>OX454266.1:45549790-45896790 GCA_949715065.1 Periphyllus acericola | reverse complement strand
AACCTGACGAATCGTTTTTTTTTTTTTTTTTCCCGTTTTTTTTTTATAGTTCATATTCGACGATACCCGTATCTCGGGCCTTCGAAAATTACCTGTGTACGCCCTACGACGTGATAACGTTTCCGAAACAACGATAGCTGCTCCCGAGACACTATTCGTCGTGTATTATATTATAAACATGTACCGCACTGAGTAATGTACACAATATTATACTTGCATCCGTTTCGTGCAGTAAAACGTGTTTTTAAATGAACAAATCCCATTTATTTATAACGGAAATTCTATTTTTACGAATTCCTTTCAAAGTTCCATCAAGTTCGTCGAGGTTCGACTGTACGTCGGTTCTCGTTCGCGTTCGTCGCTTTTCCCCGTTACCCGAATTCTCGTCGTTTGTAATCTCTTCCGTCCCCTTTATCCCTCTTTGTTTTACCGTAATATAAACGCACGAGGGTTGCCCGAGAACCTTACGCAGCCGCTGCTAACACTCTGCGCGCGCCTACACAAAACACGTATTATATACCGTCACATCACATTCGCCCCTCGTCCTAAAGCCCTCACTACGTTCTATTTTGTTCTTATTGTTATCCCCGTCGATTCGTTCTCGGCTCCGCGGTAGCCATTAGCTGTATTGATATGGCACAGTCCCGTTTGGAAACATTTTTCCTTTTTTTCATTTTTTTTTTTCATTTTCATCTTCATATTCATATACCTTCGCGAGTACTTACCGTATGTATTGAATACCTAACTCGCGGTAACTGTGCGGTAATGGATTGGCCCGCGTCGGCAAAGTTCCCGACGCATCACTCACCTTTACGAAACGCACAAACATATAATATTATCATATCACAAATATTTATTCCATAATCTCGACTTGAAGTCAATAATATTATTAGCGCTGCGACAACAACTAATACTATAATATGGGTACGCGATTCGCAACACGAACATATTTTATTTGTATTTCCCAAGCTGAGTATTTTTACATCGTCTATTCGTTTTTTTCGGCAGGCTGATAACACTATATAAACGAAAATAAGGATTTTTTACCTATGGTACACCATGGTGTCAACATATATACATTTTTCTTATCGTTGATCATGTAAAGTGATTATTGACATTTTCACACATCAAACAGTTTTTCCATAAAAAAAACTCCTTCCTTATTTTGTTAGTTGAGTATTTTACGTAGGTGATTTACTTGGGTGCCTTCAAACAAATCTCAGCGTAGTGTATGCTGCAGGTTATTGCATATGAATATGACATTAAAAAATAAAAATTAATTGTATTTTTTTCTTTTATTCTCTATTTTAAAAGCAATATTACTTCTTCTAGAAGAAAAATAAAACTATAAAACCACCGGTTACGAAGGGCGGAGTTTTTGTTTTTATAATATAAAAATGAATTTATGCATCAGTAAATTTACAGTTTTTCGCAGTAGATTAAAGTCTCAGTAAAAATTATTAAATTTAGTTAATTACTTTATAATTAGTACTATTATTATGACTACTACTATTATTATTATAATTTAATAATTATTCACCACGGAGTTCGGGTGGGCATGATCATTTCTCACAAATTCGGTTAAAAATATTCGTATTTAAGATCTACTGTTATTAAATTGGCTTTGGGTCGAATACACAAAAAAACTTTATTTTATTTTATTTTTGATACACGCATATGCATGCAACCGTAACAATAGCAGCAATAACACGTAATATTATAATAGTATTATACATGTACCTGTACATGCACGCAATTGGCGTATGCTTATTAATCGGATGTTGATTTAGTGACGTTACATGATAATAATACGATTATATTCGTTGGATATATTGTATTCAAATTGGATAGAAGTGTTTAGATAATGATTAATTGATACGAACATATCATTATTGAGTTATTCTAGAAGCTACGTGACCAAAATGTTAATAAATAATTTAAATTTACACGATGACATTTTATATAATCGCGATTTAGTTAATCACCATTATGTTTTTTATCACTTAACGCAATGGAAAAATAAATATAGTGCCTGTAGCAACTTACATAACAAGTATGGCTCATTTTAATATCATAATTTAATAATTCAATGTTATTAGTAGCTACAGTGTACACGTCTATAGCTTACTACTTAATAATTTATTATACCAATACGAATATTTACACATAACATAATATAACATATATTATATACAAATAGTAGTAAACTATAAACACCTATACTTGTGGTCGTAATTTATTATAGTCACTTATGTGTCACGTACGCTTCAACTCCTATACGACATGCCTTTTTTAACCGTTAAAAATGAACAAAATATATCATTTTTTATAGCATATATCTATTATTGTTATTATTAACATTTAAATTATTTTTTTTATTTAAAAATTTCTAGTTGTATGGATTAAAAATTATTCTACAAAATATTGTTAATACTTCCATCATTATTATTACTATTATTATACTCTATTATTTTCGTCTTTCAACAACCATAGCTTTCAATTATTAACTATATTATTATACAAGCCATTCATTGATTATTTGTAGCGTGTACTGTATTTAATCGATTTTTTTCACTTTCTGTTCTTCTCCACCTTTTGTTTCTATTTGATATTCTAATTCCACGAAATCTGCACATATTATAATGTTATTAAGTTTTGTTATTATTCTTATATTATTAGTTAAGGCAACTCAATTAATAAACCACACAGTAAATCATAAACTACATTAGAGAGTTTTATAAAATGTTTACATCAATTTATATAAATCTTGTTTTTGCGTAAACTTAAATCACAAATAGGTGAAGGGGTTTTTCATGTTCAAATTCAAAATAATATTCTCCAATTTATTTATACTTGAATATTTGAAAGACTTCTAATAATTATAGAGTTTTGAAATTCAAGGAGAAATAAAATCTGTATATACATTTCAGAAATGAGCACTACATCATTAAAAAGTATAGAATACATGGTTTTTAATATTTTTTAAATTTACCGTACATATAAACATTGAAACATCAGTTTTTTAGTCATAAGTCATTATTAAAGTATTATTATAAGCGTATAAAAATTAAGTATAAGTATTAAAATCAATTATGAAAAATGTATTATCATTTAAACGTAGAACAAAACGTTCAACAAAATGTACGATTTTAAGCGACTGGGTCCATGCCGCAGCTGTTTCCTGTTCATAGTGAACACAGTGACCATAAGGGATCAAGAAGGTTAGATTAGGTTGGTCTTTCATTGGCCATATCCTAAGTTATAAGTAAATAATTTATCGAATTTTTATCTGTATATTTTTTTTTATTCAGTTTATTATTCTTGAAAATCTGATAATGCGTTATCTGACAAACGCTAATGGGATTAGTAAAGAGGTCGTTTTTCAGTCAGCCAATTTGGTGACCAGATACGTGCGTCGGTTCGTAGAGAAAAAGTACATTTTTCCAATAAAATACACATTTCTTTTGAATAAACACGGTTTTTATCTTTAAAAACTTCTTTGTAAATATTTTATATGTTTATATATGATTTAAAGAAGTTTCAAATAGTTTTCTGTTTATTATTGTGATGTAAAAATTTGTTTTTAATTTTTTCATGCTGTTTTATTTTTACAGGCCAAATTGAAACGTTTAAACATGAATATAACACATTTTGTATTTAATTAATGAGATAAAAAATAATGATGTTAGAAAATAATAAAGACTTGCACTTTATGTGCATTTGATGAGAAAACGTGTAAGTGTACATAATACGTTTCTAAGTGACGTTGGTATGTTATTAAAAACAAGTGTTTGATTTATTGTGGATAGTACTACAAACTGAAAACAACATTATATATAAAATACAAACTCATATACACATTACACATATTTATGTATAACGCATTTTCACATATTTTTATATTGTTTCATCTACAAGAACCACTTTTAAAGACATCTTGAACCATGCACAGGAATACAGGACTAGACTGTTTTATATTTGTTATTAAATATTATGAAAGTACGGCATGTTAAATATAATTAAAGATTCATTGTTATTATTGAACATTGTTAAAAAGTGTTTTTGAAATACGTAGTTTTGATTATAAATAATCACAATTATAGTATATATGATGAGCATTGATCAAATTTGAATTTCGAAGATTTAATTCCAAGTGAAAAATATCTATAAGTGAGTGTTTGTGTGTGTTTTGTGAAACTTTTTGTATAGGTACACACAAATATGTTTAAATAAACATGATAAAAGCAAATCATATTTTGTTTCATAATATTATTTTAAATATAGTGACATAATATTGACACAAAATTGTGTTTTTAAAAATCCAAATACGAAACTGTACCGTAGAAAATAAAGCGAATTAAGATTTGTTTATTATTCGTCGCTTATATTTATTTTCTTGTAAATACGTATAGTGTATTTTACCAGTTTTTGAAATCAGGTTTTGCAAACAAATTAAAATAGAGTAAAATGTAAGTCATACATAAAATGATTTTGTACAAATTGTAGTAAAATGAAAAATGTTAATTTCCAATGTCTGATTATATTGTAATCGGATTATGTTTACACGCTATTAAAATATAATAAAAATCAATTAATTTTATGACGTGTATATAGGGACGAAAATGGCTCCATACAAACTCTAATAATCCTCAACCTACTCGTATAGCTGGTAATGTAATTCATTAAACAAATTTGCACGGTTTGTACAAAAACTTTCATTACCCAGTTGGATCTATTTTCTATAATCCAAATAAACAAAGTGTGAAAACAATTATTTTGGTTTAGCTACACAAATAATAATACCTACGAGTAGTTATAAGTCTGCTAGTAAAAAATAATTGATGATTTTGCTCTGGAAGTTCATTAGTATCTCAGTACGCTGAAATACTATTGTTATAACTTATAATATAATACAAATATAATTGAATTTTCTTGCAGAGTTGATTCATTATTTACATGTTGTGATTTTGAACTGTATACAGCCGAAAGGTAACTATAATGATTCTCGTAGTGGGCATTGCAAAAGTTTAAAAGCTATTAGGAGAAAGTTAAAGTCTTTTTCATTGAGTTTTAGTTTTCTATTTACATTTTGATGGTAATCTTATTCTTGGTTTTAGATAGAAATGTTTAATGTGTTAAAAGAAAATGTCTCGGAAGTTTTTTAATCGATTCGCCGGACAATGTTCCATTATTACATTGGGACAGACAACTAGCCGGATGGAATTATATATTCTCATATACTGAAATACTTTTTTTTTTAAGGACTACGTTCAAATAGATTGTAAAAAGCAGTGTAATTACTTACAGTAGATATGTAAGTATTTGCAGTATAGTGAAATTTGTATTGAAAAAGTCCAGATCAGGATAGGTATGTAGTTGATGCAATCGATTAGTGTAGTAATTTAATTATACACCACGCGAGTGGATTAATGCAGTTAATACTATAACACGAGCAAAATGTTGATGACAGTTTAAAATAATGGTAGGGATAGAATAACAATCATTTGTTTAACGATATAATGATCATTATTAACAATAGAAGAAAATAATAAATCAATTATTAAAGAACCACGTACATTGATGTAATAATATTACATTGTGTTCCACAACTTTTGACGTAGACAATAATAATGTTTTTAATATTTATCAACATTTTGGAAAACCCTAGTTCCGCGAGTAAAGGGAAGGAAATTCGTTTTCGAAACGAAACGACCAACCAACAAGAACAACTAAAGCACGTTCATTCGGCGTTTATAGATACATTTATTACGTGGGACGATGGTCATTAATCAGATAAAAGATTTCCACAAACGTGTTAGACCACCAGATCGACCTCGTTGTACATAATATACTCAGTGGTGTTATCATACCATTTTTGTTTGCGTCGAAAAACTGGGGTCGTAAAAATACTACCTACGTGGAACACGCGGTGCCGACGACTAAAATTGCGTTAGTGCCATCCGCGGCGCAGGGACCGGGCACGTTTACGGCACACCACGCGCGCCGCCGGTAAAGGACCCCAAGGACCTACACCACATGTCGTCGTCGTTTCCGACGGTGGCGGCGGTGGCAACCTGCTCGAGTCTTGTGCACGCCTAAGGGTTCTGGGCTATACGAGAGCAGAGTGGTGGTTCGCGGGGTGGCTATATTTTAACAGGCACACACACGCACATACACACACACACACACACACACGCACATACACACACACACACACGCACATATTTCATCGCATTGTCCCGTGTATTATATGTATGGTACACGTCGCGGGGTTGTCGGCGTCTGTACACAGTATTACAATAACACCAAATGCACATATTCACCCCAAAAAATCGAAAAAGGGAGAAAACAGAAAACGGACAAAACCTCCCCGGCGTATGAAATTATTATTTATTTTGTTATTATAGTTAGATGCATATTATATTATGTGTACATAATACGCACGTATAATATCTGTGTGATTTTTTGCTGCTATCGAATGAAAACTTGGTTGGAGAATGGCGAATGTGGCATCGATGTAACGGTTCGAGCGCGTGTGACACGGCGAAGAATATTGGGAAAAATCCGGCAAAGACGCTATAGGTACAGCAGTCCCTTAGATCTCCGTATAGCTTTGATTTGTGAACGGAAGGAAATGAATGGTTCGACTCACCGCGGTATTACATGTTATTTAAATACGAACATAGGCGTATTTGGCCATTCGGCGGTACCATTGAAGAGTATTAATATTCTGATAGATATATGATTGTAAAAATAGGACATACAATAGAATAAATAGAAATAAGTAATGTATTTATATTAGAATAAATATTCTCATTTATTTCTGAAAAACTAATTGTAAGAGCCGAAATTCGCACATCTCGGGCTTCTGATGTTCCGTTATTCTGGTTTTTCCAGGGCATAATATTATACACAGTGCGCCGTCATCAGTTCCGTGGTGGTTGAAAATAAACATGGGACCGCGCGATCCAGGGGTGGATTGGCATGTCGGGAAAACGCAGGAGTTTCCCGATTCACCGGTCTTCGCGCGGTCCGCTTTATTTATAAATTTTTTGTCGCGAGTGAAATCGCAATTTTTTTCCACGAAAAAGGTTGTCGCGGTCCGCTTTGGCTTATACTTGCCTGAGCAGGACCGCGGTGCGACGCGAATTGATGGTGACGAAGCGAGAAGTCCGACGGGGCCGGCGGGCGGCACGTCACGCGTACAGGCTCGTTAACGGTACTCCGGTGCACGGACGAGAGGGAAAACTACTTGACGACACGCGGACCTAACGTGGAAGGACAACACAAACATTGGTCGTATATTTTTATGGTCTGCTAAAATTAGTCCTCGCGTGTGTGTACCGCCGCGCCGCCGCGCCGTGGACGTCTGCCAGCACGAACGCGCGGCGCGAACGGAAAATAAAAGAGAAAAACGCATTAAAAGTACACACTAAAACGTCTTATTAAGTCTACGATTTGATGAGCCCCGGTGTTTGACCTGTTTACCATAGGACATAATACGATCGGAAGGTCTTTCGTCCGCAGCAAACGCGAGTGTGCAAAACTGTTGATACATAAATTCTGTATGTTAGGTTACCAGGTTAGGTAGCCTGCAACCGCTGCCCGCTAAATGATTGCACATTTATCTATAGATGTAACGCGTGTATGATAAAATATATAAATAAATATTCACATCGTTTTTATACTTTGTATATATTTTTTTCATTCACAATAATCAAGACTACGAATGAATAATTATTAGATTTATAACCGCGTGTTGAGATGTACAGTTAAAAAACCGGATTAAATATTTTTTTTTTTGAAAACACCGATACCCGATGTTATATTTTCTAAAACATAATTACTATATTTTATGCAAATTTTTAGCTCTCGATCCACCAAGAACGTTTTTTTTTCCTAGAATAACCCTAGGAATAAAATCTTTTGTCACCGCTGTACTATGTTACCATTATGTTATAACATGACGTGCACGGTACTTAATATTGCAAGAACCTATGTACGTTGTTAGCCGGAATCGAATTATCGTACGACGGGGTATTATATAATAAACGCGTACCTATACATAGTTGTTCGCGATTATTTTTCGAATAATAAAATACGGTACATAATAATATAATACGGGAGATCAATGGAATACACAACCGTCACATAATACCTATGCTCTTTATTGTTACGTGTAATTATTATGTTGTAAGGCCGTCATCATAACTCAAACGATTCTCGTAGGTTTTTTTCAATCGAAACCCTCTTTGTGTTATAAATTACAAATTATTTTTCGCCGTATCGCAATAATCAGCGGACACGGCGCGTCGTTCCGGCTGCATTTGCCCGGGTACGTTTCTTTGACGAGACGCTTGTGTATTTTTATCTACATAAATATATACCGTACGTGAACCATAATAACGTAATACGTTTAGGACCCGGATTTCAACGCAAAGCGCATCTTTTTAGTCGCGATCCTAGACAATGCTTTCCAAGTGCACAATTCGTTTCATGTAACAGATACAGGTACTTCAAAAGTGAAATTCTCTTTTTTTTCTGCTATTTTGTCATTTATCCGATGTTTTTTTTATTTTTAGAACATTTTTTAGCATTTTTCGTACTTTTGTTGGTTTAAATTTAACTAGCTTACAATATAGTCTAAACATAATTTCAGCAAACACCATCGTGGTTTTTTGCGGTAAAATGCCTTTTTTGGGTTTATAGACTCGCTACTCTATAAATTAATATAGAATCTGTTCTTGTTTTGGCACAAGAGCTATGAACCATCGCTTATTATCTGGGCGTTGAACTGTTTCATGTACATATATAAGTAATATTTTATAACATATTATAATATTCGCACGAGCGGAGTAATGTACGAGGACGATAAATAAGATTTAAATTAAAAGTTAAATGTACCTAATTATCCGTTTCTGACGATCGATATTGAACTGATATACCTGTCATACTATTGTACCTCATGTAGGTAGGTGGTACCTATGTAGTAATCTCGAAAGCTATTCATTAATGTGTGTTCATTATTATACCAAATCAAAATGCACACATAGTTTTCACCTCTGACATTATACCGTCGTCCATCATAATATTATACCATGAACCAGGTGGTATTTACACACAAACCATTTGTCATTTTAATCATCTTATTCTAAAATGTGTAATAGCTGTTATATTATATTTTGAGACGGAAAAGTCAAAAAGAGTTCATGTATTACTGTGCACTGTATTCATGCAGTGTTATTATTATGATTATTATTGTTTTTTATATATATATATCACTGCAGGTATCGAGAAAGTGGTTTTTGTTTATTTTTTCCGAAAATAATTTTAATCGCTTCCGTTCTAAAATTATCCATTCACAAACACATATTGTAGTTTTCGCTCTATTCAGAAATCTATATTATAAACAATGTTATTAATGGTACTGTTTTAAGGAGAACCATTATCTTTGCGACTAACAATAGTAACCATAAAATATGATTTGTCTAAGTTGCAGTCCATAACCGTCTCAAACTAACGTTGGTAGGTTATTGTTCTTTAAAATTTACAGTTATTTTATTTTGAAATTATTAAAAACAATGGATTAGTAAACAAACAGATATTAAAACATTTTCCATAAAATAACAAATTATATTTTACGTACGACTTACATTTTTCAAAAGTGCGATGACGAACTATTTACATATTTACATTTACATTATTTACTTAGTAGGAATTAATTTGAATTTTTCTATTGTTAAACTTTTTTGCTTTGTACCAGGGGAATGTTAGATATGTACATAATGTAGATTTGAAGAAAACTCACCCGTCCATCAGATGATGCAGTGGGTTCATGGAAATGATGAAAAGAGCAAAAATATGTTAATATACAATAAATTACGTCCACTTAATCACAACAATATGATGTAAAATTAAATATATGTACAATAAAGTTTTTTCACTTAAAACAAATGATGTATATATGTATTAACGTCACTGACTGTATGTAAGATAATCAATTTTAAAATTCAAAATATAAATAATTGATTTATTGTACAAGGTTACGATGAAAACGATTTACAATTTTTATTCAACTATGACCTGTAAAACAAAATATTTTTATTTCTTCTGAATAATACCGTTTCAATTCAGATTGGTGTATAGTAAACTATATTTATAAATTTCTTTATTTCTTTAAATCTTTTACTTATTTAAAAATGTTCACATTCATTTTCGAATATCAAATTAATTCGTCTAATGACTCTAACTAACGAGAATAACATAAATAAAAGAAAAAAATAAGTTGTTTGTAAAACTTGGGAAAAAATTATCTCAAACCGGTGCACCGCAGTGCACAACCAATCTAGTTTTAGATAGTTTTCCACTAATTAATTATAAACATTTTTTCGAATTTACTTAAGAGATTTAAGGATAAGATAATAATGAATCCCAATAGTTAGCCCGCGTTAAAATTATGTGCTAACAAAATACATTAATTAAAATTATAATGAATATTAAACAAAAGTTGAAACCCTGTCTTAGCAGTACCTATTATATTCAGTTATTAATAGATTAACGAACAAAATAAATTATCAAAAATCTATTATAATATTCGAGTAGTTTTTAATAATAATTAAAAAATTATTTCAACATTATCAACTATATAACTTTTCGATACGTAAACAAAATGAATGAAGTACGAATACTGATTGATGAACATTTAAGACCGAAGATAATCCATTGATTATCTCTGCTTGTCTGAACGCAATTATTATATTATTATTATTCACTTGAAAGCAATGAAAAATCGACGCATTTGATAAGCTAGTTTGAACAAAACTTATTAAGAAGCGTTAAGGTAATTTTCCAATTTTATACGATCGTAAATAAATGCCGACCAGAAAAGTTTTTAGAAATTAATTGATTTGAGTGTAATTGATAAGTATAACGCTTTGCATTTCGATATTAAGTTTTTAAATCTTAAGTATTATAACGATTTAACTTTTTAACTTACAAAACAAATAAATACCCATTCATAATAAATATGTTTAGAACATTTAATGTAAGTAAAATATTTTTCTTGATTACGAATGGTATGATGAATATATTTTATTCACAGCAATATTTATATGGTTCAGAGTACTTAAGGTCACTCAAATGATTTTTATATGCTATAAATAATTGTGAAAAATGTATTTTTTTTAAAATGACACTTTATTGTTGTTGAACTCATTTTTTTAGAATAATAACATTAAAGGAATTATTTACACTATATAATATGGCATGAATATGATTTAATGATAATTATTGTTTTTACGTGTCTAACATATTCAATACTTTTGGATTTTAGACTTTAAAATGTTTACAAAAATATTTTCCTAACTAACAATCATTATTTTTTTTTTTTTCGATAATTGATCTTTTTCAGCTTTAACAACAAAGTTGTACTGTATAAGTTTATATTTTTTTAAAATTTTTTGGTTTACATGTTATTGGTATTCACATTTTGAATTTTTTATTTAAAATTTTTTTACTAAATTAGTTTGTACAATTCTGTATCTTTTAAAAATTTAATTATTTTATTTGTTTCATTTATCTCTAGTCATAGGATCTCTTGAAGTTGATCGGGTAAATTATTTTCCTTTATTTTTCCTAATAATTTATTTTATGTAGTGATTTCATACTAGTAGCAACAAATGTTAAAGCATTAGATGACGATTATTAATGGCAATTCAATGTATTAATATTATATATTGATGAACTCTGAATTTATAAATCTTTTTATCCACTTTAATATGTTTTGTTACATTTTTATAAATACGATAAATTGAAGAAGTATTGACGAAAATTTTGGATTAAACTTTTACATTTCTCAATTCATTCTAAAGAATGAGAGGTCACATTATATTCGTATTCCAAACCGTATTTTGAAAAAAGAATTACATTTAACATGAAGAAAATATTATTTTAAAAATAAAATCAGTTTTTCTTATTTAAGAATTTTATGGTTATTGGTATATTTTAGTACAAAAATACAAAAAATTATTTTACATATCATAATTTCATACTTTATATGTAAGATAAAATGTTCACATGTGAACAAGACATGCGAATGAAAAAAAACAGTAAATTTTAAAATGATTACTTTCTACGACATCATAGTTTCTTAATGCATATTTTATTTTATGATTTAATGTGAATAAAATAATTAAATTTAATAGGTCTTATAAATATACAATACCATATATATTATGTATATTATGTATATTGTACATAAAACTCATGAAACTTATCGTAGAGATTAAATGTAATTAAATCATTTGCTTGATATCCACGGCGGTAAAGTAGTCATAAATTTCAGTTTATTTGCGCACGATATAATATGTTTGAACTCTGAATTTTAAAAAGAAGTAATTCATCAAGTTACGTATTATTTTAGATGTTCGAAACAAAATGTTTAACCTATACGATTCAGACAATACCGTATAATATTCAAGCAAAGACTCTAGCATACACATGAGTCCATATACTCGTATATTAGTATACGCGTATAATAATAATTACTGTATTTTAAATATAAATTGATCGTATTGCGTTTGCTGGCAAACGTGCTGTCTACTGTATTCATTTAAAATGGTTTTCGTTTTATATTCTCAAAACCATTACCGTTTCTTTGGAATAAACAGTAAATGGTATAGTGTATAATAACACGAAGAACATTCATATATTCACCCTCGGAACCATAATATACACCCGACGAAAAATATGAGAATCCTGAACGTAATTTCCATCCATCATTCCGTGACAATGACTTAGTCGAGTTACACAATAATTCTGTGCCCGGAATCAAGTAATTGAAATCGTTCAGTCCGAATCGTTTTAAAAGTCGATAAGAGAAAAATTAAAATGAGAAAAAAATGAATAAACGAGTACCATAACTCGCGTATAGTAATTTTTCACGTCTGGAAATCGTTTCGACCGTATTACGTAGTATTTCATTAAATAAAATTAGATAAAATTGCCGAGATCGTTTAAAGTTGAAAGGGTAAGTGCGTGCGTTCTATACCGTTTATAATAGTTCGTCGTACCGACCGTGACGACGTTAACCGGCGACCACCGTCGGTACACCACATGTTCCTCGATCGTGATAATAATATTATTATATTATCGTGCCGTAAAGATGTTTTAATTTTTATCTCTTGCCGTACAAGATAATGACAATCAAGCTTGAAGTTTATATAAGAAAAAAAAAACCCCTCCTCGAAGAGACTCGCCATCAGGGTCGACGCGCAGCTTGTACAACGTGTGTAAAATAATCATCCATACGAATTCGTCTCGTTACGACTCCGGACGTCGTACGCTCGCCTGGCGCAATTTATTGTTCTACGATCTCGCGGACCCCCGTGAAGCCGTACAGGATGTTTCGTGTACTCGGGCAAATGTAAACTGGGCCCGCGGTTACCTTTTGTTGTAAACTCGGCCCGGAAATTTTAGGTAATAAAATAGGTAGATTGTAAAGTCAGCCCGGGCACTTAAGATAATAAAAAAGTTCGGTTGTAAACTCGTCCCGATCATTTTTGTATCTTATCATGAACAATTTGTTGTTAAAAATTAAAAAATTAACAGCCTAAATGCACAATTTCAATTTCAAAATACAAAAACTAAAAAAAAAAATATCTTAGAAAAAACACTCAAAAAATATAAAAATAAGGAAATATCGGTGAGAGAATACGTAAAAAATATGGCTTTTTACTTAAAAAATGAAATTTATATTATAATCTTACATGATTACACAACAATTTTATATTTGTATCCTTTTTTGTACTTACGATCTTACATAAATGCATTTTATTTATAATTTTTGCTCTGAATACTTAAATAAAATCCGATGATCATTTTTACCTGAAAAAACCTTTGGCCGAGTTCACACCTAAATAATTTTTACCTGAAAAAGACCCGGGCCCAGTTTACACCTAAATCATTTTTACCTGAAAAAAACACGGGCCGAGTTTACAATAGACCTTTTGAACATTTTTTTTCTTCGAGCCGAGTTTACAATCGCCCGTGTACTCGCACGTTACAGTGCGGTTTGGGTCAACACGATGTTAAAATGTGTTATAAATGCCCGCTACGATTGACCGAGCTACGCCGTATCGACGAGTTTCGTCCTCAGCTAGGATACGGTTACCGCGCGTTACCATATTATCATGACGACACGTGCAATGTACCGCGGAACACGCAGAAAGACCGTCCACAACGGACCGTGAAATGAAAACGTTTATTTCGTTTTGTTTTTGCAAAAAAAAAAAAGGGGGGCACCTTATTGGTTTCCGGACGCGCGAACCGTCGAAGAATGTATCGATTTGTACGTCGACGTTTATTATTTTTTTTTTTTTTTTCATTTACTTATTTCTGTACGATTAAACATTGGTGAAACTGTGTGCGCGCCGGCACACACACTGCAAACGCTTGAAATATATTACAGTCGATCGTACGTACACGTACGCCGTTTGTTGTTTACGCGCTCGCGACAAAATTCGAAAATTTGCATTTTCCCAAGAAATAAACAACGCGCCGAACACGATCCGGTTAAAAGCTATAACTGTAAACTGTACACAATGTATATTCCGTAATGCGCGTAGTCGTATCATCCAGTATTCATACGTGGGCCGGGCGGGCGGAGACACTAAACAAGTACCGAATAATAAAGGAACGCATCTCGAACGCACTCGATCGTAGCTAGTGTTAATAAAAAATAATAGAGTCGGTTAAACAAGTCGTAAAGGAAATCGTTTAGATAAATGCCCCAAAAAAAGTAACGCCTTTGATTAATAAATATTGCATCTCTATGGTTGGCTATAGATATTATTATAAACAGTGGCGGTGAAACACGTTTGTATCCTTTTCGTCGTCGTTAAACTAATCGTCGGCCGCGTGTAACACAATGCGGTTCCGTTCAAATTAACGATAAAGTCTAAAAAGGATTTTAAATTTGATCGATTCGGTACAGATGATGTACTGACTGACGGTCGACCGTCCATAATATTATTCGTTTTAACGAATCGCATTTAGTCAAATGTCCGTCTAAGTTTCACACTTACATGACCATTGCAGTAGGCGCATTCGTTTAATGAGGACTTACGGTTTTGTTTTCAAAGTGAATTATGCGACCAGATAAGGATTATATCTTGGCCGCACCTACGCTTTTTTGCAGTGAACTCCACGTACATAAACATTACACAATTATACCGCGGCGGTCGTTCGTTGAACGTCCGAAGACAAACCAAGATAAATATCCAACTTCGTGATGAATAACTACACGTAAGGAAAATGTTATTATTTTCTTATTTTTTCCCTTTTCCCTAGTATACTCATCGATTCGACAATATTTATCATTCTCCGAGGGTATAATCTTTACCCGGTAAGCACCAGCTGTATATTTACTATAATTTTTTATTACAGGCCTGATAGCCGGTTCTGTCACTTTTTTCACGGTCTTCGCAATTTCCTTTTATCATAATATACATACTATGTTTATTCACCGCTATCGATACTGCTAGGGTATAATCTAGTTGTCTATACTCGTAAATACACTTTTACCGCCGTCGTTTATTTTTATTGTTTGTAAAATGACACAGTCATTTTCAATAATTTTATCAAATACTCTACGTGTGAGTACAACACTTTATAAAACATCATCGAAAAACCACTACAATAGCCTGTAAGCATAATATTAAACGTGTAACAAACTGGATTAAAAACACAACCGATCATTACCGGTCATTATCAATTTTTCCGGAACACCGAAACATCATGATGGATCGCTTGAATAAGAAGTGCGAAGAAATAATAAAGATAGGTAATAAAGGTACCTTTTAAGTATACGTGAGTATATGTATTGTCTATAATGGAACTTTAACGTGGTAAATGCTTGAAATGTGTATAAGACATATTTCAGGCATAATAACCATCGTCGATTTGTTAATTAAAATAACAAGTGAGCTTTTTCAAACTGGCCGAAAACCAAGAACTGCAGCAGGTCATGGTGTAACGTTGTCCAACGGAATAGGCATTCGTATTATCACTTCGCATACAATACGATTCGTGGGGGAGGGCCGGAGGGGGTGGATGCTTTCTTAGCTTGTACGCACCGAGCGGTGAAGAAACGATCGACAGTAAAATATTATTTTGCATAATTCTAGTTTCATAGTGCTGATATGTATCGTAAACTTGCTTTTATATATATTTAAATTATGATCAATTATAATTGTCGACTGTTTTGACATCAACAATTTACCTAACCACAAAGCTTAGCTATGAGTTATGACTAGACTTATTTTTTTCTTGTTAAAGTTCAGAAATTGTTATCTTTAAAGAACTCTAACATGTAGACCGGCCGCCGCGGTGGTGATCATGGCTATTCAAAGATTAATTTCAACCGCCCTTGCCACCGGTCCAACCGCAACCGTACTTGGACCACCAGCGTTTCTGCCCCGAGACCGAGGGGCCAACTATAGGAGGCGATTTCGTGGGGTTCGTGGCCAGCGATCGTCACCCCCGTCGGACTGGCCGAGTGAACAACACCGGCACGTATCTAGAGCGCAAGTCGTTTTTGTGCTAAAGGCGCCGCCGTCCAAGTGAACGTGGAAATGTAACGAAACCCCGTCGTCGGTGCTACAGATGCAATAGTTGTCCGGCAGATTTTCGTTTCCACCGACGCGTCAAAGGTCGTCCTTTGTTAACCTGCTGCGCCGCACGTATCCTGACGCGTCTGACCTTTACTTGTATACGGTTTCAGCCGATCAGCGGTTTCGGCGGACCCGTTGGCCACTTCCGTTCGTATTACCCATACGGATTCGGTCACAGTTCACCACCGCCGACTTGATCAACATTGTAAAAACAGCCGTCGTGCGCGGATGTAAATAATTGCAAAAGCCGTCGCTGTCGTCGTCGACAAATGCTGCTCGAGTCCGCAGCCGATGGCGGCCAACAATTGTTATTGATAAAACGCATACCATTTTCATTTGTATTTCTGTTCATTAGCCCGTTGGCAAGACGTATTAGTTGTCTATGTTTTTATTTATTTTTATTTCAATATATTTTTCGCCGTACGGCAATTTACGTTTTACAGGATGTAACGATATTATGTGAACAAATTGAAAAGATTGATGACAGCACTAAACAACATTGGTATACATCGTTTTAAGAATACTTACAGGAAAAACAACAGTTAACTAAAAGTTATACAAAACAAATTACAGAAAGAATAAGATTAAATGTTGAATGTACCATACGACGTTATCGACTTCACGATGCATACGGCGTAATGGATGATTGTGAACATAATTAGAGGTGGCGTGAGAAGGGATATGAAAAAGCGTATGATTATTACCCCTTGAGGGGTAGATCCGTAGATCGGAACACGGAAATTAATAGAGGAACGTAGGTCTGGGGCATCTATAAATCCATCAAGTAAGCCTTGAATAAAACGAGAAACGGCATCGAACCGACGATATTTCGTCCATAGCCATATGTAAAACATCGAAAAATCGTTTTCAAATATATTAAGCGTTCCCGTTAATTAAATTATGATGCTGTTTTAAGTATTATGAATAGGGCCAACTTCTATAACCAGAATACATATGAATAATTTAGTATATTGATTGATTTTAAACAATATACTTTTTACAACCGTTGTTCAACTTGAAACTAAATCGAGTTGACCAACACTATATCATGCACTTACTGCGTAATTAATTTTATAAATATACATAACACGTACATAATTTTTGTTGCATCGTACGTGAGTAAAACATTTTTTGAACGTGTATGTTAATTTTTGATCATTACGTTTTTTATTCAACCATGAGTACGTATACTCGTATTTATATCGAACGACATTTTATCAGCCGTATACGAATCGTGTCCCAAATACTCAAACATTAAGCTCGTAGGTTCATATTTAAATGCACGCGTTTTATTGACCCTCGTTGCTTAGCAAAGCCATATAACCAAATAGTTGTTATCTGTTAGTGCCCATTTGCTCTTATCGAACACGTCTAAACTAATGGCATTATACACAGGTCTAACTCTCCAATATTTCGAAAGATCATATTTAATGTGTTTCGTTTAAAACGTGTTTAGTGAATATAGAGCTGCGAATTTATAAAATAAAAACTGTGCCTACTAATTCAGCAATAACGAGTAAAAAACAAAATATCTAACTTATACACAGCGATTATTTTTTATTATAGCCATACAATTTGATATTAATTAATGTTATTTTTTTTATTAACATTTTTAATAATGTTTTTGTTTTTACTGTGATCGGTTTAAATATTGAAAACAATACTTCATCTTTAAAAATTAAAACATAATTAATTAATTAAAAAATTAAATAATATTTAAATTGGAAAACAGTATAATCTTTTACGAATATATTCATTTGCTTTTACGTTTGGTTTGATGAGAATATATTTTCAACTAAAGTTAATGGTTTTAAATTAATTTCATACAGTTAATTAGAAAGGTTAAAAAAACAATGAAACAAGTAATTCTTAATTCTATCCTAAGCCGCATTAATACGTCGAAAAAGAACAAACGGCGTCAATCGTCATGGTTTGGGACTTTTTTCATCAGGCCATCAAATGTAGAACAAAATATAGGTGGTTGCTCTTGAAAACCGAACCAACGTACAAACATTTAAAGTTTATATTTTAAGGATATAGAACACACACTGGATAAAAAAAAAAAAAAACTTTAAACGAAGGTTTCAGGATAGAATTAAAAATTTCAATTACTCGCGAGACTTTCACTTGGCGTGGATCGAGGGCCGTGGCACCCGAAACCCCGTTGCTGTAAAGTAACATGTTTATTTAAACGATCCAATCACTGGCACATTGTTGGCTTCTGATGAATCATCTGCTAACGTTATGTAAATAAATATATATGCGTATATATGTTATTGTAAAATTTTTGAATTGGAATTCTTCGTGCAAACGATTTTTATTTTATTTTTCGGACCACGATTCGTTATCAGATTGAACCAGAGTAAACATCCTCGTAATTCGTATGCACACGTCATATTATAATAATGTATGATGTATGTATATTATGTCGTCGAAGCGGATCTGAGGTGCAAGGCTCTCTCGCTCTTTTTCATTTTATCTTGTTCAATTTTTGAGTGTCAAAATGAACATTGACTAGGTTATTGAAAACCTAAACATAATATACGAATCAGCCGCATGGCGGGGGGGGGGGGCGTATTCTTATAGAAACGTTGTTTTATTCATGCGCTGTTAAAATGCATTCCGACATTCAAAACGAGTTTGGTACAGACTATTGCTTTTTATCCAACACGCGTGATCTCTGTATAACGATTTCGTGTTAAACAATCAGTGTACAAATTAACGACGTCGTAATTGGACCACGAGTACAAATCGCAACCGTGATTAAAATACTGCACAAACGCGACCTATCCGTTTTTTAATTGAGTTCGCTCTACTTGTTTTTCTCCCGTAGGGTCCTAACGAAATTCAACCGTATATTTTATAACAATATACAGCAATTTTCGACGGGCAAGTGACATTTATAATAAATCTAATTTCGGTCTATTGTATAGATAATATATATGTACTTCTTTGATATATTATTGTATTAGAATTACATCCTTAGCGTCATTTCCCGGTGACCTTGAATGCGCAAAATATTGAACAAATGTAGGAGACAAATGAATATTGTACTTTATTTATATTTGTACTTTGTAGCGTAACTGGACGCCCCCTTCAATCCAGCCGTCAAGCCTTGTACATTTTTCTATAATATATATATTACTTACTGTATTAATTTTATACAGATAGTAAGTTTTCGTTTTTTTTTTCAATAAAATTATCATTTCTAAAAAAAAAAACTATTTTACGTTCGCAGAAAATGATAGCGGCACTTCGGAGTATTAAACGTATTATTATTATGACTATTAGCATATAAATTAAGCGAATCACGCTGATATCATCATCTCGTTCGGATGCAGTAGTACCAATGAATGTATCATATTTGACCCAGTGAAGATCTATCTACGTAATTTCAACTTGTACAAGTGTTTCATCATAATTATGTTGCCCATCATTATGTATATTTTATGTAATTAAAGTAAACATAACCATACTGTTCACAAGCCGTGTGTTTTTTCGAAATTCAGTTGGTCAAAAACTATTGAAATAACTTGTATTTAACGTAACCTTTACAAATCTATTATGCATAAAATAATAATTATCTAATATCTTAGGCTTTCCATAAAAAATATTATATTACACATATTACTTAGAGTTACACTATAACCATACGAGATCATATTAAAGTTTCTTAGTATAAACCCGTTACCAAGTGACCGTATAGATACTTAGCTTCGCGTTACTTAGTTACTCATAATCATTAATAACGAATTAATAATTAAAATTTTACGAGTGGCCACAGCAGATACATACATGAATACATACATATATAAAATATTTTAATTTAGTTGCCGTAACCAAGTGACTGTGATTAGGTCAGTAACCTCGTTTCCCCTTATATATACTCTAGTGACTATTGATAATAAATAATGTTTTTATTTATCAGTAGCGCCAGTAACGGTTACTAGGTAACGTGGTTAATGGTTATAAATAGGTATGGCATCTCAAATAATTAATATTTATAATTTGCGATAGCTACATTCCACTAGGTTACTGAAATAAGACTAAAAACAATATTTTTAAGAGATAATTATTAAGCCGTGTTCCACTCAAACCACCGTTGTGAAAGGTACAAGAACGATAAGTTTATTTTTATTTTCGTGAGCTATTATTCGACTAATTAATAAACACACGGCTGTCATTCGATTACATCATTCAATAGCCACCGTTGGAAAAATAAAACTTTTCCGCATTCACAAAAAAATATCTTCTATTTTTAAAATTTCTTATATTATTTCTTTTTTATGGTAAATTGTATACTTTTTTGTAGATTGTTACAACTTCAAAATCTGCATCCCAAACAAGTTACTTTTCGGTTTATTTATAAAGTATTAGAGACTGCTGTGAAGTACAAAATTAAATCAGTGTAAACAAGCGTAGGTACTTATTTTTGTAAAATGTTCACCATTTTTGTGTAAATCAAACTTCACATAGAATCTCTTTTTAAAAATAATAACACTTGTTCCAGCCAAAAATATGAGTATACCAACTATAGCTTGTGTTAAGGTGATTAAAGTGAGACAAGTGTCCAATTTAAATAATATCACGTACTTCATAGATATTTTCAATACTAATCTCTCACGTCACATTACGCTTCCCACCAACAGAATTCACTTCGACTTGCTATGAAACGTTAAAAAATATGTTATATTGTAATACCAATAAAAATATTGTTAAAAATAAATATACATAATCATCATCAAAAAAATTACCTAAATAAAGACATAATTTCGATAAATGAAGATTATTATCATTTACGACGTCTTAAAATATATAAACACTCATATATTATCAATGTATAGGCAAACAAACTGTTTATATAAACGTTGGTAAAAAAAATTGCTATCGGATTTTAATAAATTTGAAAACTTTTTATGTATAAGAATACTTAGATATTGTCGATTGAATAACATAATTTTATATAAATTATATAATAGTAACTAAAATATTAATATAAAATCAATTTTTATTTTTATATTTATACGTACATAATATTATTATAGTATAACGTATTCAGATTACAAATTTCTAAAATACGTATATATAATTGTTTAAGATTATTTTGTCTACAGTAAACCAATATTGTTTTTGTTAAAACCACTTCAGATATTCTGAAAATAAAACTTTTTTTCTTATTTCTTTGAGAGTTTTTAATTTTTAAGGCTGATGATAGATTCGCACTGTTAACTTTTTTATGAAACCCACAATGTACATACCTACGGATTCTTATAAATGTATAAGTATTCATAATTATAATTCAGAACAAAAAGGTAAAATGTCTTTTAAAAATAACCAAGAAAAATAGATAATTTTAATATCATTAGCTTTTTCCCTTAGAAACTTACTTGATTCGTTCATTTGTATCCCATTTAAAGGTGTGTGTATAATATGTCACCAACCCTTTACTCCTTAAAAAAATAGTCACAAACCAATAGGTTTTATATTTCAATCTTAGACGTGGTACATAAAACTTTTGGTAATTTCCTACAACCACTTAAAAAAATATAAAAAATATCTATTGAATAAAAAGTTATCACTGTTCAACCCATAGATCCCTACACCTCTGTTCGGTATCTAAAATTAAGCCTGTGGCTCTAACAGGTCGACAACAGCAGAAATTACATGCACCCCGTGACGTAAATGACGCATCTAAATCCGTTTGCAGTTGTATGCCCACATTGAATAAACTACTTTCTGGATGTGGCACAAATTACGTACTATTTTGTATTATCTTAGGCCTTATTGGCACAGAAAACCGTATACTTAAAACACACATATTTATTCTAGCATTCAGGATTATTAGAGGGAAATTTATATCAATAGAAAGTAATGAAAACCAACATAATTAGTAAAATATATGTACCACACGTCTACATACTATAACACCTAATCCCATTTTAACGGTATGTTTGTAAAACCATGATGTAAATACCCAGATCGTAAAGACTCAAATCAATACTATAAATGAATTGTCAAAACCGACGATTTTGTTTGCGAACTGCGAGTTAAAACAATAAGTTATAGGCATAAGACTAAATAAGGTTTAAGAACACGTGGCCGTCGTTTAAAATTCTCTTATTTTTTACATAATATTGCTAATCGTGTAATTTGATTAATTATTTCCTGGAAGATTAATACAAAACGCATGTGCGGCAAATATGTAGCAAAGGCCCAATTGACTAACGAAAATAAATGATTTGTACAAAGTTATGAACCTAAAGGTTGCATACAATTATTTAACTTTACAGCCTAATTTATCGTTTACACGAGACGATTTAAAATAAAACAGTAAAATATGTAAAACAATCTTTAAATACAGATCTTTGCAAACGTAATTAATTTTCTTAGGGCTTTATTTCAAATGTAAATGAGAAAATGTCTCGTTTCACCAAAATCTGCAAACGTCATTTGGTTTGCTCAATTTTCACAGCTTAATAAGAATTTAGATGAATATATAGGTCTTAATTTATCGTCGGTTGTATTTCTTGTTTGAATAAAAATACAGCCTGTCTTAAAACGACGAACTTTTAGGCTTCATCGTCTCGTCTAAAACAACTTTAATTTAACGAAAATCACCACACGAACAGCTTAATAATTTAGCAATGAATTGATTTAGTTAATCTTTATCTACATACTTGGCTTTTATGTACTTACAAAACGGAAATTATTGGGATTTAGAAATATTGATAGAATGTTAGATGAAAATGTTTTCCATTTCAATAATAGCGTACTTTAAGGGAAAATGATATTAGTTGAATTATTATCAAAGCATTACGATTACGACTTTTGAGTAGTACACATTTTGTTCGAATAGATAAATTTGTGCATCAGAATAATCAGCAACTACATTGCGTGTACTAAAGCTTATACAATAATAAAATAACAATAAATTGTTTAGTACATCCCTTTTTTTTTACGATGATCCAGCTTTAAACTTAATGACATAAGCTGAGATGTTCGTCGAGTAAGTAAATTACTGATAAAATGTAAATAGATTCCTTCGTGAATTGATTGGTTCATGGCTACTTGTTTCGTTTTACTCTGGTCAGTCGCGTCTCTATAAGAGTGAAATAGTATAAAAAGGCGAAAGGTTATTGAACTGTAGAGCTTTTTAGCCGTGCCTATTCGCACGTCAAAAAGTCAACGGATTTTCCGTGATTTTTGTAAAAAGATCAAATGTAGACGGAATAAGAGGGGGAAAAAAATATATATAAAGGTATAACTATACACGCATCTGATGCACAGTCCATTTTCATCCACTTTATTGCTGTAATTGTAACGGTTTTATATTACCTGTATCTTATTTTTCTTTCGAGTTTCGATAGTTGGCCCCGGTTATACGACAATAATAAAACCAAATACATATATAATATTTCGCGGTGTTCGGGCCGTAAACTATCACTATGGGAAATCACTTTGCACTACCTAGCTGATTCGTCACATAACGTGTATCCGAATGCCTCGAATTTAAAACACTTTGCTCGTTAAATTCGAGTTAAACTCGATACGTATTGATCACGTTCAATCAATTAATATGATAAAGCACTGGCTCCGACAACTCGCCCGGAGCGCTTTCCCTGCTCAACGAATATATGATTTTTATTTTATATTTTTTTTCGCGAGAGCTGCGACGTGTTCGAAATAAATAACAACACAGTTGTAATTCAAAGAACATACCTAATTTCATAAGATAAAAACACGTATCCATACGCAAAGTTTTCCCTAAGAAAGATGAACTTTCCCCTGCGAGTGAATTAATAATTAAAATTATACATTAAAAAAAAAAAAAAAACTATTTTAGAGATGTCATTATAATAAAATGATGTACTCGACTCGTGGGTGAATTAAAGAGGGGCGTACACCATTGTGGCAGGCTAATTTCGTATTTCTATGCGGACTACAAAGTAATGCGATAAAGATTAAATTAGATCATCATATTAGCCACCAGGGAGATGTATTAAAAATAGACAACAATTATGTTCATTTAATGTCATTCCCATCAGAAAATTACAGTGAATGAGTATTTAATCTACATAATACTCGTGAAATTTTGATCTATAAAATATCATCAATTATTCACGTTCATAAATGTCATGCAGTTTACAAATTATAAATATGAGCTGTTTTATTTAATTTTTTTTTTGTATCAAAATGCCAGGGTATTGTGTAATTACTGCGTAAATTATATGCGACATTTATAAAATTGTTTAAGGGCATAAATGTGTAATCATGTTATTAATCATTTTGTGCACGAAAAAATGTTTAACAATAGAAAATATTAATTTACGTTGTAAAGTATCCGCTGTATACTTAATTATTGTATTATGTTCCTCCGACGAAACAAGTCTCTAAATCGATGTATTTAATTAATGCCTTAAAATAATATTGATCGCTTGTCATTATAGCGATTTTCAAAAATAAAAATTAATTATTTTGCGCACAGTTGAAAATATTAAGATTTATTTTTTAAATGTTGTTTTTAAATGAATACCTATCGTGCATAATGAACAAATTGGAATATTTTCAAGACTTCAATAGTGTTATAAATTATAACGGTTAGTGATTAAAAAAAAAAATGGTCGAATGTTCGCAAGGTTTTATGGTTTTTTTTATTTTCATTTTTTATTTTTTGCTACCAAAACACGAACTTATATTATTATGCATAAAATAATTTCTAATGCAATTTTAATACACGAACATGGTTCGTAATTAGACATAACTTATTGCTTGGTCATTTGTGAATCTAAAATAGTTAAACAAACAATTATTATTTTACTACGACTTGAATAACTATGACAGTTCTGACGCAATTAAATGTATACATACGAGTATATTATACATATATAGTTCAAGAACTTTAAGCGTTATCAATTGTTCGTGTATTTCGGTATAAGGTTGTGCACAAAACAAAAAAACCCACTTAAACATGTAGGTATAAAAAATAACCAGGATTCACGTCCGCAGCGACCAAATGGTCAAAGAGATAAGAAGTTAGAACTTGCTAAATCCAATAATTGAATCGACGACGCTCTTCGATTTTAAACAGCAATACCTCCTACATCGTATAGTTTGTACATTGTGCTGACCGATTCTCCAAAAATATTACCTGTAACAGATAAAAAAAAACATTATTAGGTTTCGCGCCGTTTAGAAACAACTTTTAGTTTCAATTGTTCTAAATTTCTAAGTATACATTTAAGGTCAAGTTAAGAATGATTCCCGAACATTATAGATTTTAGTGTTAGCACGGTTCGATTAAACAAAGATACACGGAAAATAGGAGATTCCTCGGAACGGAAGTCGTTCGTTTGACAGCGACGTTCAGGCATAGACGCCCAGAGCCGAATTTAGGGGTGGTTTTGGAGAAGGAGAAATAGTGCTGCCTAGAATGTGTAGGGGAGCCAGAGGGGTTGCCATAATTTTTACACTGAATAAAAAGAAGTATCTTACACTATAATTCGGACTGGGTACGGGTGGGTGGCATAGGGCATCTATAGTGTAGTACTCTATACCATTATAGTTTCCACGACGAATAGCAAGTAATAATAATGTATACGATCATAATGACGTATAATGCGCATGCGTCGTGTAGTGCAGTTACACGCAGTCTCGTATGATCGCAAGAGCTATTGCAATCTTAGTTCATAATTTGTACACTGCAGTTGTATGGATAATACTAAATAGCTAAATTAAAGTTTATACCAGTGGTTCTCAACCAGTGGCGTACGCAGAATTCATTTATGGAGGGAGTTACCATTTATGTATACAAAAAATGTTTATACAATTGTATTCTTCTTATATTTAAGGTATTATAGCACAGTAACATTTTTAAAAAATGTATATTTTATCGTCTAACAACACTTTATAACTTAATATTAATTCGTCTTGATGCTTTTGATAGTTCATCAAGAACAGAGTCTGATGAGATTTCAATATCCCGATGAATATTTGGCATTGCAAATCAATTTAAACGAGATTTTCCGGTTGTATTTCGTAGATAGATTTTGAGACGACGAAGAGTCGAAAAAGTTGTTTCGGGGGGCGGCCGTTGTCACTGGTAAAGTAACAAGAATGTTATTTTGTTGATTAGGTATATATTTATCATTATTTCTATACTATGTAGTATATAGCAACGATATTACGAATACGTACCTATTGAACACATATTATTTTTCGGCATAAATGATTATAACCACCTAAATCCAATGTAATATTCCATAAAAGAAATCATTAAAAATGTTTTTCTTATAGAGGTTAACCCCCCCGGTGGGAAATCGGCTGTTCTGAACCATTACGTTTAGACGACCAACGTAATTACCTATTTATTATTACGAACTTTTTGAGAACAATGTTCAATATAAGGCTTTAAGACCTCGCACCAATTATTTTGTCAACCACAACAGGACAAAGGCGAACAGGTTAAGTTCATATTTATGTTCAGATAATTGACCTAAGAAAAAAAAAGACCAAAAAAGTAAAAAAAAAAAATTGCAAAAAAACTCAAAATATAAACCACATATTTGAACTCGTTGATGACCAAATCACATTTTGTGCTTGAAAAGCTGTTTCTTTTTGCAACACGATTATTGCCGTTTAACTATGACGACCTTTGGTGGAAACGGTGCTCTCGGGAGACGACCCGGAGTGCACTGCAGCCTTGCAGATTTCAGCGGAAATAACCCTTATTCAGAATATTTTCCCATGCGAACGCGCCGGAATGCATTATCAGTTCTTAACATTGTGGGAAGCGGGTAGGCAAAACGTATTGCTGCCCTCGGGCGGCCAAATCGACACGGGTCATGATGCGCGAACAACAAATATTTATATATACGTATCTGGTTCATCGCGACCGTGATGGTAAGATTTTTGTAATTCGTACGGGAATTACTAAGAGATATTCCGAAAGCTAAAAGTATACATTTGCCTTTATATCCGAATTCCGTTCAACGGAGGAAACTACATATTATTATTATTTTTGAGCACATCGTAAAAGGTCGGGAAAAATTCGAAATATCCTGGAAAAATATACTTTGCCCACGCAATCTATGAAGCTTACATTTTCAAAATTAATTTCACTCAATGTGCAGAAATCTCCGAGGGAATTGAAAAAAAAAAATTTTAGTAGTAGGTACTCGTGTTTATCAAATTACATTATCTCGACTATTTTAACAAATAAATCACGATACATGTTTTGAATGCATTAATATAATATATTATGTGACAGTGAGATAGAACCTTTTGTTCATTTTCTTTTTAACTGCATTTTGAATATGACATTTAAAAAATCAATACTAACTATACTCATTCATATACATATATGCGATATTTTTGACACTTATTAAAAATGTGTGGTAAATAATCAGAGTTTAAAATAATTAAAATATGCTTAAAACGTGTTTCAAACTGAATAGTAAAATAAAACAGTGTAAAATATTAATACATTTTTTTTTAAATACAAAACGATTGCTTTTATCTACTTTTTGTCATTCTTTGTCTCATATGACCATTTTTGACTATAGTAGTCAATTTTATATTTTCAAACATTTAAGGGTATATTAGTCAAGAAAGTATATTCATACGAATGGTCAAAGCCTTCATAAAGTTAAAAATGTATATGAAATAAATCATCTACCGAAAAATGCTAGCCACATCTTAAATTTTACTTCAATTGATTATTCCAGCATGAAATTAAGTAACACTTATCTTTTATTCTTGTTTAATTATTCTCTTATGTTTTCTTTATGAATCATTTCAATAGCGAATAAGACTATTTAAAACCTTACAAGAATTAGGAAAGATCATTTGTATTCGGTTTTGATAACGAAGTAAACAAAATAATGTCTCAGTTTATATCGTTGATCAATGAGCAGTAGGTTAGCAGGTACTTTGTTAAAAAAAAAATGTAATTATTATGGTTAGTAAAAAATGTAAAAACAAAACAATATCGTAAAAATTTAAGTATTGAAATTTTAAAATAACCAGTTCAAAAATAAGGCTTTCAAAACTAACTAAACTAACTAACATTTTATTTTTTTTAACTATAATAAAACAAAATAGTAAAACAATTCAAAGCCTGCAGAGAAAACAAACGTGTTAAAATAACTTGTTTGAAACATTAAAATTGTTTTTTTTCCTGTCCTGTAAATAATACATCACCGTGGATTGTATCAAGGTAAGTGTATAAAATAGTTTGTTGAAATAACTTGAAGTTATTTCAAGATAAATACTACATCACAGAATAACTGGTACGTAAGTTTGTTTGGAAAACTTCATGCGTTTGCATTTGGGACAGAACTAAATTCTAATGACGGTATCAGTGTGAACATAGCTACAGTTGGTTCATAAATCATAAAAAAAGTAGAAATTTATATCATTCTATACATTACTTGTTCAAAGGTGAGTAAGTATTTTCTTATAATAAACGTGTCATAACAACTATTCTATACCTATATTATTATATCTATATTGTTAGCAGTACCTATTCATGCGAATTAAAATTTTTATTGTGAGTATAACTACATTTAAATTTACACCGACTTAAATACAATACATACCTACACATATAAATAAAGATTAGTGTACATAAATATTTACAGTTAAAACAAGACGTGTATAATAAACAATGGGAACGTGATAATTACTCGTCGGTATGTATGGATATTTCCTTAGGCGAAAATTTAAATTTTCATGACCCTCAATCATTGGTATAACAAAATACGTAATACATTGATGGATCTTAAATTATTTCATAGCAATAGAGCAACCGGGATTAAAAATAAATAAACTATAAAATAAATAAATAGATTTCTAGGTATTTGGGGAAGTTATTGTTATTATTATTTCGTATGGCTTAAACATAACAATCAAATTTTGGGTAGTTTAGCTACTATATTAAAGATGAAGAGCCGAATTCTTCTTCTTTGTCTTACATAAGGTCCACAAATGTATTTATCCAGAATTACAGTACCTATGGGCTATGGCTTCAGCGAAAGAGCATCAATATTAATTTACCAGAATTTGAATGGTTTTCCGAGAAAAACTAATTGCAGTTATCTTTTGAAAGTTCACATAAATGAGTCTTCGCTTGTATAGTTATGAAATAGTTTCTAGGTTGAGGGGGTTGGCGTAGTCGAGAGGGATAAGTCGACTACATCTAAAATGCATAGTTACCGGTTCAAATCCGGTAACCGGCGGTTTGGCTTTCTGGGCGGCACGATCGTGCCAAGTGAATAAACAACCAACGCTATACTAGTCCTTACTCAACGTATACACACAAATCGAAAATATCCACAAACAAATCTAACCTGACCGTACTAAAAACATAAAAAATGAAATCCAATAGGTACAGCGGATTAGACAGAAAAAAAAGGACCCTGCTTGGTCTCGGAAATTGGAAGTAAATTAAATTTGCGATCAACTATCAATGATCTGTATTTCATAAGACATGATTAAAATAACAATTATACGTGAGAAGAAATAATTTCAATTCGACATGAATACACAGCATCATTATCATCGTACTCCACAAATCTATAAAATATTAATTGAGAAATACGACGGAACGGAAATATTTCAATTATTTTAATGTAAAGTAGGATCACCCAGGTTTGATTTTCTGAGAATCTTTTGACGTACCTACCGTGTATATGATAATAATGATCTAAGACCGTACTGCGAGCTCGACATAATGATATTATGAACTTGAAGAAATTCGAAGAATAATTGATTTGAATCACTTGTCGGAAACCTGAATTATTTATTTGAATACGAAGGTTTATGTTTCGGTTCAATTGTTTTTCGTATAATACTAATTCAATTATATGATAGACATGTAAAAATAAAACACATCGTGTTGCAGACGTATGACAAGTAAATCAATCATTTAAGCACTACACCAGAACGATTTCTTCTATAGTTTTTTATACGATTTTTGTTGTATCACGATTTCATAATTTTAACAAGACATTTTCAGTTTTGGATACGCATTGAAGAATACGAAACTATCGTTTTTACGGCGAAGTTACACAAGAGGTCAAGCTAACTTGATAAATATAATAAAACGAGTTTTGACATTTGAAAACATTTATATTATCAACTTGGCATTACAATTTACAAACAACTGGGGAATTCAAAACTCTATCCCTAAGAAGTGCTTGTGGGTACCAATACAAAGGTTCAAAACTAAAACATTTTAAAAACGAATACATTTTTTCAACATAAAAATACGTCAAAAAAATAAAGTGGTGTGATACGTGTAACAGTTATCCGTAATATTCATTGAAACTAAAATCGTCTCATAGAAACAGAGATGAAAATAAATGAAATATAGAGTTTTTTATTATTTTAAAAGTATAAAAACATATAGTACGTAACACTAATTTATAGCGTTTTGAAACTCTTCGGTGTAAACCGTGTTCCATATAAATACGAATACGTGGAAGACTTACTAAATAACTATCGCTTACATTTTCAATGCTTTTAAGTTTTATTATCACATATTTTAAAACTTCGGAAATATTGTTACACAGAGTGTAAATTGCAAGAGATTAACCACAGAATTATATAGTTGAATAATCATAACAAAAGAATGCTGAGTGGACACTGGATGGTTATTGAAACGCTATCATCTCATCAACATAAATACAATCAATATAATAACTACCGAACTCTAAATCGGGATGAATCATATTTTACTACAAACGTATTTACGTATTCATACATGTATTATAATATGTAAGTTGCACTATTTTAAGTATACAATTTAGATAATAATTGTGTCCGATTATTCGTAGATTTAACTTAACTATATATATATACGTATATACGTTTCGAGTAACATTTAGCTAGGCTGTAACGTTCATTATAAGCGATGTATAGCTAAATCTATTTAACTATAAATACCCTCATGGGAACTATATCCCGCGGTTTCCAGTTGAAATATGTATACGCTGTATAGATATAATATATATATATATACATCGCGGCATTCACCGTTTAATGTGTTTACTGTGTTCAACTATTACGTGTCCCTTACGACTATGTAAAACTGTTAAAGGTGAACTATATAAGCGCGTAACCAATATGATTAAACAGTATATTAGAGGCATCGAGTTCGTAAATTCGAAATACCAATTATTTGAAAACTACGTTCTTGTGATATGAAAATCGTTGTCGGTAGTACATATTTTAGGCGTACGTATCTATGTATCAACTTTAAACTATAGTGTATGAATTTCTGTATACAGAGTCATTTAGTTGGATAGGCTTAAGCGGTCAACGTATGTCTGTTGAGATGATCGAACTAAAAATGTCGATTAGGTTATAGGTCAAACGTTTTTCACTGAAGATCAAATTTTATTTTAAGAAGAGTGGTGAACGTAGAAATAGCCAACAACATTATTTATTTAAGTGGTTGTCCCTTCCCCATATTTACCCTGCGATTCAAGAACACCTTTTTAGATATTTTGGATGCCTAGAAAACAGTACATAAGTAGGATAAAAATATTTTAGTCAACAATGTAATAGATTGATATTATTTTGGTATGAATCTTATAAATTTAATTGAATTATTAGGTATAATGTCTTATTTTTTCAATTTAAGCTATAATTAAATTTTTCTACGGTAATTATGTAAGTCGAAAACTCAAGTTTTAAACATTTTTCATAGTATAATCGATGGCTAACACTCTAATATCAAGTTCTATTCAATTTTTCGTACATTGTTCGTTCTTACTTTTATCTATTAAATATGAATATTATATTTAAATATACTTACATTAACGTTAATTATCGTCCTATCAGTAACAGCACTTTCGCAGTTTAATGTGATCTGGGACAAAATCATACGCTGATTTTTGCGTGGTCCGTCACGGAATCAATGCCTTTACCAAAATGTGTAAAAGCTAAATTTTACGCATATAATACCATGATTCCGTGATGACGATACTCTCTCTCTCTCTTAGTTATTTTCGTGATTATGAATTTAAGATCTAACCAGGCTGACTTATGTCCTAAACGGTAAAAGGCTATCGGCCATCTGATATGAATGAAATCCACACTCAACCCATCTCAGGGGGTTGGTACGGGGTACATTTTCAATCAACCCGCCCGTATCAAAGACAGTGCAATGGAAGTCAACGACTAGATTGTTAAAATTGTCGACCGTCACATTTTCGAAAACCAAACCATTATAGTATATATTAACTTTTTCGTTTTTCCTATCCAACAAGCAAATTAGTAAGGTTCGTTTCAAAAACTGTTGTCAGAAGCAGAACGCAATTGTTGCAACGCTGAATAAAGATGCTTACCAGGTACTTGGATTAAGGATGGGGAAGGCACAGGAGGACTAAATACCCTAATTATTTTTCAATAATTGCAACTTACTCTTAACTCAACCCCACGTTATTTTTGTGATAAACAATTCCCGGTAGGCTTTTTTTGTTTTATTAACGATTATACTCGCAAACAATGTTATTCAATCAAAAATGTAGGTATTTATTTTGAATAAAATTTGTCCTTCAAATCGAATCATACAATTATCCTATAGAATGTTACGTTTTATAAAGACAAATAATAAAGAAATAGAAATCCTTTGTGTTTAAAAAACTTATATTGTTCTCTGGTAGAATCGAATCTTGAACATGGCTTATTAATTTAGTCTAATCATTCATTTTCTTATATAAATCTTAATATCGATTTCAAGAGATTCTTTCCACTTGGTCCATACGTGTCGAATCTCTTTACATTATATTTGATTTAATAGATATAATATGTTATTTTGAGTTTAATTCAATATATTTAGATTCGTTCTACATACTCAAATTTAAAACATATAGTGGCAAAAATTAATTTTTTTCCAGAGCTCTTTTAAATGCTAATAAAATCTCCGATGTTTTCTAGATTGTTTTGTCTTATCTCGCTAATAGTCCTCAAAGCTAATTGAATGTTTTATTTTGAACCATGATGCTTAAGTATTTTGTATTATTATTATTATTATTTTATATTGTTATATCTATTACTATATACATACATGCATATATTTTATCTTTTTTTTCTACTTTTTTTCAATACGCCAATGATTATACAAACCGTTTGTGTTAAAGGACTCACGCCCGGTGATTATTTCAATAAAAATATCACGAAAAAATGTGCACAATTTATATTACACATGCTATACTTAATATTATTTATAGACGTAGAACTATTATACACACATACATTTATTAACATACTACGGTATACCCTGCGATTTACAATGTCGCGTACGAAATCCATTTACCGACGCAGTAATGCACGAAGCGCCAATTTCTAATGACATAAATCTTGTGCAAAACAAAATAGTAAAACTTTTCAGGAACACATATACAAATGGCGGGGGATATACACGCACCGCATTACCGCTCCACTTCAAGACATTAAACAGTTGTTTGTATGACACCCCCCGGTGCTAGCAAATACGCGCCGTGTTATATTATGTACGATGTTTTGATGTTTGTATACTGCAGAGGGTTTGAGATATGTATACGCGGTTGTGCGTGTAGAACCCTCTGAGATTATTTTGATATCTTTAACTCGCTGTGTCTTGTGGCGAAAAGAACAACACAGTTGGAATCATTTTTATCTTTGAGCGCTCGTTCGGTCTCGTAACGCGTACAACGCATGGTAATAATATAATAATACAAATAATAATAATAAAAATAACAATAATAATAGTAATAAGTACAACACGCCACGGGCGTGATGAAATAAATATTAAAAAAAAAAAACCCAACGAAATCCGACGGAACGCTTGTGTACAGCGATGAACGCCATCACAATCGATACGACGTGAATGCGAAGAAACGCGCACGTCAGAGCTTTCCGAAATCCATCCGTCGGAAAACCGTTTGACGTACTCGACGTGACGTTGTTTTTAAAATCAATTATTGTTGTTACACTCGGTATGCATTATAAAATAATATTAGTTTTCGTGTACCGCGGCCGCCGCAATAGCTGTATTTCACGTGTACAACTCTGTTTGTTTTTCGGTTCGTACGTGTATGCATCGCACACGGAGATACTTACGATGCGCGATAATATACGTGTTTAATATTGATTATGTGCATAATCAATACTAACACGGTAAGTCGTGGTTGACGTAAACAAAACCGTATCAATATAGATGAGGACCCGTTGTCGGTCGACGTGTATGCGTGCGTGCGCGCGCGCATGTACGTGTGTGTGCGTGTCGCATGTGTGTGCTCGTTGTCGAAACGACGCTCGACCGCGGTCGACGATTTGATTGATTAACATAATACGATACCCCGTAATAATGATACACATTACACGTGTATTCACAACAGACCTGTTTCGCGAGTAGTACTGCTGATGCACAAAATACGTGTTGTCGAATTCAATTCTTACCTATTCATTTCATTTTCAACCTAGATTTTCACCTAGTGAAATACCTAGGTAGACGGGCCGTCGACAGTTGGAGTAAGTCATGTCGTGTTCTAGTTTCGGTTCTCGCAAAAGGGTTACTCAATGGGGCGGCGAGACATGTCATTTTTTGGGTCGACCTGCATAGATAAATCTATTACGCAGTTGAAAAACACGAACGAAATGAACGATTGTCAATTGTCAGACTACTGTTGTTTAGCTTAATCATAGTATATAATGGCTTACACTTGTGTTTAGCAGTTTTCCGTATTGTATTGTAAAATAAGTTCACTGAGCTGAGTACTCCATGATCATTCGACAAATATTTTTTACAAACTTCGTGATTGTACAAGTGTTTATACGTGGATAACAAAAAATAATTACGAAATATCCGTACGGAAACAATGGAATAAAATACTGAACTATTTAAGAAAAAACAACAAAATATAACATATTTTCATCATTTTAGGAACACTGTATGCTTTTATTGGCAAGACCACAAAAAAAGAATGAAACTATAAACAATCGTTAAGACCGTAAATAAAGATTAAAAATTACTTTCGTAACAAGTTAAATAATGCATTCAAGACCGTTATCGTCGTCTAAATAGTTTTTGAAAATCCATAACATGGTATACTTTCAGATTGTGAACACAAAACGTAAGATGTCCTAAAACATTATTGCCCGTCGATATCGCTCGCATCGATTGAAGCTTTCGTTCAAAAAGTGAAGTGGAAATGCGGAAGAATTATCGCTACAGTCAACAACTAAATCCTGTAAAACGTTTTAGGTTTATTACCGATTTGGCACAGATCGTAACAAATACACGGACATAATGTTTTCTCTTCCTCTACAAATCCGTTTTGATAATTGACCTCTTTCGACGGTATCGTTTTTATATTTTCGTGCGGGATGCGGAGGCAAACGGCTTTTAAATTTTTTAAAAACAAAGTTCAACTTTCTTCATTCGTAACGGCCGAAATGCAGCGGAAAAAAAAAAAAAAAAAACAGATCCATTCGACGTTCAATACTGCGTGTATATATTGTTTGCTCAAAATCTTTTACTCTTAACCTAAAAAAAAAAACCCTAGAGAACCCCGGAGGAAAAAGTTTCTCCGCGGACGGAAAAGAGCAGTCCGAAATGCAAATAAAAACGCAGCACTCGACAACACCGGCGGCGGCGGCGGCGATGGATGACGGCGGCGGCGGGCACTTGATGGCGGAGAATGAAAATGAGAGAAAACAAAAACTTTTCGCAATAACGGGCCATTGCAGTGTACCAAAGCAATCGCGTGCCCTCGTCCGTTTGTCCGACGGTTGATTTCATATCGAAAAGTTTGTCAAAATATTACGCGCACAACGCGTCTCCGTTAGAGGGGTGCGCGCGCGGTTTTTTTTCTCCCCTCATTCCCTCCCACCGCCCGTCCCGTTCGCCGGTCTCAACCACGGTAACAATAAACCTCGCGCGTACGGTAAAATTTCAAAAAGACAAAACGAAACGGAACAAAACAAACGTCGCATATCGTTCCAACGTTGTGCAACGCGATTGCGATAAAGCGCGGTTGTTCGAGGGAAAAAATACGAGAAGAAAAAAAAAATCCCAAATACGATTAGGTAACCGCTTATCCCGTCAAGCCATACGTCGCGTAAAATATTCTTATGCCGTGTTTCCACGTGACGAGTACTCGGCCGAGAGAGTCAACTCGGCCGAGCACTGTCCTGTGTGAACTCGAGGAACCAGTACTCTGCCTAGTAATCGGACGAGTAAAATAAGCGGGCGAGTGAATAGAGACAGTTTCTATTCGCTGGGCCGAGTGTCTATACTACCCCCACTACCAAGATGTATGGTACTCGGCGTGTCTAAACCGCTAGCCGAGTGTCGTGTAACGAGTAGTTCGGTAATTGTGAATATATAGTTGTGGCGTCTTAACCTGTAGTTGTATATTTTTCATCAAAAATATTTATTAATGTATGAATCGTCATCGTAAAATAAAACGATTTTTCAAGGATTCGCTAAATGCGTTAAAAATAAGTAATAAACAGTAAAACAATTTAACAAATTTAGACGGATAGGTAACAATGTGTTGATAACAAGTGTTTACGAATTCACAACTACTACTTTGCACTCTGCTAGCGGTGTAGACACGCCGAGTACAGTAAAATCTTGGTAGTGGGGTAGTCACTCGGCCAAGTAAATACAATGCGTGTAGACGCTGACTCGGTCAATTCCGGTACTAGACCGAGCAGCATTACGAGTGACACGGCCGAGTACTCGTCACGTGTAAACAAGGCATTAGTGTTTTCGTCCACACCGTCATAATATTAGCGATATCATTAATAATAGCTGGGCCGTGAACCATATTAACACAGCAAACGTATAATGCAATATTGAAGTAACTCGATGGGCTTTTCGACAACCTATCTGCGCGAACGAGCTTTTTCCACTTTAGTTTTTTTTTTTTTTTTAATAAACATAGGAATCAACTGAACGTTTGGAGTGATTTAAGGCTAAAACTTTTCAGTTTTATCCAGATGTTGACTTTCTCGTGGGGAACAAGCAATGTCAAAAACCACGTTAAACTGTTTAACTCGCGATTGCGTTGAATAAAGTTTCTTTTAAACAATTGTTCTTTTAATTCTTCTACTTCTAATAACTCACGTATATTTATGTATTATACGCATAAGTTTATAGGTGTGATATCATTTTTTTTACAAGATTGGTGGTCCGCACAACTAAAAAGGTTGGGAACCGCTGTCGTAGACAATAACAAACGGTCGGGTTATCGCCTCGGAACACTGAAGGATTTTCATCCTGCGAGTGATGACGCGGTGACGGGCGAACGGAATTTTTTTCAAAAAACAAATGCCCATTTTATTCGGTAGAAAAACGTCGCCCGTTTCAGCTGTTCTAAGGAGTATATTCGACAGGACTTATTGTTTCCGCCGCCGCGGACGCGTTCGTCTGGCGTGTATAATGGTTAACGATTATTATTTATTGCCCGCATTAGATATTTTATAACGCAGTCATCGCCTATGATGATTTATAATTTATTTCCGACCTTTTCCGTCGTGGTGCGAGTGTTATTTACACGCATAAATGACCTTGTACGTAGAATATATTATGTACCGCTGTGTGAGAATATTAAATTAAAACGCGCATTATTTTTAATTTCCATTTTGTGTGTGTACTTTTTTTAACGCCAAGAACGATTAACCGTCCGGTGTGAATATAATAACGTGATTTTCGTTCCCCCCCCATATATAGGTGTTCTATAATTTACATTGCTTTCGGAACACGAAAAATTCGTTTCGTACAACAAAGAATTTAAGAATAAAACTTTTATTCCGCTCTTTACCTTTTTGTTTTTCATTCGCAGATCTTATAGAGTTTAAACACATTTGCTAAATTTAACTAACTTTCATTTTTTCGAAGATATTATACACCACAATATTATCATCATTGTCCAGAACTTCAGGGGAATAAGGAAAATCAAATTATATTTATGTCGTAGGCACTTCAATCATTGTGTAGGACATTTTCACAAAAATATGTCCAGCCTAAAAAAATATGAGAACAAAAATAAACTCGTACTATAACTGTTCATCATCGTTCAACACACATGATTACTAGGGAATCTCTTTAATTTTTATCTCATATTTAAGACATTTTTTTTTACAATTAGAGCATTTGAATCCGAAACCTAGGATTACACTCTACTCGTATATTGGGTATTTTTGTTTATGAGTGTGTACGTTCCATCACAATAACCAGACGCAACAAATAGTAATCGGACAATAAAGTAGTATAGATACCATTGTTGTTGATAATTATATTTTATTTCATTTTCTATTAGAGTACATTACGAAATTTAAAAAAAAAATCATAATAATAGGCACTAAATATATTTGATAACAAAATTACATCATTATTGTAATCGTAAAAATATTTCATTAGGTTGGAAACAGTTAAATTTGACGGGGCGCATCTTAATGATGATACTGTAATAGGTAGGTAACGAACATATAACCGTTGTATAAATATTTATGTGTAAATTAATTACGATTTTTTTACAAACATTAATGTCTATCGTATTACGCTCTATTATATCATATGCGTTCATCAACACGTCTATACGTAGAGATTATAGTTATTTAACGATAATATTTCGTCGAAGCTCGTGCAGCTGTAGGTACAGTCGGCTATCACGTAGGGTTTAAACTTCATTGATTTAAGTGATATGTACTTATGTATTATACGAGTGAAGAAGATGAAAACTTTTTTTAATAACAAGTCATTTTCCAGCTAAATTTAAAAAAAAAATATTGTTGTTAGAGACATCACTCATCGGAGTACCGACGAGCCGCAAGCTGTATTATTATCACGTCTTGCTCTATTTAAAATTAACCATTTGGCATTTATGATCACTAAATATGAATACTGTGCCATATTTTCTCATCGTAATTTCGAAGATAATATTTTAAATGTTTGCGCGCAGCTAATTATATTTTTTACCGAGACTTATCGTGAAACAACTTGTATAAGTAGATATTCTTCGTAATCCTCAAGCCTTTCGCGAATAACGATTATGATATACAAACAATAATTCTCAAATAGACAAGAGGTACTGCCTGTATAACTCATTTGCATACGCATTAAGATGCAATATTGTTCGAAATACAATAGGAAATACTATAACCGACCGCATTTGAAAATACTCGGCTTTACGGAGGCGCAAAAGGTTCCCAACGGGACGTCTATTGTGCACTTCACATAGAATGTGGCCTCGTGCGTGGTTGGAAATATGTATTATTATTTGTCGTTTTTCAATTTAATATAAAAACCAAATTATTACGTTTAAAAACTGTAGACGTGCACGACGAGATGGCGTAACAATGTATAAATAATAAATCTATAGATCATAATAAATGCATAACAAAATAGAGTTTACGGGGGTGTACCGAGGGTAGTTTTAGATGTTCGAGCACACGCCGATGATCAATACATTTTTCTAACATGAAACTGCTTACATAAAAATATTTGAAAAAAACTTTAAGGCTTGTATTAAAATTGTTTTCGATTCTCTCAATTAATATTTTGAAATGTACGGTTTTATTTTTATTTTTTAGTGTTCCGTGGAGAAATATTACAGTTAACATTTCAAACCGTCATAAAACATTATCATAACCTTGTGGCTTGTACGTCATATACTAACGGTTTTTATTTTTAACTGCGATTTGGTATGTATATTTTCTTTTTCTCATTTTTGAGATTTCGTAATTAATTAAATTAAATTTAAATTTAACACAAGACAAAAAATAAAACCGTTGAAAATGTGGGCACGGATTTTGGTTTATAATGTTAAATCATACAGATACGGTCTTTCAGTGTCCATTCGAATATTATGTTAAGCAAAACTGAAAACACGTTGGTGCTCGACTAATATTGCTTTTTAGATTATGAAGGAACCGAATAAAGTATATTGGTCTTACGATGAGGTATGATTAATCTTTTTTTTTGTATAGTACATAAACACTGAAACTGCAAGACATGAATGTAACAAGTCTTCGACCGGCAAGTATATCCAGATGGTACTTAGTTAGCCGTTTTTAATTAACTGAAAAGTTTCAAGAATGAAAAAAACCAAAATAAAAAAATAGGGAAATGTATGAACGTAATTTTAAGAAGTTTCAGCGAGTTGACAAGGATTTTTACTTTTTAATTCTTACGTATAAAAATATAATAAATTCCGAAAATATTAATCCCATGCAGAGTTGTTCAAATGGTACCAACATTTATTATAACATGAATATTAAATATAAACTTTATAAACTCTATTTACTTACTAAATAACTCTATTTTAGTTTATTTTTCCATTTGGTCTAAGAATCTATAAGCGAACTGCGATTCAAATTGTTACTCAACAAAGGCTCATGCACTTTTCAACAGAAACAAGATACGGCATAGTCGATAGTAGTACTTTGAAGAGTTTCAATAATTTGGAAGCTTGAAAATTGAATGCAAAGCACGGTCTATACGTGTCTTAAAATGTGTCATTTATACTAGAAGTACAAAAAAAAAAACGGTTGACTTTACTAGTTTTCTTTTATTTTTTTGTTAAACATCAATGTTGGAACTAAGGAAAAACGTATTGTCTTCGCAAATAATAATGTGATGGTGGATGATTTTCAATTCATATTTATAAATTTGACCCGACAATATATTATAATTAGAAATTAACATTCTGTCATAAAAATGACTTCAACCTGTTTTTCAAGTAATATATTACTGTCCTATTTTTAACGAGACGAGTACCTTTAGCTGATTGTTGCTTTAAGTTTTGAAAGTGTAATCCAATAATATATATAATCGTTTTGATACGGAAAACACTTAAATTATATTTCATCGATATCAGATTTTATTAATTTATATATACAATATACTTATAATTTAAGCAATGTTTATAATAATATTTACGCAATGGTGGTTTTTAAAATTTGACCACAATGCGAATTTTGAATGTACCTATCAATCCTACAGTAATCCACGTAGAGTTTAAATTGTATCCTATACTCTCTGTACACATTTCACCAGAAAAACAATAATAGCGAGGACAAATTATGTATGTAATATTCGACGATCTCCATGCAGGTCCTTCAAACGTGCGTACCTCACAGGACAACTTTATTTATGCTATAAAATACGGCAACAACATCAATCCAATGTCTAGGAGGATAATAATTGTTTTCAAATAAAATGTTCCGAACCTGTGAATCTATATACAGGAGCAAATTATGGCACTAGTTTGAATTTATAAGCGATTGGGAACGTGGTAGAAATCTGAGTCGAGCGATGAATATGAACGATTATAATAGTAGTATCTATGTTCTAGAGCTATTTTTGTTCTATGAATTAATGCAATTATTGAGTTATGAATCAGGATAGTTGAATAATAATTATTATAATTAATCACGGTCTTTGTATACAATTGAACACCGATTGTGTAGGTACTTAGTATATTAAATTTATTTATTTCACTATTTCAAAGGAATCAAGATAGTTTATCGATTACGAAGGGATGATTTTTAAAATGTTATGTAATAATATATAAATGCAAAAATATTTAAATACGTGCTATACATGACGGGTCGACTCCAAAACACCAAAACGATCAAACATTTTATTCGGATTATTACCACGGAAACCTGATCCGTTTCACCGACCTTACACGTATTGCTGTGATAAATTTATTTGAAATCCAAGAGGATAATATTTATATATTATTGATGATTATGTATGTACGAACACAGCAGTAGAACATACCGACATGTGATACCGATAGATTGACGACAGCGCCAGTGCATTAATGCAGGTGCGTTCTAATTCCATTAATTGTAATACTCTTGTGATTCGATATTATGATTGAGTAGAATTTGTAATTTAGTAATGTATTATTATACGCCGTGCTGGTGTACAACAGTGCAGCTACCCGTAAACCACTGCGCACTGCAACTACTATATCTGCGTGGTCAGCGCATGCACATGACGTTATGCATCGAGGTATTGGGGAAATGAAAAAAAAGACTCTTAGAGTTGTAGCGCATCTGTGTGAAACCTGAAATGCCGATTTTTTGGATTATTATTTCTGAAGTATGGTGAGTACACGTGTCGTACGCTATTTACGGGCAACAAAAAGAATACTATTATTATCAGAATAATAGCATTGAAGCTTGTATAGTACGACAGTTGTCTATCTTGAATTCTAATTGGAGCTTATCGTGTTACTTTTATGCTTTTATTTTGCTACTTTTATTCAAACAATAACAATCTGATGCAAATGTATGTGTTTAATGTCTCTCAAAAAACTTTTAAAGACATTTGTCGGATTTACTGAACGCCACCATTATTCGTGTTATTGCCTTTCGGGTAGGTCTGCTGCTCCACGCGAACTTGTATACTATATTTTCCTCCTGTTACGTGTCTCCGTAAACACTCAATTGTTTGCGTCTAAGCATCTGTGTGTGTGTGTGGATTTATGAAGTTCTTGCTACGGCTGATAACGGTTTGGTGAAGAAAACTGTGGTTTTTATAGTGCTGTAGTATATGCCCTCCATTAGACTAAATGAATTTTTGTTCCCGGTGTAGATATAACTTTAACTCGTGTAGATAGTATGTACGACACCAATAAATCGACTGTAGATAGCATACGGCACGTGTAACACATGCTGTCGATTACGGCGGCTGATTTCCATTGATTGCGGTCACATAGGGGTTTACTATATACTTGTTTATCGTGTTCGGTCACCAACTGCATCGTCAACTATGTACGTGTGGTCTTTACCGGGGTGCGCTACAGTTGGTCCGTCTTAATAACGTGCAATCTCTTTACAGCCGAATAAACAAACGCGATATCCGTGTAACATTTTGATCAATTACAACATTTTAGATGATATTGATTGAACATTATAGAAATGATTATCGATTTGTTTGTAATTCAAGTATGTGAGTAGGTATAGGTACCATCGAGTATTTATTTCATCGAAAAAATGTAATCATAGGCTACTATAAATTACTGATTGAGGATATTCAACTAACTTCAATTTTTTTCTTTTAGGCTGTAAAGGAAAAAAATCGAAATAATTCTAAAGTAAATAGCATCTGTATATCCGAAGAGTTCTTCTACGTACACAGCGTAAAACTTTTGGCACATTTTTATTGACCGAAAAGTTTTATTATTAGAAAATGAAAAAACATCATTGTTAAACTAAAACATTTCTCGCTACGTTCAGAATCTAAAAGTATATCAACCAATGCAAATAAAAAAGTCGCTTATTCACATTCAACGAAACAATAAACTACCAACTTATTTTGTACGTTCTCAGCCCTCACTTGAAATTAATTTAATCGAAAAATAACATTTTTCAAGGAAATGTATACTCAAATGTTAAACAATGTTTTTTTTTCTTCCAATATATTGATACCCGAAGTCTTCAGTACATACACGTATTGACAAATATTCTCGACAAAATGCGTGCATGTCTAACAGGAAAAAATAAAAAATATCATTTATTGCTAATAATTTGGATCACGAAAAAAAAATAAGATAAATAATACTATAAAATAGAGAATAATTTCAATACGACGTGAAAACGGAGCAATTAATTTATTTTCATATCGTATTTAATCACTTTATAGACACATTAAACGACACTGTTTATTTCCTATCAAACCGGTACAGCGTTGGGGAAAATATAAATTTACGATGAAAAAAAATTAATCGCACATTTTAACAATGTCATAGTGGAACGGTGAACGAGTTCGTTCCATAAATCGTAATGGAAGTGAAGTAATAAAAAAAAGTGATGCAATTTAGAAGTGACATTAAATACTGTAAAATCCAATCTCGCCAAGACATAAACGTACAAGGTAACGTTCATTTTTTTCAATCAAAGAGTTGGTTAATTTATATTTAAAAGCTATAGAGCTGTTTCGTGGAAATTAGTTTAAATACAACATGATATTATTATATATAATTGCATCGTAAATACGACGGAAAACGTAATGGTACGCAGGCGTATAGCGCGGAGACATTGATGGACGTACTTAGAGAAGAACACTCGTTATTGATATCGCGACCGTTATACTTTGTTCTCGCAATACTTTGAATTATTATACGATTTGACCACGCAAGTTTTACCGACTTCAACGATCACAATTCTCATCATTTGAATCGTTTGAATAATGTACCCGTAAACAACGGTTTCGCCGTATTACGTTTTGATCATGCGGCTATAATATTAGTACGGATGAACAATAATTATTATTATTGGTCTAAACTTTCATACTCAAATACATAAATATATCATTGCTTCAATAATTGCCGACCGTGTTTTTTTTTTTCATTATTTTTATACTGTACGTCATGAAAAAACTACGCCGTTATTATAGATATTATACGGCACCGCACTCGCATATGTTTTACAATGCTTCTAAAATAATCCGACAATGTTCATATTCGTGTACCGACGGCAATTCGTTAGTGCGACGTACATAATCCTCGTCAATAACACATTTCGTACGCGCGAATCAATAAACAGAATAGACTGAACGTAAGTTGACGCACCTCATCCGTGCCTAATAAATTAGTTCAAACATGCACAACAGTTGCGAATAGAGAGAGAAAAAAAAGAGCAATTTGAAATGGTGTTTTGACGTACTCGGGAGAATAAATAAACGTGCGGGAAACATATTTGTTTTTTTTTTTTATTAACAAATACGTATCGACGGTAAAGCTGGTGTAGTGTTCACGTAGTGTAAAAACAAATAAGGTCATGATGATAACGCTCTTCCGTGACAATTCCGATGGAAAGGTCTCCGGAAAACATAAGAATAATAATAATAATTATATGCACAGTACTTATATAATAATTGTGACACGCAGCCAGGCGCGGATCCAGTTCGAGATGACGGGGGGGGGGGATATAAATAAGTATACATATTTAGATACTTACTGCTAAATATGAGTATATTATATATTATTATTATTATATATATATAAATAGTTATAAATGCAATAGTACATAATGCAATTCCTGATTATTTATAATGAATACTTTTTTTCGTAAACTGCATTGAATTTCTTTATTTAATTATTTTTATCTTTAAAATTATCTTTTTTATAATTAAATATAATATAACAATTTTGAAGTCAAAATATTTTAGTTATAAATCAGATTACAAAGTCCAATCTTCTGTTAGATTGAGCAAATACGTCTATAACTTCATCGTGGTTTATAAAGACATCTCAATGAGCGTGTAATAATGCCAGTCCATTTAATCGTTCCTCTGATATTCTCGACCTCATCCATGTTTTGACTCGTAGTGATGAAAAATTATGTTCAGCTGTCGCACCTGTAGCTGGTAATGTTATAAGTATTTTTAACAATACATTAATTCCAGAAAAAAGGTCCGGGTCACATCGTTTGATAGCTTCTAAAGGTGACGAAGGTAATTGTTCCTCTTGCAACCAATAATTTTGCCAAAGTTCAAATTCACCAATTATTGAAGATTAAAAAATATCTCTAGGTATATTTATTTTATAAGCTACTAAGTCACCAAATTGATTAATCACGTTTTTTATTTTATTTTCTAATTAAATTTGTCATCGAAAATGGATTTTATTTTAACTATGTTGGGCAACACTACGTCCAAATCAAAAACTGACATTAAATCTCCATCGAATCTGTAGTAGTTATTAAGTTAGTCTAATTAATCTAATTTAGATTAACACATTTTGATACGGCTGACGGGGGGGGGCGGCCGCCCTTACCGCCCCCTCCTGGATCCGCGCCTGCACGCAGCAATCCGCAATAATAAAAATAATAATAAACAAACAAATAAATAATATATAATATAATATTATAAAGGTCGAGATCTCGATAGTACAAGTCTAATATTATTGTGTATTACACAACGCGGTACGACGCGGTTAATACCAACTAGAAATACCGTGATGTCAACGGTGAAATATGTACGGGTGGCATGACACAAGTGGTTTTTTTGGAATGGGTATAAAATGTGTTTACTTGTCGTGACTGTTAATTGTTTAGTGTCCAACAACAAGTACATTATCGTTTTTATCCGTTCGTAAGTTTGTAAATTTGTATACTCTGTCGGTGGGCAAGAAATGCGCGATAAAATTGTGACGTTATTACATCATGAACAGTCGGTCACTATGCGAAGTATGGCACATGTACGATGCTTTTCACAGTAATAATAAAAACGCTACGGCGGCAACAACAAGCCGAGAAAACGACTGTGAAACGAACACGTTTTTCAACGAGTCGCAGAACAATAATATGTAGTATATTTCGTGTTTATAATAGATTTAAGTCCGCCGCAGGTTGACGGCGATTGGACGAAACCAGAAAAACGCCTGCGCTTGAATATCCGTTTTTCGACAATATATTATTATGCACACGCGGCGTGCGTTGCTTTTCTGCATTACATGATCCACGGGGTTAGGGGATTTTTGCCGTGAACGTTCGACCGGAAACAGAATATCGTGTCATCGGTGCATTTGACAACACGGTGGCAGTTTGACGTGGATGCACTTCGCACAACTGCAGTTTCGGTGCTTGACGCGATTATAGTATAATACTATTATATTATAGTACCACCTGCAGCTCGTGCGATGCACATTTCCGCCGAGTGCATAATACGGAGTACATGCAACGTTATTATTCCGAACGGTCGAATCGCATTCGATTGGACTGCACGGGTGGGCGTACGTCCGGCAGCGTTCGTGTTCGGTTTCTATACACCGACAGCTCCGATTACTTCTCGATATATACGCGTCACGATCTCGGTAAGTGATTTTCAACGTCTCGCGGTACATTTGTTTTTTTTTAATTTATTCGTATTGTACCGCCGCGCGGCTTTGGGCTGCCACGCGTTTTCCTCCGTTTAAAGATCGCCGCCGCGTGTCCATTACTGTTTTCACTCTTGTACAGCCGTCCTCGGCGCAAGTCTTTTCCAAAGTCGACTGACGGACGCGTCAGAAACGATCGCTTGGTTTAAAATCGATCCGATCACACCTGTACAGTGCACGCGTATGATACGGTGCGGTGCACAACGATATTTACACGTGCGCGGCGCTTTCGACCAAAGTAACTTTTATAACTCGCCGTCCGTGGTCGACAGATCGACGTAAAAACAAATATTCGCGAAAATGCCACGTTATCGTACTCGTGTTGCATTATTATCATATCGTCTCGAATGCGGTACGTGGTGAAAATCGATTGTCGATCAACCGTTCATTTTTCAATACGTTAATATCGCGAAACAAATCGATCGCACGCTGCGGACGGATGCACGGCGAAGTGTGTACACGCGGACGAAAATAAAATATTTTTTTAATAAGCTCACGAATGGCGCTATACTTTTGTTTCGTCAAATAATAATGATAATAATAATAATATTAAGACCTTTGCATTTATGAACGAGCAGTAAAAGATACAAGCAAAATATTTAAAATTATAAAAAGCAATTGAGTAAAAGAAAAGAGCGGATATTCATTATATTAAACGAGGGTATTTCGCTGTTCTTTCAAAATTAAAAATACCAAAACTTTTTATTTTATTTGAGAAAATTGTATTTCGTTCAAAATAATATTTTTCTTGCGGATATTAAATAAAAAAAAAGTAGTTTACTAAGTGTATTAATATTTTTAATTTAGTATTATGCAAAAAAAAAATCAACAGAATAAAAAATGAAATAGCGAAACGAGAATATGATAATGTACTTTCCAATTAAATAAAATGCAATTGTTTATAAATTATTATGTACCTATTCAGCTTTTGTAATTTTTTTATTTGAATTCGAGGAGGGACATATTTTTATTTGGAGTTCACGAATCTGAATAATGAACGTCCACGAGTTTTATTGAATCATTTTTTATTAAGTATTGATTGAGGGATAAAAAAAAACATTACACTAAAAACACATTAAATTATTTGCTATGTATAACAAAAAAAAAAAAAATTGTCAACCGTTTTAAAATTTGTAGTTAAAACATTTAACGTTTTTTGTAAAATTAAAATTAAAGACTTATTAATCTCATTTTTTTTCGTTTTTCGTCAAATTACATAAAATACCATATCATACCATTTATATTGTACTGTCATTATTCACTCAAAAGTCAAAGGCCTTAAACGTTCCACTGAAAACCTTTAAAAGCGAAAACAGAGAATAACCTAAGCCTATACGAGTACATACAAATGTTCCAAAAGACCCAACATTTATTTGTACACGCTTACTGTGTCTTCGGAGTCTTTAAAGATTAACAGAGTACCCGAGCATCAAGCCGATGCTTCACCGAAGACTGTACAATATATTATCGATCGACTCGTCACGGGGATTACATCCGATCATGAGGCCGTTCGTGACTTACATCTCGATAGGATCACACATATGTGCTCACAACTGACCGTGTGACAATATGAGCCGTGTGCAAACGTAGTCGTCAAATCCCTGACCCAGTGACTTATACAACGGTCGATCATATGCTGCCAATCTCGCCGAGAATCGCGAACTTTACGTCGAGGACGAACAACGGAATGTCCACTTCGGCTTTATTCGGAGTATATCGTTTACTATTTCATTACGTGTACAATGTCTATAATTGTACGGTCGGCCAACGTTGAAAAATGCTCTTGCTGTTTGGAAACCATTAACCCGATCTCGTACATAGCACTTGGACTGCAACAACTCAAACAGGTATTTATACATATGAATCACGTATTTGATACTCATTTGAATATGAAAGAAACCATAAGGGTTGGTGTTAATGTATAGATACTATATATCGAGGAAACACCGTACCGAATTTGGTTTTTCAAATACAATAATCGTATACGTATTCTAAACTATTTACCTGTTTACCTATTTACGGGCTCCGAGTGAGTCGAATAAGTATGTCTGAAACGGACCTCGTATGTTTACAGTACCGTATCAAATATTAGTGTATCGTTAAAGCTTAAATGGAAACTATTCTCAGACGGAATACTCTTGTCTGAGGTCTTGCACGCGATTCCGTCTCACGTTGTTTTCGGTGTACACGAATTTAAGAAACGTTCCGTTAAAATGATTACGGCACATGGGTGTTATTCCGAGTTAGTGCTCGCCCAAGTATATAATTTAGTCAACAACAGTAGCGTCTATAGCAGGGGTGGCCAACTTTAATAGGCTTGTGTTTGACCTTTGAGTTTTTCTAGGTCGTCGCGATCGACCAAAAAAAAAAAAAAGGTTGTATATAAATAAATAAACCAAAAAAAAAATTATTATATTGTTATATTATTATTGGTACTACAATTATTTTGTTTTCTGAAAAAAATTCATTAAAATGCGAAAGGGAGTTGCGATCGACTCAAATTCATCTCGCGATCGACCAGTCGATCGCGATCGACCTGTTGGCCACCCCTGGTCTATAGCATTCATCGGCAACAGGCATAGTATGCATTCCTTAAACAAAATAAGACTGAAAAAAGGGACGCCAGAGCGAGAGGTTTGCTGTGCGTGGTTAGCAATATGACATACAACGTGGTATACTCAATATATAATAATGTATTTCTAAGTTGTTTATGCTGCAGTAGATTTTGAGTTCTAAGAATATTAGACTACTGCTCGTGGTGGCTTCGGTGTATCGTGAAAGTTCAGTCCCGGTGGTCTTTTAAATAATCGGAAATCAAAAGTCATTTTATTCCGATGAAAAGCACACGCGAACTCGAGTATTCTAGGATGGTTTTCAGTAGTGAAAGATAATTAAAAATTTCTATTTTTTAAAATCTGAAGCACGTGACTATTCTCGGGTAAAGTCTTGCTCCGACCGCGTTACCGCGAAACGACTGATTCACCACAATTTCCGTTCATACTTCGAACGGGCTTATTTAATTTTGCAAGTGTTATTGGTACAGTTGAGCCTTTTAAGAATAAAACTGTGTTGACGGATTAGGAGAACCCGATGTGTACCGCAAACGTTTACATTAGCACGTGAACTTGGATAGCATCACGAGCCACAAAAATGATTTACAACAGGACTGCAAAAATGTAAACCCGCAAATATATCAACACCGCTGTTGATTGTATATTTTTTTTCGATTGCTTTAGATATAGTTATATAGACACCTAGAACCGAATGTGTTGACAGCTCTCACGGCGGCGTGCGAAATATAAATTTAAATACATATAGCTGCACCGCCGCCCAATCACCGGAATGCGATTACCGTACAGTTGTTGTTGACGCGCGAAGGACTTTGTTACACGTCTCGTCGGACTTTCGGTTTCTCCTCCTCACTACACCCGTGGCATAAGTGCTATGCCATGTCCTGGGAATTCGACCAACTGAACACACTCTCACACACATTGCACGCATCCTGTCGTCCAATCCTGTGCGCTGCGCCCCGTACACAGTCCCACGGCGCGGAAAGTTTAAACCGATTATTGTTTTATCCGTCTCCCTCGAAAACGGAAAAACAACAAAAAATAAATAAATAAACAAGGGGAAAAGTCCGTTCCCACCGCGATTTCGATTCCGATCCCCCGGTGAAATCCCGTCGATTAGTGACGGTTAACAAGTTATATTTTGTCACTACGTCTGCGTGCTATATCGTATTGTGCGCTTATAGTGCAGCTTCGGATTTTTCAACATCTGCTTCGGTCGACTACGCGGGGCCTTTGCTGTCAGAGGTTGCCACCTTACCGGGATTTAACAGCTATTGAGTATTATAAATATATTTGTAAGAATATTTAAAAAAAAAACTACCAAACCGGTCCGTTTGGTTTGTAAATCTAGATTCCACGCATGATACTCGGGAAAAATGTCGTTGTATACGCGGTAATATCAGGTCCGCACACTTTTGTCAAGAAATCAACACAAAACGTGAACTCAACTTTTCCCAACACGTACCTAGGAGGTTAGGTAGAGCAATCCAAATAGTTTTCGAAAACAGAAACAAAACAATACCAGATTTATCCGTGGACCCAGTATATAACGCTTCTATCGGTACGTCGTATTATCGTAAATCCAAAATAATCCAACGTCATCCGTTTGAATACACCCTTTTTTTTCATTAATCCTTAATATTATTATTGATTAAATATTTAATCAATGATATCACTCACGATAGCGACGCAAACTTTGTTCCCATCGATTTCGGACATTTGGACATGGTCGTCCGGAAGTCAAGAAAATAATCATAGTTGTTTAATATTAACATATAATTATAAAATATTGAAATTAGTAAAATTATAAATAAAATGGACGAAACTCCAAGTTCAAGTGAGACTCCACGGTCGAGTGAAACATGGGAATAGGTCTTTTAAACTTGAAACCATAATATTGTTCTCGAAAAAACGGTTCTGAGTGAAAGAGGTCGGATCAGTTTAAATTCCAAAAGATGGTTGATATAGTAGTTGAACGAAATTTCTGAATACGAGTAAGGTAGTTTAAGATTTTAATATTCTAACTTTGGCAAAAAAAAAAAATTCAAAAAGTATGAAATGTTTACTATATCGATAGTACTTCTTCGATTCATATTTATAAAAAGACAATCAGATGACGAAAATCTTATGAAAAATAAATAAATATATTGTGTTTGATGATAATACTAGTTGGTGCCAGGGTTCAATTTTCGATCTCGGGTAAAGTTTTTAGCGAAGTCTCGCTCTGTTTTTCAATTATTCGGAAAACTATTGAATAATTAAACAAAAATGACCGCCTCAAAGTATCAACTAGACGAAATTTCCTCTCGGAAAAAGTACCAGGTTTGTATACACTGTGCCTGTAACAATAATTCGATACTTCGAAGTACACAGAAAAATAACTACAATAAAATACCGTAGTGAAAAAAGGGTGATTCCATTTAACGAAAAAATGTTTGTATCGCCACAGGACACCCTTTGTAGCATGGAAAAATGTTATGGAAAACATAGCTTTTATGGTCACTTTAACATTAAAAATAATCCAAATTCAAGCGATTTAACGGCCAAAATAGGGGATGAGACTGGTTTTAAAAACACCCCTTACAGGAAATACCCGTTAAGATAGTTGTCTATGTATAATATTACAACTCCGCGGTTGAACAATGAAAATATCTCCAACTATTAACGAAATATAATTCATATATTTATCAACTGTCTAATTAAACGACGGAAACATTTCACTCGCGTACTAAGGGTCAATTGACAGTACATGGGGGTGATGCCCTCCACCCCGCGATGATAAAATGCAATGTCGTTATTTCAAAGCAATTTACAGACGCCGTCTACCAGCTGTCACATTCGATTAAACTGAGTTGGACATGACAACTTCATTCTAAAACCGCTGCAATGATAATATAGCATCGTCGACGATGTACAGGATGTCACGTCGAACAGCCACATAACGTATTGGCTGTGCACGCACGCGTCCGCCACCATAAAATGCTATTAATTATACCTATCGACCCGGCACATAATCATTAACAACGGGGTTGAAAAAATGTATAACACCATCGAGTCGTACATCTGCTCTCGTGCGTTACGTTTTTTTAAATACTATTCGCTAATGAACGCCGTATAACAATGATAATAATATTATGGCATCGGAGAAATATGATTTTTATCGCGCTTTTGATTGACAGCAGTAGGGTTCAGGATTATCGAAAATAATCATTTCACCACCGATGAAACGTTGAACAGACTACACTGTGGATATATTTTTTATCGTACTGCAGGTCCGAAAACAAAACACAGTGCAACATTTACCGCGCGTGCCGACACAGCTGATAGCTTGATATCTTAAGGCACGGAAAGTTACTAATACATTTCAACGGAGTAGACGAATTTTCCAAGGCATCACTGTCGGAGCTCATCAAGCGTAACCCACATTGTCACAAACAGAAACTGATTACCTAGCCTGACTACCATGGGCGCCGTCGGTTTATTTTAAAAATACGTTATTGTCTTCATTCGACGATATTCACAACGAAAACGGCTAACAATGGTCTACGTATATCGTGTACAATCTTTTCACAGATCAAAATGGTAAACGGTTAATGTTATTATTACAATCAAACGTTTAGTATGATCAAAGTGGATTTTACCGATAGACAAAACATGTTTACTGTAGTTCTAGCATTACATCCGACATTTTTTCTTTCTATGGATTCAAAAATCTGATATTCAAATGAAAAGTTTAAGTACAATACTTGATTTATAAATACCAATATTTTTCTTATTATTATTTTAAATTTATACATTTCTACAACGTTTACATAATTGTTGATTGATGAAATTTAAAATTCATAATTGTACAAAATTTAAATTCGTATTACGCATATCATAATAATGATCATCTTAAGTACATACTAGGTATAACAATACACATTACATCGTCTGTGGAATCAAATCGTTAATACTAAAGATGTATTGAATATTCATTAAGCTTAAGCACTCATTTACCATGATTAAAATTTCATTAATTGCATTAAAAGGTTATCATTCATCATTTGACGTTATAGATAAGATTTAATGAATTTCGTTCGGTAAACTGTGGCGCGCTACGCTGGGGCGGGTACTACATTTAATTTACCAAATGTGTCTTTTCAACAGTTTCTCACTTCCCAGATAGTGACTAATTTTTATCATTGGATTTCCATCAAGAGTGTAATACTATAAAGGTTATATTATATGCTGCTACTCGTACTATCACATTGATCGCCGCAGTAGCTTTTTGATTTTCAACGCGCATCGGTTTCGAGACGCATAATTAATTATGATGTTCAAGTCGTCAAAACGTTAACCTAATTCAACTTTTGTTAAACTTATTCCGAAATTATATTCCGTGATAAGTATCACATTATTTTAAGTTTGTAATACATAAAGTTGCTCAGCCATCATCATACGCCTTTATATTATACTCTACGGCGTAAAATTAATAGTTGGAGTGTCTTAAATGTTGAAAACGAAATGTGCATTATGACGTGTTGACAGTTTATAAATATATAATACACCAAATCACCTTTTGACGATTACGGTAAAACACCACGGTAAGACTTAACAAATCTTTAAAAAAAAAAAAAACCCGTATGATTATAATTATTACATTTATACTCCAGCACGTTTAAAAGGAGATTATGTTTATTTTTCACCTATAATACGTATTTGAAATTAAACGAGGAATTAAAAAAAATAAAATTTTACTTTTTAAAAATTCGTCAAGTGAGATCATAAAATTTGATTCTGCCTTTTCGAAAATCGGCTGTTTGTCTTTATTTCATCACTCCTCGAACAAGATGCGTGGGCGAATTGAACACATCATGAACATTTTTCCGTCAATATGACTGTTGTGGATATAAAATGTAACAATTTACATTTTAAACCGAATCTTCGTGCTTAGAGTAAATTTATTTGAGCCGTGTCATTGAAATATTAAAAACATTCTTTATCGTTAAACAACTGTAACTCGAGTTTTACAAAAACTTTTACATTTTTATGGAGAAACTACAAGTGCTAAAGAAGAAATTATCAAATGCATATTTATCAAGATAGTATTTGAGCCTAAGCGTTTTTCACTGTTTATAATTACTATTTCACTACCTATACATTTTCTCTATTATGTCGTCCTCATCATTGAATTCCCTCGAAAACCCACAAAATGTTCAGTTATTTAAAATAATAAATAAAATATATTTTTATAAAAATCTTAAAAGTGTTTCTACATACTATATTATATAATTTCCTTCTATAAGATAACGGGGCTTCTAAAACTACACACGAAGACACAAAAATATTAAAATATATTCAGCATTTCATTTGACTGTCACGAAAAAATATATTATATCCCCATGCATGTTATACCTAACATTACAGTGTAATGCGCAACGAAAATTAATACCTAGCCTACGAGCGCGTTATTATTACTAGCAAATAAAAAAACAAGCTGTTGTAAATTCAATTCTAACGACATAACAATATGGTGCAGATTAAGACGTACTCTACAACGTTCATTTTAAATTTAATATGTGGTTATCCACCATAATGTATATTCACGTGTAATGCAAATTATATAATATTATGATGAGATGAAAAATGGTTCTAGCTGGTGTTCTAAAAACACTGACTGGCGAATCACAAACGAATCCTGACGAATACATAAAACGATCTTTGAAGGTCAAAATAAAATTAACGCAATAACCGTATGGATTAAAATGTACTACTTGAAAACTATTAATTTTTATGCTCAATAATTATTATAAACATAATATATTTTTCAATTACAACATTTTACATTTTATTTCAAATCTGTGTTAATATTATCCATGTACCTAATGTATCTATTAAGGTGCTGTATGCGTTTTAAATGTGCTAAGAAATAAGAGTATTTAAAATCTTTACATGAATGTACATCAAATACATACATACTTTTGTGCGAGTAAATTACAAGAATTTCGTTCTAGTTAGCCAAAATATTTGAATTTATCATTTATGTTAAGTATATACTATATAGCATAATATAGTAATATCGATCATAACGATCTCAGTAGAAATGTGATGAAACGTATCATTTGAATTAGAACTGTTATATATTAATATTATGTAGTGAAATGTGCAGTTATCACGTTATAAGTCCATCATTAAAAGCTAAACAAAGCCCTCGCTTTGAAAATATAAAATGTGTTGGTTAAAAGAAAAGGGCGAGATATATAAGAATTGAATGGGCTACACTGACGGGTATCTTAATGCTTAAAACTCTGAAAGCAATGTTAAATCATTTTATTTAAAAGGGGTTCTAAGAACGGCTTAGTTTATTAAATTGCTTACGGGCTTTAAATAATCATGAACAACATTGTTGGTAAATATTCTTGATACATTTAAAATATAACATTATGTATTAGTTTTGAACATAGTAAATACTTTATAATAAATCAAAATAAACAATAATACTAAATTAATCTAATATACAATTAAAATAAATAAATACGAGTATGATCGTATTTTCAATTGAATCGACTTAAAAACTGATATCCTTTGAATTATATTCTTATATTTAAATCCATATTATATTTTTGTATTTATATTTTTCGATAATAAAACTTTAAGATTTTTAACAAATTGTTAATTTTAATTATAGATAGAATAGCATAAATATTGTGATAAACTTTGAAGTCTTTGAAACTGAATTTACAAACATTAGAACAGTTTAAAATATTTATCATTTATTATTAAATTAAAAATAGTCAAATTGTGTATGGCCTTTGATTTTTTTGGTTTAGTTCTAATAGCGTTTAATAAAAGAACTTAGAAGTTGAAAAAACGATTAATTATTTGTCTACTGACAAGTTTTAAATACATTTCTGCATAGATTCCTCAATCGATGTAACTTAATTATTTTAGTGTGTGAAATAAACTGAAAACAGTGTACGCGAAAAATATTACAACTATGAGAATAACATGATAGAAACATCAGACCAGCATGAAACACCACCAACATTTAGTAAAAACACAGAAAAAGTATTGAGACTGTTACAAAACCAGGAATGATGTTACACGGATCCATGTGACAACGTCAAATATTGATTTATTTACAAGCACGCGGGTTATAGGCATACATTTAATTCAACAAAATCGTGATTTGGTGACATAATCACTATTGATTAATATAATAGTTTACTGACAACCATACATAACAACAATAATCTAAAACCGATCAATTGTCAAAAAATGTAATGTTAAAAAATGTACACATGAAAAAATTGTTTATAAAATTGTATAAATATATTTTCATGTCGAACCTTTTGATATAAGTGTTGTCAACATTCTTCGATCGAATAACATGTCATATCATTGGATTTGTTTGCTCGAATTTCACACGACAGTTTTTACCTGAACACTTTGTATTATCTTATTACATTTTAAACACAACTTTAATTAGCCTCAACATTGCGAGGCTATGAAAAAAATACATACTATATTATCTATATAAATTGTATACTTCATACAAACAATTTGTGTTTAATGAATGGTTCAATAATTGGGAAACACAATTTTTTCCAGTTTTCGGAACTTTTTAGACTCGGCCAATCCTTATTTGTACCTAACACAGGCAATATACTTAATGCTGTTACGAGAGCAGAAATGCGTTTGAATGTTACTTTAACCAGTTTGACATTTGTATAGTAGTCATGATATGTAGACACACATGTAGTATTTTATGTACCTTGACTCACGTTTTGAACACCTTGGTAAATTTATTTATTACTTACATAGATCAGCAAGAATTTCGTAAAGAATCTCTTTCACAACACTAATTATGATATGAACGCTCCGAAATGAAATGATCGGAGAAATGCATACATCGTACCTACACTAGAATCATACAATATTAATTAAAGTCCTCGTCAAAATAAAATATATGGTAATGATGATAATGAGTATTGAGTAATCATTATATAAATACGAGTTGTATAATTTCTATAAAAGCTTGAATTCAAGGATGCATGTGTTCCTGTAAGAAATTAATCAAACTTATAACAACCGGTATACGAGGAAGTGCTCAAAAGAAACCGAACGAATATTCTTAAAATCCTATGCAGTAACCACCGTTATACCTACGCTCTATTACCCGCACAAACAAAAAATCATGTACCTACATAATATAATGTCACGAATTTTATATAATAATAATTACAATAATAATAATAAAAATAATAAAGTATAAGAAATACTATGATATAAGTCTTGAATGTATACACTTGTCGTGATATGTACAATGTACATATGTACATTAAATATTTTATAAGTATAGAGTATTTTATATTTAACACATGTACAAATGACTCTTAATTGGAGCTCATATAATATGTATTATTAGTTTATACAAAAACTTTGTCCTGTATATATTCCCACTTTGCGAAACATTTCTGAGATTCATAAATCAAAATTGTAGTTTTTATGACTTAGTTAAAATCGTGACTTGTTTTAAAATCAAATAACACATAAAAATGTTAAAAATGTGTTACACAATTAAACAATGAATATACCTGTGCTTCATGTAATATTTCAAATCTTAATTATATATAGCTGTATTTAGAGAACAAATGTCTGTCAATGTCAGCCACATCCTATAATATAGGTACGCGTCTCACTTCGTAACTTTGGTAATTTTGGTATTGGGTAATATTGAGCCTTGCCAAAAGTCATATTAGGTTATAAATGAAAAGATAAATTGAAATTTCCAATAAAAAATAATCGATCTAATATAAGAAATAAACATGCGCCTGTTTTACTTTATACTATTTTACTGAGTTTTTGTTGAAAAAATATAAGCCATTTGAATTGAAAATAACATTTAAAGTATTCTTGGCTACACACCGTTTCATAGGTGCCACGAGAATCTATTTATAAATTTAATAAAAATTCCTTATCACGAATTAAGACAAAATCGCAAGTTATTATAATATACATCTGAATGTAGAAATAAAAATACACCCACTATAATGGTGTGGCGGTTAGATTATCTAAAAATGGGTAGATTATAATCTATTGATTAGCAATATTTAATGGATCTAAAAAAATTACGTATCACTAAGTCTTTAAGATTTATGAAATATATTTGTATGTTTAATTTGATAATACCAAAATATACGTAACTAATATTGATCTGTGATGTTAATGATGCATCAAAAATCTTGAAATTTCATAAAACAATTATAAAAATATTTCATTTGAAAGCTGAAGTCCCAAACTCGAAATAACATTAATTTTAATTAGTTATTGGAAGCATATAAAGTTGAAGAAAGATCGGATTTATTTCGGCTACATTACTGCGAGTTTCTTAAAATCTACAAGCACGTTACTAGGTATACTAAAACCGAAATTTATCTGAAATCGATTTTATCAATTTAATTTAACAAACGCCACTTCAAGTAATATTTAATAACAAGTAGAATATCACATGAAAATAAAACGATAGTAATTACTGTTAGTAAACATAATAACAAACGCTGTGTGAACGGCTCCGGACAAGAATATGAGATGATATGACTATACAGGATATCAATTATTTGATATTTTCTCGTCTCGTTTTCTTATAAAATTCTGAAAACTAAAAAAAATAATAAACATTTTAAGGTTTATGAAAATAAAATGTTTTAGACTTTATAAAATAGCGATCTTGGAATTTTTTAAAAATAATGAAATAAACATTTTTATAACCAAAGCATTAAATTAATTTTAAATATGAAATCACTGTTGTCCTACCTACAGTTAGTCTTAAAAAAAAATTTGCAATCTTCATTAAGTATCTCTGGAGATATTGCAATTGGTAAATCCTCGGTGGGACACCCTGTATTACTCGTATGAGTAAAATATATCATTGCTGATGTAATTGATGTTCCGTAATCGAAGATCAAAAGAAAAAAACTACATGTTGCCCAAAAACGGTTTTTCCTAACCTAACCTAACTCGAAACATTCACGGAGTTCTTATAATACCATTTCATAATTTCGAAACATTTTTATTTTATTATGATTTTTTATTTTTAAAAATGAGCACAACTTTAAATTAGTAATTTACTTCTACTATTATACCAACCATCTTTAGAAATATTAAGTGATCCACTGATCGGAGTTGTTTTTTAAGATAAATGGACAATAGTACATTGGTTTCAAGCTCAAAGGATTAATATAGGCCCAGGAGTTGCGCCTATTTTTTTTTTGGCTATCTATGTGTATAGATTCTTAAAAAGTTTTCACAAAAAGGTATAATTCCCAGTCATTAGAAGAATGAATTATGGAAATTTTGAAATTTTCCTTATCTGGCCCTAAAATTATATGTTTAGACACGCAATAAAAATCGATACTTATCACACTTGAGTGTTGAACATTAGCAGTACACTTTATCATTTTGTACCAATCAACATTGATCGGGTACGGTGAAAGTTTTGAACAATATTATAATATTGGTAGGTATTATTAGACCTGTTCAAGTTTCCAAAACGATGATGATTTGAAAATTCGACTCGCCAAAATCGTGAAAAATAGATTGAATAATAATATTATATGTATACGTATACGTGTATATTCGTTTATTTTTTCTAAAAATTCGAGTTTTGTTTTCACGTATAACACGTTCCAACACGAAATACGTTGTCATAAATCACTTCACGGTAAACAGACATAAAATCGAATTAAATAAATATTAAAATAGTGTCACCGATCAGATTGTGCGCGGATTGACATTGATTGACGCGGAAAAAAATTAATGTTTACCAGAAATGCGACTATAAATAAGAGCAACAGTCGCACCGATAATCAACTTACAGTTCGTCTTGTTGGGAACCCGGTAAAGGCAACTAGCAGGTAACGTTTAAAATTATTATTTACCACATATATTGTTGACCGTGACGACAACACTTTATTTATTCGCAGCACTTTTTTTCTTTTTTTTTCACATTTTAAACGTATGCACGTAAACGAAAATCAAAAATTCGCATAAAACTTTACGTGTGCGCAACATCGTTTTGTAACTTTTAGACGTGTTCGAAAACAAATCGTGCGCACTGTATTTTTTTCGAACGCGTGATACTTGGCAATTTCAGTATTTTGTGCGGAAATAGACGATAATGTAATACAGTAGACTCTCGATAATTCAAACCTTCGATAATTCGAAACCTTCGGTAATTCGAAGTTAATACTCGGTTCCTTGAAAATCACGCGTTCATTCGAACAAAAACAATGAATTTAAGTACACTCGGTAATTCGAAATTAAATTTTGGGAAAACTGGCCACTAGCACTTGACAATTCGAAGTATCATTCGTTAAATGCTTGAAAATTCGAAGTACATATTATTCACCAAATGTATTTTATCTGTATTCTTATAATCTTTTTATTAATAATTTACTATACAATCGTGTAGAAATTTAGATTACTACTGTTGATAACTATAGAATATTATTATATATTTTAAATTATATTATATTACTTTAAAAGAAGCCAGTTAAAATAACTTTTAAATAACTCTAATATGTATGTATCACCTAATTTACTGAAATAATTAATATGTATGTATAATAATAAAAAAACAAAATTTTTTTCTTAACTCTCTATAATTCGAATTTATTTTGCCCTCGCGTTATTTCGAACTACTCAACAATTCGAACTCTCGGTAATTCGAAGTTTTTCAACAGTCCCATCAATTTCGAACAATCGAGAGTTGACTGTATAATAAAACGTACCACCGCGTAGCTATATAGCGAAATAAGACACGTATAAAAGCGACTGCAACCACGGTGTTGACCACGTTAAAAGATCAGCGACCGAGCTTAGGCGGTGTCAAACATCTATTTCAAACGTTCGCCGAAATGTTACTCGAACCGTACCCGTGTATCTGCACTAGGCGAGAATTCAAAATTAGAAGCCGCATCGCGAAACACTGAATATTTTTCGAAAAAACCGCGCGTTTCATTTATCTTTCGTCGCCGACCGTGTGAGAGACGTCTCTCATTATAATATACGGCTTACGATTGTCGCCGAACTACTGTGAACGTAACGAATGACGGACTGAAAAAAACGAAAGGGGAAAAGGGCAGTGTCGTACTTGATATAACAATATGTATATGTGTTTTTTTTGTTGTCGCAGGATGAGGGCTGTACTTTGTCTTTTTGCTCTGATTTATATCACGCTAGCATGCGCATGCCCATCGCCGAGCTGCTCAGAAAAACCAAAGTTTTGCAATCCAGCGTGGAACATAAGGACTTTTGATTCCCAAGAAGTGAGTACTGCAACAGTCTAATCACCGCTTTAGAATATTACGAATAGTTTTCTGTTTAAATCGCTAGCATTCCACTATGATAGTACCGCTGCCGGTAGTTTATTTCTATAGATTTTTTTACGATTGCGTCAAAAAATAGTTCAACATTATACAAGCGCATATGTTATATGTGACAGTAAATACATAGGATTTGATAGAATGACGTACGAAAACGATTCGTGTACTACTTATCACATGAATGATATCGGTACGGATACACTATAATATTACGATGGAAGGATGCTACGATAGATTTTCCTCGAACACCATTTAAGTAATATAGAGAAACACAAGGGTTGCGTAATCAAATGGTTAGGGTTAAGAAACGTAACATTGTGTTTTCACTCGTGTTTAATTTACCGGACAATTTTTAATGTACAGTCAACAAAAGCAATTCAAGGAGGATGGTATTTACAAGCGTTCTCACCGTTACTCATAAAAGATGCGAATCCACTAGTAACTGGACTGTTTTGTAAGTATCTACTGCGTTTCTATCGAATGTTCATAGAACGGTTTGTATTTATATATGTGTATAATTTGAACATTCATATGCTCATTCCAGCACCACAGTATCCTTGCTCTAACCTCAAAGTTATGATAAATGATACAACTTCTAATGATGCCGGTGATTTCAACATAGACTTTTTCCTGACTGATGTATCTTACAATCAAGCGTAAGTATATGTAGCTTTGTGTCTAAGAGCTATTGAACATATTTTGATCGTTTTGAAGAATATATACGTTTCGATATTGTTTCAAATGATTCTGATATCAAATATCGACCAGTGTTATTATTATCCAGTTTCATTTAACTGTACTTCTATTGTTTGATTATACATTTATACGGTATTTTCGTGGTATTCATCTTGATCACAACCATCATTATTTATGTTAACGGTGTGAATCGTAAAGTATGTATATATATTTTTATTAATGAAATGTTTATAAATGTATCTATACTCATAATTCAATGGAGAATAAACATTGCAAAATGACAAACTTTAACGACAATATTCTCATAAAAGTGTTTTAAATCATGTGGATCAACTATTAAAAATAACAATTTACAATGACAAAACGAAGTAGTTCCTAAAAATATAGAATCTTGAATACTTAATGTATCTAAAGTAAATAAGTATATTATTTGATAAATCATTACTGCATAGCACAAACATGTTCCTTACTATTGTGTTAAGCCATAAGTATTTACACCAAAAATACTACTATGTATTATTGCAGTGCAATAAAAAATATTAAACTATTTTTATTTAAAGCATACAACGAGTTGAATTGAAAAAATCGTTATTCATGGCAGCATTTGGCAGCAAAAGTCCATGGGCAATTTTCAACGTCTATACAGGAGGATACTGTAAGTTAAATGTCTATCAAATCAGTAATTCATTCTTGAACCGATTCCAACACGGATAAAATTTCATTTTTCTAACCATAATTTGACCAGAAATCGATATGACAGTATGACACCATAAATAGAAAGGAATGAAGGATATTTTTAATCGAAACCGTCGAAATGAAAAATAACCATATTCTTAAGTAACTGTTCGAACTAAACTCATTTTCAGATGAACAGCCTATTGTCGAAATAAATCCATTCACAGACGATTTGATGATCAAACATGAAATGGAAAGCATATGTAAGTTCAAATAAAACATACACTGTATATACCAAACCAATAATTTGTAACGAATTATCGTGCATATTATAGACACAAGACGATACACACTCGCTTGCATTGGATCAGACGACTTGTGGGAGAAATATTTAATATTCGTCCTGATCAACCAATACGACAACTTGTTCAACAGTGAGTGTACCAAGATCCGAAGTGAACCATAGAAACCTATAGAAACAACGATGTTCGATTAATTTTCAGCGAACGACAACCGTATTGTGTGGGTGTTCACGAGAAGCAAAAACCCCAGCCCGGCCACGTACAAGAGAGCATTCGATGATCTCATCGAAAGTGGTATTAGCCCTTACTACTTGATGAGCATGGACCAATCGCTAGACCTCACACAAATATCAACCGTCAATCCCGACGAACTCTACGGCATCACGCAACAGACCGTCACACAATCATCGTCGACAACATCACCGGATGGCAGTACAATAACATCTTCGTCGACTACCACGGTGACCACCGTGTCGACCGTCAACTTCGTGTTGAACCCGAGTTACGTTTCGCCATACGAATTCGACGTCTCTCCCATGTGCGGAGATATCAAAGTCTTGAAGACCTTACAACCAGACATCGTAAGCAAACATTTATAATCGCTCATGATACTTCCACGTTTATCAATCATTTTCATGTGTTACGTTCGCAAAATGTAAACAAAAAATAAAATACTTGTTTTTCAGATGTCACAAATATTCAACAGTGACTATTACGTTAAGTCGACCATGCCGACTAGATATTACGGGCCAGACGTCAATGTTAAACCCGGTCTTTTAAGTAAGTGTCATACTTTAAACATTAACATTTGTATAAAGTCATATATACACACAACCCCGTTCAGTGTACACTCTACAGAGCATTTATTTTATGTAACACTATGTTGTGTAATAATTTGGCATACAATATTAAAATCATCCATATTATGCAATATTTAGATTCTGGTTTCCCTACCACTGGACTTCAAGTCGGTTTCGACAAATCAAACCCTTCACCGTGGGATTACAATACTCCTCGTTATATGATTGACCGTGCTGTGGATGCCATGTAAATATCACTGCAAAAATTGAATACGATGTTCTTCTAAAGTAAATAATATAAACTCTTTCACTCATTTTTAGAACTGGTATAACTTCTGTGACAAGGAGCATAATCATGTCTAGTTATGATGGATCCCATCCTTATAACGCCATCTCAATATACACCGAAGGATATGGTAAGATTTTCCATTAAAAATAATCTTGTGGTCCGTCCAATGTTTGACGATGATATTTAACGTTTCTTATTGTCCGGTAACACATAGGTCCCATACCTATTGATGAGCTCAGTCCTTTATCCATAGACGATATGATTAGCAAGTCACCAGGAAGTATATGTATGCTTATATTTTTTATTTTTGTCGTATTTAAGGATCGACATTATATCTGAAATCACGTGTAACCTTTTTTTTCAGACGTCCAACAATACATTCTATTTATCGTTGCATACCAACCAAATGGCTTCGTAATTTTCTACCTCGCAAACAAGTACAAGAATTTGTTCAGCCGTAAGTCTATATTTTATTATTAAAGTGTAATGAATAATGAGTTATCACTCGACTTAGGTATGTCTTATATTTATCTTTGTTGAACTTTACGATACCAAACGATATAATTTAATTTCTTGTTTTCGAAATTAAAATTGTACTCAATATGGGTTTGCGTTTTTGGCCAATTTATATTTATTTTTATTTTTGTTTACAGCAAACAGTCCTGTTAACCCATTGTTCGTCTTGACTAATGACCGATTCCCATCCCCCGACGTGATCGAAAATATCAATCAAGAAATCCTCCGTATTGGATATGATTCTCGTTACTTGACAAATGTTGACCAGACGCCAATAATCCCCGATAAATACAATTTCGATAAAACTTTCTTCTATCCAGACGTTCCTTCACCAGCAGGTCCTGGTGGTTCTTCTCCATCTTCAATGATACCAAATGGATCTGGCCCAAGATCTCTTGGACTTCCAAAAACTCCAGGCTCTCCTATGTCTGGACCATGCTCTCCTACGTCTGGACCACGCTCTCCTACGTCTGGACCAGGCTCTCCTATGTCTGGACCAGGCTCTCCTATGCCCAGACCAAGCGGTCCTATGCCCGGACCAAGCGGTCCTATGTCTGGACCAGTCACTCCTATGCCTGGACTTCCATCATACTTCCCACCCCAATTACAAGTCAAAACTTTTGACTCTCAATCCGTAAGTAATATTATACTGTATAATTCATTTAATAATTATGAAGAAAAAAAAGTAGTTTCGACGGTCAAAATAATTAAGAATTTGTTGTGCGACTTCACAATTATTCTGATATTTTCATGCTAGAACACAAAATAAAATTTCAATTAAAAAATATTATCAAAATTGATCCAATTCATTTGCTAAATAATTAACTGTGAAAATTTAATTTTGACTGTGTTCAAATCTCTAACCGTTAAGCTAGATATATTACATTTTCAGGAATAGTCATAATCTTTTTTGTTTCATAATTTTGAAAGACTTATGTGTTTATAGGCAACAAAAGCAATCCAAGGAGGATGGAATCTTCAATTGTATTCGCCTACAAACATCAACAATGCACGCCCAATGAGAACTGGACTCTTATGTATGATATTTTTGAATCAATTACCTATTATCATTACATTATTACATTATTATTACATTATTTAATCTAATATTTAAAAAATTTATAATAGATCCCCAATTCCCTTGCGCTAATCTCAAGATAATGTTCAATGATACGACTCCACGTGTTTCGTATGACTTCAATATAGACTACCTCCTGACTCAAATAGGTTTCAATCTTATGTAAGTAATTAGAACTGTATGTATTAGTAGATACCAAGAACTTTTAAAACTATTTATTGGATTCTGATTTTTTTTTTTTTTATACTGCCGTTTAATAACTTGATTATTAGAATAATAAAATACAATTAATACCATATTCTCTACAAAATAAATAAAACATTGAATTACTAAAAATAAAAATAAATTTATTACAGCAAATCGATTTGTACAACTATCTATAACATGATAATTCTGAGATATTTTAGTATTAGAACATTAAATAATTTGAAAAGAAATATGCTGAGCATAGTTGTTAAAAAAATTCCAAAAAGAATTGTATAAAACTATATCAAATGAAAAACATCATAATATACAAAAATAATACTGTTCTACAGAACACAACGTGTCGAAATCACAAAATCATTATTCAAAGGAGCTTTCGGCAGCACTAGTCAACTTGCAATTTTCAACGTTGGAACACTCAAATACTGTAAGTCTAATATAAAATAATAATTGATCATTTTTTAAAATACCGTGACATTGAGTTCTATTTCCTTGATTGGTTATATGATTGAAAAAAAAACTTACATGATTCTAAACGGTCAGTCCTGTTTAAATTATCATGAAAACAAACACAAATCATGGATTTTGTTTAATATGAATCATTTTTTTCAGTTGAATCACCACTTATCGAAACAAATCCATTCACAGACGAAACATTGATTAGACACAAAATTGAGAGCGACTGTGAGTTCAAAAATACATAATCAATCAATTTTCTTAAAAAAAAAAAAAAGTTCAATGCATAGTACTCGTAATATACATAATTCAAATATTTCAGGTGATAGCGAGTACACAATTGCCTGCATTGGTGCGGATGAAGCTTTTGAGGATTATTTGATCTTCTACATGATAAACCAATACGACAACTTCTTCAACGGTGAGTGAAATAGAATAAAAATATCGAATAAATAATTACAATAATAATAAAATTGCAGCCAACGACAACCATATCGTTTGGATGTTTACGAGAAGCATGAATCCGGGCCCGGATACCTACAAGAGAGCATTCGATGATCTTATAAGAAATGGCATTAACCCTTACAACTTAATGAGCATGGACCAATCGGTGGACTTCACTAAAATAACAACCGTCCAACCCGAAGAACTCTACGGCATCACGCAAGAGACCGTCACAAAATCGTCAACAACATCACCTGATGGTACTACATCATCATCCTCTACTACAGTGACGACTGTTTCGACTCTTGATTTTGTACCGAACCCCAATTACATTTCCCCATACGAATTCGATACCAGTTCAGTGTTCGGAGATATCAAAGTCTTGAAGAACTTACCAGTAGACGTCGTGAGTACAAATTTATGAACGTTACAACGATTTGTCCGTGTTTAAAATGAGTTGTTACGTGATACGTTCGAACGACAAAAATCAAACATTTTACGCCTGCATTTCCGTACAAAAAGTGTTTACAAAAAATACTTGATTTCAGATGACCGAAATATTTAGTTCGCAATACTTCTTGAAGTCGGCCATGCCCAGCAGATATTATGACCAAGATGTTGATGCTAAAGTCGGTCTTTTGAGTTAGTATCGCATTTTAAGCGATTTTTTTTTTATACAATATCATACGAGTATTCCACTGTTTGGTACAGAATATTCGAATTATTCCTTTTATGAAATATTTAGATTGCGGTTTCCCTGCTGCTGGAGTTCAAGTCGGTTTCGACAATACAAACTCTAACCCGTGGGATTACAATACTCCTCGTTACATGATTGACCGTGCTGTGAATACCATGTAAATATCACTGCAGAAATAAAATACGATGTTCTTCTAAAGTAAATTACATAAACTCTACTATTCATTTTTAGAACCAGAGAAACTCAAGTGACAAGGAGTTTAATCTCGTCTTGTTACGATGGATCCTATCCTTATAACGCCATCTCAATATACAGCGAAGGATATGGTAAGATTTTACATTGGAAATAATAATCTTGTGGTCCGTCCAATGTTTAACGATAATAATTCACTTTTTTTGTTGTCCGGTAACGCATAGCTCCTGTACCTATTCAGGAGATCAGTCCTTTCTCCATGGACGGTATGATTTGCAAGCCACCAGGAAGTATATGTATGTTTATATTTTTTATTATTGTTCTATATCACGATCGACGTTATGTCTAAAATCACGTGTTAACTTATTTTTGTACTTACAGACATCCAACAATACATTCTTGTCATAGTAGGATATCAAAAAGGAGATTTCGTCATCTTCTACTTAGCAAATAAGTACAAGAACATGTTTAGCCGTAAGTAAATTCATTATCGCAATAATTACTGATTTACTAACCGGATGAACATTTTCCGAATATAAATGTGCAACTTTAGTGCGACTATGCAGTATCAATATCTAAACGTTTGCCAATGCCATTGTAGTCATTTTTAGTGTAGTCTTATGTTATTGAAAATATTTACAGTTAATGACTTTGTTTACAGCTGACAGCCCAGTCAACCCATTGTTCGTTTTGACCAATGAGAGATTCCCATCTGCCAAGGTCCTTGAAGATATCTACCAAGCAGTTCACCTTTGTGGATATGATGCACGGTACTTGTCCACTATTGATCAGACCATGACCATTGACCAAGCTTATACATTTGAAAGTTCATATTTTGAAATGGAAACCGTAACATCTTCCTTCGGATCTTCGACTGTCACTAAATCAGTATCATCATCATCAGTAACAACTGTCTGTTAGTTATTGACTCTTTGAGTATGCCAATTATTATTATTATTATTTAAGTACTTACCTTTTTTTTTCTTTACATTCAACTCCATGATAAAATAAATATAGATAATATGCATTTAAAAAAAACCGTTTGTTTTCATTGACCACAAATTTACTCCTACATCTTTTTTTTTTTGTTGGTTATAGTTTACATGACAATTATGTACTATGACGTCTTGTGTTGGGCCAGTTTCACAGTTATATTTAACGATTTATCGAATGTGTTTGAATAATCAAAATGTATGTGTATTGGTTATTGTACTTTCAGTTATAATTTCAACCGATTCATATTTTATATTTTAAACACGTAGTTAATTTTTCTCTTCTATTATCGTAATCTATATAGTATATTAAACACAGATTTATAATATCACCAAAGATCTCAACATATTTACAATTAAAAAATATCAAAGTAAATAAAAGTTGTTGGTTTTACGTTAATTGGTCTGAATTGAGTTTTACTGGACTATAAATTAATAAGTTGGTAATTTGGTATTTATAAAGTTGTTCGTAACTAAGTGATGCTAGGTTTATATCTTTACTTTTTGCATAGCTTACCTACCTAGTGTTGGATCGTTGGAAAATTTGATTCATTATCATTTTTTTTATCATAATTTATAACTTGAAATACAGTCTAAGGTCGTATTCATTGAACTTTAAAATTTGTGATTTAAATACAGGCATGCATGTCGTATACAGCTATTTTATTGCATGGTACATTTTACTTATAGTATTACAAAACAGATTGTTTGTAGTGTGTTTTTGCACCCATGTGCACCGAATTAGCTTCACTTAGAATCTCAATCCAAACACGATGAGTTTTCAGTTGCTTTTCGATATATGGAAATAAATACGAGTTACACAAAGAATATAGTGCATTTGTAGTATGGAACCAGATTAATCGTCCAATTATTTCTGATCATATTTTTTTAATAAAATCTCTTAACACTTGAAATCGTATCAAAATAAATAATTCTTTGTGACTTACTTAAATTAATTTAACTGTCAAAATATATCACAAAACATTTTAAATAGTGCTACAAGATATATTATTGCCTAATGCTTTGTAAGTTGAAATTCGATAATTTAGAAAAGTTCTTTGCCAAGCTTTCGATTTTATCGACAAATTGGGTTTAAAATAAAAAAAATTTATCAATATCAATATTTGAAATTATTATTTTAATAATAATGCTTATACTAGCATGAGTGAAGTTAGGTGCTCGACTAAGTAAAGTGACCTGGGTCACAAGTTTGATTTTCAAAGAAAATTGTGGGTACCTATAAAGGTTTTATTGTGTTTTCACACATTGCAAAAACGCCCCTCACATTTCCACAATATTTTTTCTAAAAATGTATTCAGTTGGCATGTTATCGTAATAGAGTTCGGTACGGTTAGCGACATCTAACGGACATAGCTTACAACGTATAGTACCCGAGAGTTCTGATAGAGCATCCGAGGGGTCTAAATAAAATATGAAAAAGTAAAAAGCGCTCGTACTGTTGTTTACCGTAGTAACGCGAAAACCAAAAGTCCACGACTAAGCAGCAGCGTGTGCTCATTTTTAGGTCTTAACATCGATGCATGGTGCTCGGTCGCAATGATCACAATGTTGCAATTACAAATGTATCAAGTCCCGCTGAGCCAGGTGCATTATTATTTTCGGTGCACACTCGTGTTATTCGAATGTAAATTTTTCGTAGGCACATTTGAGCTCGAGTGCTACTCGTGATCCACTAAACGTTTTGTTTCGAGTCTACAAGTAAAACAGAGACTCATTAATATTTGTAAGTTTCTAATAAATACACAACGGCATCTGAATAAACCACGAACGTAATTGAATATTGAGTTACGTGTTCGTAGGTAAACTTGTTCGAGCGAAGTCACAAGTGGGGGGGGGGGGGATCGATAAAATAATGCTTTCAAAAGTCAATGTTCCCGAATATACGCCCGCAGCGTGCTACAGGGGCGCGAAAAAAAATGATGCGTCTACATCAGAGATGGGCAAAGTACGGCCCGCGAAAGTATTTAATCCGGCCCGCCGAGGGTCCATCGACATCGATAGTACGTGGCCTGTATAGTATAAAAAAATTCCCGAAATATTCTGAAAATAATCGAAGAATATAGTTTTAAATATATAAACGGATTGGCGCGGATTGTGCTCGGTCGTACCCCCACAGCGTGGTTTAGGTAGATACTAGAATACTAGATAGAAGATACTATGATAATAGGTATATAATTTATATTTTTGTTCATATTAATCATAGAGTAATTAAAATATTACTCTATGATATTAATATATTTCCCGGATCTCGGTTTGGTGCTTCCTTATCGTAGTTTTCGTATAATAAATAACAATATGTATGATGTTCTTATGGGTATAAGTTTAATTATAGTTTTTAAATTAATTATTATTTAAGGTAAAATGTAATTTGTAACATTTGTGTGTAATGCTGTAATGTTTTCATGATACAAAGCTTTAACACAAAATGTCTATAATTCTGGCCCTCTAGAATTTCTTATACTTTGTGCCCCTCCCCCCCATTAAACAAGTTTGCCCACCACTGGTCTACATAATGCGCTAACGGTTTTGCTCTCGACTGACGACTACTGTCCGGATTGATATTCTATCAGTACAACCCGATATCAGAACTTGTGTCATCAACGCTGGTCACATCAATCGATTCGGTTCGACCGTTTCCGTTTTGATGATTACGTGTTGTTCGCGATAATACGGATACAGCCGTACGGAGGGCACGTGCATGGTTCGAAAGCGAATCGTACGTTTTCTTTCGAATAAAGTAAATGCACTCCAACGTAATAACGCGCGTGTGCTAATTAAAAAAAAATGCATATGCTTTGGTTTGGCCGTGGAGTATGGAACATGGAATATGGTTTGTGTGTGTGTGTGTGTGTGTATTACTCGTATTATATTGAGTGCTTCTTTTATCCGTGAACTTACCGAACCGTTATTTACGTAATATTTTTTACCATGAAAACCGTGTTTTTTATTTAAAAATAAAATTCCGAGAGTACTTATAATATATATCGCTATCGTTCATCAAAACATAACATTACAAGACGGGAAAATATGTACGTGAAATTATTTTTACAGTTCTACGTACCCACACGCGTGTTAATCAAGAAGTGATTACGCGCTGTACCTACAACCTGTAGGTGACACGTACTTAGCGGGAAACACAATATTGTAATTGGTGTGAATAGGATTCATGAATAAAATATTTTCCATTTTTTATATAATATGTATATATAATATATATCCAGTAGATACTATAGTGGTTATTTGTTACATATATTTTGTAAATTGTGAGTGAAACGAAGAATAATTGGTTTTGATATCGTGATGTGTGATTTCTCTGTGTCTGTGTACACAAATTTGACCTGGAGGATTGCTCTGATGTATACAAACTTGGTACTTCTGAAAGGAAATTTCGCCGGGTTGGTACTTAGGGGAGGTCATTTTATGTACTTTTGATCAGTTTTTCGAATGATTGAGAAAAACAGAGAAATGGATTCAAGATTTTTCATTAGATATTCTTTATTTGATCGTTATTCTATGTATATCAATCGTAGTTGAAATATACTTATATTGTCGATACAACATTATAAGTTCGATGTTAGCAATTAATAAAAATCTCATAATTTTCAAAACATTTTTTTTTCTTTTTTAAAAAATTAGAACATTAAAAGTTTGACCTAACTTATTAAGAAATTTGATTCTACTATATATACTATTATATCGATCATCTTTAGAAATATAAGCTGATCCAACTGACTTCTTTCACTCAAAATTATTTTTTGTTTGTTTCATATCAAAAATACATATTGGAGTCACACAGAGTTTTATCAGAAAAATATTTAGTGATGTTTTTTTTTTACTATTTAAGTTTCCAATTCCATATAATTAAGGATGTGAACCGTATACATTAACATTGCCAATATACACTATAGGGTTTTGAATAATATTTGCCGCGCATTTTCGATACACTCATTTAAAGACATTATTACGACACTATATTAGCTACGGGCTCAATTATACTCGGCCTTTTAAGATTTAAATAGGAAATAATCGATTACGAAAAAAATTACAATAGTTCTGTCCGTGAAACAGATGGTCATAGATGATTTCTTCGAATTATAAGTAGCATTATTTCCAAAAAATGTTGATCATTTAAACTTTAAAGTACAAACAACACCGAAAACGTAGGGTTCCCTATTGGCCGCATAATCGAAATCAGCCCACACGTCGTACACGGGGCGAATAGGACATGGTAATAGAATGTGACGCAATATAAACGGGTGTAAGGCCCTATGTTAAATCATTCTTCTTTCGTATGCCAGTCACTACAATGCTCACGAGACCTAGTATAGCGATGTTCTCTTGTCACTACGATCGATCGATATCATAAGCTGGTAGACATGTGTTACAACTTACATGTTGTTCGCTGAGGGACACGGTGATTTTGGTGGCGTGATAAAAATCGGTGATACACGATTGCGGACGATCGTTTTTGATGCAAGTCTTTTTAGAACAGGATTGCGCGGATCCTTCGGGTTTCGCATCGTTTCCGTGTTACTTAAATTCTTGAAAATTGGTCATAACTCGTATAAAAGCATAAACATATTTTCAACACTAAAATTCCGCAAATTGGTGTAACGTAATTATTATTAAGCGAAAACAATTATTTTTAAGGTCTGTTGCTGGGAACAAAATTAACAGGTATACTAAAACATTATGCTTCATTTGATTAAGCTTATATTTTTAAATCATTTTATTTGTTTATTTTTTAGATTCTGTGTGAAACGAGGAATGTATTGGTTTTATCATGATGTGTGTGTGTGTGTTTTTATTTTACCCGCCAGATAATCCTTTTTAATTAAATGACATTATTTGTTATACATTTTCCTGGTTTTAAACAGGTACCTACTTATAAAACTCAAAAACTTTTCTTATTAAGATAATTGATTCTACTATACTACATCAACTATCTCTAAAAATTGAAACTGATGCACCCATCCTCTTTCACTCAGAATCGTTTTTTTTTTCTCGAGAGCATTGGTGCATTGGTTCCAAGTTTACATGGCAATTAATAAAACCTAAGCAGAAATTACTACTTGGAGTTTATGGTCCTTTAAATGTTACAGTACGTGGTATTATTATAGACAATAAGATAGTGCGTTATTTTCCATATCTACTGTAAATAATCGTAGTTGGCAATTTTTTATACGGTCATATTAATTTACTTTTTTCTTTCAGTTCGACTGAAATAGGTATGATAACAATAATTGGGGCTGTACCAAAATAACACACTGCACTATTGCACACCACGCGTAGTAACGCGGACCAATAAAGATAAATCATTTAGCGTATGGGTTTTCCGCGATAATATTTCCACTTGCCCGGTTTCATAGTTCGTACTAACCCGGTGGTGCGGTACGCGTCGCGTCTAAGTAAATTTAATTTGTCGTCATACACATGCTGTGTACCTACTCCGTCCTCAGTGCAGATTGAATATTATGTTGTACTAATAGGCTGTCGGTGCATGTTAATACTACGTTACACAAATTTTATTATATATCATTAATTTAATTGTTATTATTAGTTGATGCTGGTCAAAATGAGATTTGTCTAGATTACCTTTAGGGTTCACAAAGGCACTTAAAACGCCTTTGATTATTATTTTGTTATCTATACAAACTACAGTGTTTTTTATTTGATAGTTTTCATATTATTACGTCTGTCCAACAATTTAGAGTGCTTTCCTTTTTTTGAGTGATGTTATCACCGACACTTAATGCTTATATTTTCGAACTTAAACTTTTTGTAGAACCTAAAAAATATCGATATTCATGAAAACCGGAACCACCTTTTTTTTAAAAATTATAAAACCGGAACAGAGCCGAAACCGAAAAAGTTATTTCGGTTTCAAACTTCCAAGCTTAGGCCTCTTATGTCCGCTATCGTGTTCTACCCATAAGAATTAAGTAGTATCAGTCACGATAGTAATCGCAGTGTTCCATTTGAAATATTAAATTAGAAGATGTACAATATTCCATAATATAACGAAAATCTAATTTATACTCATAGATATTAGTGTAAACATGGTTTCGATAAAGTATACATCAAGGACGGATAAAATGTGAAGTCAATGATACACCAGTAGGATATGAGCACGGCTAAGTGTTACTATTAATGTATCCATCTCAAAAAGTGTATGTAATACAATCGGTGCTCGAATCGGAAAAATAAAAGTAGGGGACGTAATTACTTAAAAAAGAGCGTATCCGGCACTTTTTTTACAACCCCAAAAAAAAACCGCAGTGCCATGCCCTACATGTAGGGTTGCGCTACGATTTTTGAAAAGAAAATCGGAACACCCCAGTCGCATCACCCATGCATCCATCCCACCCTCCATCACGTTTCGAGCACTGCTGAGTATACGTATGCGTACAATATACCTCGACGCCAAAAAATGTCGATCAACACTCGTTTTCATCTCTATAACGTAAAATGTTCATATCATTAGATAACGCGTTATTTTTTACATTTGCTTCGGTAACGTGAACGACGGCAAAGTACGGACGAATGTAATAATAATATGCATTCATTTAAACTCGTCGTAAACAACACAATCATGCGTGGTAGAGCATGTCATTTGATTAGTTATTATTATTTCGACTGCAAGCCAATTAATTTACAGACCCTATATGCCTTTTGATAAAAAAATAAAAAAAAAAACGGTGTACGCGAAAAACATCATTTCCTGAACGATATGTTGAAATCGTGGTGTACGACTGTACACGTGCAGCAGTAAAACGTGTTGGACGATATACACATGCATTATTATACGCATATAATGGATCAAACGGCCAGCGCTTTCCGACCGAAATCATCGAATCCTTCCGGAACCTATTTCGCCTTCGTCTAATTGCGTCTACCTATTGAATAAACATTTGGAATGGCGTTTCCGCGCACAGCACGCGTATGATCGCGAACGAATAAAATAACGTTGTCACGATGTACGCGACACGCTCTTCAGCGGTCCGGGGGAAATTTTTTGATTGATGGAGTACGCACTTAAATGCACACAGCACAAGCGGTAAATGCACGGCGACCCGTGACACAGCAGTGGTGGTAAACGGCGAGCATTTTGAATGACACGTCTGCGGTCCGAGTTTAACGCGGAGGGAAAACTCTCGTTTTTTTTTTTTTTTAATAATAAAAACGGAAAAACCGAAACGGTTGGTTTAGGTGTGTTGCACTGCACGTGATGCATAACAAATTGTTAAAATAAATTATATTCGAAATAATTTCAAATTTCCATTCACCGCGTGCCGATCATCAGTTCACTTTTGGCGTCGATTAAAATGTACACTACGCATCGGAGTGATTAGGGTCGCTCGATATTTATTATTATTTTTTCATTCCCGCGGACACCTGAATCGTTCGCCGGCCGACGTCATTATAATATATGGAGAACGAACCCGTTTAATCGATGAGTTTCGAGAGTCATTACTCAAGTTTAATACTAAAATAAAACCGATTTCGAAAAGTACTCCGAAAATAATAATAATATTCATCACGAACAGCATTTGTTATGAAAACAAAATATTTTGTCGGTCAATTTTTTTTTTCTTATCTTAAACTATGTAATATGAATGCCGCGCGCATGGGTAATAATAAATAATGCGCGCGTACCTACTCAATAACGAACAACAAGAAATGCAAACGACACGTAATAAAAATGGAATATCACAATATGACCGCGAGGGATTATAGTTTGCATTACACGGTTGCATTAGGGATATCTGTCTGAAATGTTTCTATTATACAGGGGTGTTTTTCGGACGAAATACTTCAAGGAACAGCGTGTAATATATTATGTGTGATTTTTCGATTAAGTGAACGCAATTTTATCTTGCCGATATTTTACTCCGGCGAACTACTTGTGCAGCACACGGCAGCGTGCCTAATAATTTATGAACCCTTATTTCGAATGAAAACATCCGATACATATTATTGAAAATTCGATGATGTCAACTTTAGCGTTTATCGCGGATTTACCGTAAGCTTATCGCCGTAAAACCATTACGCCTCGTATGGTAAAAACTCGACAAGTTGTGTCGTAATATCTACCTCGATTGACATAATTTTTTCATTAGAGTTTCAGACGTGCGTCGTACATCAAATTGCGATCAATATTACGCGTATCGTCTATTGATAAGCACGGTACGAACTGTTTCGTTGTGAATGTCCCGTATTAACCTACTTGTAATTTTCTTTACTACAAACATTTCGAACATATTTTCATATTAAGATATTTACAAGCGATTTATATCCTTATGATGGCATCATACATAGGAGACAAATTACTGATTTCAGTATACCGTATAGTTTTGGTATTTTTACCATGTTTTCGAAAAATAATATCCAAACGTGTAGCAGACTGAAAATACTTAGCAATGGCAACTCGTTTTGTTTCACTTAGCCCAGAAAGTTATTATTTCAAATTTAAAAGCGAGATAAATTGTTGCGTCAGAATGACGATTTTGATCAAAGTTCGGATAACTATAGTCTTATACGTATAAAATACATTGAAAAATAACCGATTTCGACGCAACTCAAAGTTTAAGTCGCTGATTAAAAAAACTTTCAACGTCATTTGTATAGTTTAAAATTCTAATTTGAATAAAATATAAGCTATTGTAATTTTAGAAATCTGAAAACTATAAAAATAAAAATGACGACTTCACTAACTTTTTAAAATCAAACAAACAAAAAAAGAAAGTAAATCCAATAAAATATTACCAAAGTGTTTTGAAAATTATAGTTAGAACTATCTACAAAAATTAAAACAACATATCGCTGACATTTTTAAATGCGTATTATGGATGTTATTTTTTTATGGCTTCAAACGATTAGAATTGTATTTTTTTTTAAAAATAATTAAATTACGATCACTTTTTTTCCACACTCAAGACATATTTTTCAAAACATTCAAAAATCAAAAGATGACTTTTTTTTACTTAATAAGCGGCTGTTGACATTTTAACTGGCAGGTGATATAATATTATTCTACTAATATCGTACATACACCGAAACATTATTTCTACTCAAATAAATTTGTATATTACATTATATCTGAATAATATCTACATCCTTGTAAAACCAAAAACAGCAATGCATACAACCTCAAACAAAGGACCGGAGATACAGTATCATTGATAGACATTCGCGGTATTAATAAGGCGTGAAAGATTAAAATAATAAATACCGTGGCTATATAAATATACAACCAAATTATATTCTTTTTTTTATCCGTTTCTTTTGATATTTTGTAGCGCAGTATATTATATTATAGTATTCCACCCCCATCAGTCAAATGCATTCAAAATGACAAAAATCCTGTCAATGACCTGACCGCATCGTTTTAGCGAAGAACGTAACCTCCCCTCGTCGGAACAAAAAGGTCAGAGGCCTAATGACATAGCCTTATTAAGCAGCAATTTGGAATGGCAGTGACTCATATTATGTCCCCTTCTCTACCCCTATTATCATGTATCGACGGGAGATTTTCCATTGGGCCTTCTAACCAGACTAAAATACGGTCCCATTGTTCGCGAATTCCTCTTATTCGCGCATACTCCTCCCCATTCGTCAGAACTTGCTGTCAGTGCCAATTGTTAATTGATTCACCAAAAAACATTCGTAATGCTCAATGTGTACATACGAAGAGACCAAAAACGTTGTCAAATGAGGACGATTGTTCACAGGAATCAAAAGCATATATACATATTTCTTTGGGTCGGATGAGTGTAAAAATAATGTCCATTCATACAGAACATAATTATTGTAAATAATAAATCCCTACACGTACCCTGGATGGGTCGATACGTGAACACTAAATATGTTTTTAGATAAGTTTTGGAAAAATTCATAATTTTGATATTTTGAAGTTATTAACTTTTGAATTATTTTTCACGTTTGGTTTAATTATATTGCTTGGACGTACTTAGGCAAGATACCGAGCTACTAATTATTACTCTACTTAATTTGTATTCAATTATTTGTTTTGCACTAACAAATGGGTACACATTTTATTCGAGGATGATCACGACTATAACCGCAACAGTAAAATTAAATATTCATACAAACTATACGCGTTGAAAATCGATAAGACACTATAACGATTAGATCATTTTTAGGATGCGTACGCAAAAGCGATTTTTCATTTCATTAGTATATCATACTAAAGATTGCCGAGTAAATAACTCGTAATAAATGTGATTGTTTAGCATATGTATAAACGAAATGCATTCTCAAACGCTCGTCGCTGACAAGAGCAGAAAATCGGAAAATGTATATACGTGGGCTCTGCCGAAGTATAGGTACAACACTCGCGTACACGTTCAACGGAACCCGTACGATATCGGATGGATTTATGGTTTCAACACAACGCGCGAATTATATGTTACACGTATATAACGGGTTAATCGAAATCATTCGTCTAAGATTAATGGCCGATCACGGGTAATGGATGTAAGGAGCGGAACGGGGTGAGCGTCGTGCGATTTACAGAGGATAGCGCAAACAGAGACGGGATTGATTTCGATGCGTGAATAGTATATATGGCCTTAGGTCCGCACTCTGATTAATAGCAGGTGTAATGTAAACGCCGACAACCCCTTACGTGCAGCCACTGCCGGCGCGGAGTGCAAATTTATCAGTTTCCACTTTGGTAGTTCACACGGCTGGACAATATATCAAAAACAATAGCGTGCTTAGCGGCTGTGAAATAGGGACGACTCTCGATTAAATCTATCGCTTTTCAAAACGTTTATCCGAGAACGGAACGATCTCGAAATTCGACACACGACCATCAGTGCGACGCGAACGTGACAAGGCGTAATATTATCATTGATATGCTCAGTTCTTCTTCATAAATGGAGCCGCGTACACGAGTTTCTTGGCAATACATTGGACGCCTCTCATAAGACTCACGAGTATATTGTAAAGTTCAGCCGCTTTTAAAGACTCAAAAGCAGCTCGGACGTATCCAAATACATTGAAAATAGCCGAAGAATCAAGTTTTGCTCAAGGACCCTTCCGATCTGGCGAAAAATTCTAAAAAGCGAAAAGAATATTTTCGGTGAAATTTCGAAATTGGTTTTGTAAAGACTATTCGTGTTGTTTCAATACAGCATACAATGTAGACCGCAGTGGTGTGTTTTTTTCATTTTTTAGGTACTGTACGGGATTAAACACGTGTAGGCATAGACAGGATCGTATAAACAATAAATAATAATGTCTGAAAATATGAAGGATTATAAAAAAAAAATAGCAAAATTAAATTCGGTCTTTAATTTGAAACTTTGGTTATAAAATTCACTTTGTGCCGGTCCCACATAGCGGAGTCCACTGTATATATTTTCATAGTTCATCTCATCACGGTGAACAATACGTAATAGCGATTCCCTTGTTGGATCAAAACGCAATATGTGATAATGCCAGGCGGATTTATGACCAACAATGGGTGACGCGCCAGGCGACACCGTTAAATCTTCGCAGTAACTCTCATTATCTTTCTCCTACGTCGGATTTCGGACGTTATTATATACATTGGCAATCTCCAAAACACTTCAATGAAGTGTAAAGTAACACCCAACACTGGTCGACGGTCGTAAATTTAACACCATCCTGAGTGCGGAACAAGAGGTTAAATGTATTCCACTACGCCAAGTGAAAAAAAAACGACATTGCGTTATTACTTTATCCGACGACCGATCAAACTCAAAATTAAATGTATCGAACAGGTTTTTTCTTTAATATTATGTTTTCCACAGTACCGTTTTAGTCGGAACACCTTTATTGAAAAATTATTTAAAAAAAAAAAAAAATGGTTTTCACATGTATAATTACTTACTTAGTACTATTGACTGCGTTGAAGTTATAAAGTGTAATATATATGCACCAACGTCAAATTACAGTAATATAAAATTAGAACATCAAATAAGACGTTAGCGCGTCTTCCATAGCAAACACAATCCGTCGACGCCGAAAGCGATTAAAATGTTTAGTTCTTTACAGTAAATACAATCAATAATCGAGCAAAATAATTTTCAATCTAAACCGTTTTCGATTTCACTTTTTACCTTAAAAATGTGAATAATTACCATTCCTCGATGACGAACACCCGTCGTATGTATTATCATGATAAATACGTCATTAGCAAAACTTTTAAGTGCTCATACTAAGCGATCTAACGTAGCATAATAGCGTCCTGAAACTGTCGTTCAATAATAGACTTTGTTTAATCATTCGTTACCAACCATTTATTATCACAGATTCTCGGTAGAACTTTGTCGGTCGAAATCGAATAAAACAGTTTTGTAAAGTAAACGTCAGAAACCCACGATATGATAGACAATTTTTTTCTACAATACATTAGAGTACGAATACGGCAACTAAGGAAGCACCGAAATCGTATTTCGCAGAACAAACTTTTACAACCGTTTCGCCTTCTCAAGACAACATCACTAATAACTTATAAGTAATCGAGAGATGTGTTCTTCTTATTTTACAACTAAATGGATAGAGGGCGCCAATAACTTAAAGCCCTTTCGCAGCAGCAGCTGAGTATTAGAATTGTCAGATCATAAACGTGACCAAACTTGATTCGTTGAGAGCCCTCGAGAAGGTAACTTTACCCGATGATTTTGAAGTGTATTAATAATTAATAAATACTTGTGATTTTACTAACGAACAAAACTCAATAGTATTCATACAGTAAAACTTCCTTATAAAAAAAAGAAAAACCACAGTCCTGTTTAAAATACATACTAAAATAACCAATCTAAAGTGGAACCTCCATAAGCCGGAAACAAAAACATTTTGTTATCATTTTAACGAAAACAAAAAAACCCTCTACGCTGGAAAATAAAAATTGTTAATATTTTTATCAAAATTTTGCTAATATATATTATATAATATCTAAAGCAGTAACATTTCCTTAATACGGACCCCATATAAGACTGGGGTACAATATGATTTTAAAATCGCAATCCTGTGCTTGAAAGAACTACCAGTAGAAATTAACTTACTAATACTAAAGTTTTCAACCGTTGTTTCAAATACTGAGTTATCGGAATTAACAAAAGCAATTCGAGAGCGTGTCACCTTTAACAGTCGAAAACTACAAACAATTAATATAGTTAATTATTTTTTTGAATTAAAAATATAACGGGTAACAAAATAAAAAAAATGTGTAATTTAAAATAAAGACGTGTTGCACTCGTATATTGATTGGTTTTTTTTTTACTTCCTATGATTCTTCCTACGACGGACAATCTTTTATAACGGAAAAGTCTGTTGGTTCCAAACAATTTCATTATGAGGTGGTTTTACAATATTATACTATGGTTAGTTAGTTTAAATTAAAGTTACACCATTATGGCAATATAGTATGGAAGATTTTAAATTTTCGACAAACATTAGTCTTATGCCCTAGGCGATTTGAAATCGAGCGCAAAATGATGACAATTTCGATGATGTCTGCAGTTCTCAAGTTACTTGGTAATATGTTAAAATTCGTTTTTGTATCGCATGGTAATAATGCATGTACCATTAAATCGCATAAGCCATAGATCATTTTTCAAGCTATAATTCGAAATAAACCCAAGTATACGTTCGTAATCTCATGGGTATTATACAACGTGTGCATTTTTCTTAGAGTTTTTCATTTTAACCATATCTGATGACAATAGTACTTTTTGCTGTTGTTTATTAAGCTTTCGCAATCGTATTGTAACTTAGAATTTGACAATTTCAGAAGAAAAAAAGTATGGAAATCGAAGATTTCCCGGCAAATTATAAACCGTTACGAAGTACCATGTTTCCGGTACCTAAACCTTTTTCGGAAATACCATAAATCAACCGATGTGACGTTCGGTAAAATCTGAAAATCTTACTGACATAAATATAAACCTGTTAATTTCGGAACACGTAAAAGGCCGTAAATCATGAATTTGTCAATGCTCCGCGTTCTCGAAAATATGAGGGTCAGAGAATACGGGATGCCCGCAAACAAAATGCTTTTTTATGTTGCAGATGTGGTATTTATTATGGGCTTGAACCCATTTCAAAAGGCCAATAAACATTAAACACATTATTGCTGATAGCCGATCGATTTCTTTCAAGGAATGTGATATATTAGGTATAATGTTTTTCCCCGGGTCGTAATTTAAAAAAAATTAATAAAAAAACTTTGAAATACATTCCGTGTATACATAATACGCGGCACGTTTATTGAAAATGTCGACATTTCGTGAATTGTTGACAGGCAACATCTGAATTACTATAAGTGTTGGTTGGTAAATGTGAACATATATTTAAATAATATTTTAAAACCCAAACGCGCCGTTCCACGGCTCGTTGTTGATTTATGCGAATCGTTGTTTTTTTCTACATCGACTAAACGGAAATATTTTATAAATTAATATATACCACGCTACGTGTACGATTCTTTTTGGATTTTGTCCTTGTTCTATCCAACTGTTGTTATCCTTCCAGTATCGTATTACATTAGGGGTTGGTAATCGATGCGATCTATCGATATACCGACACAGTACTGATTATTTTTATTATTATCTTTTTTTATTTATATAAATGGGAACACAGTACGATTATTATTAGTCTTAAATTTGAACAATAATAATAAAAATAAAACGGACGAAACTCCTAGGTCGGGTAAGGTATAGGGATGGGTCTTTTAAACTGCCTCTCGAAAATACGTTTTTGAGTGAAAGAGGTCGGATGGATCCGTTTATACTTCTATAGATGGTCAATGTAATAGTAGAACCAAATTTATTTATAAGGGAGATTGAACCTTTAATGTTCTATATTTTACAAAAAAAAAAAAATGTTTCAAAAATGATGAAGTTTCAATTAAATACTAATAATAGTGATCCATATTATATATCGATAGTATCTACGCACATATAGAGTCATTACGATTAATGATTAAAGAAAAACAACCAAATAAAAAAACCTTTAATAAATATTGAAACATTTCTCTGTTTTTTTCTTCAATTATTCGGAAAACTGTTTGGAAATTAAAAAAATCTCCCCCTCCCCAAAAAAAAGTACCAACTAGACGAAATTTCCTGACAACAAATTATCTGCAGGTTAGTATACATCAAAGCAATCCTTCCGTTCGAAATCACGTACACAGCCACAAAATAAAAGCACACATCATAATAAAAACAAATCATTTCTCGTTTCACTCAGAATATAAAAACTGTTGTCCATCGGGATGATACGGGTCGAACAATTAATTATTTTAAATCAGTTATTATAGTTAGTGAATATTACTGTTATATATGTATGTTTTCAACTACTGTTAAATCACTGTCATTTGATCAAAACTATTTTCAGTAAGATTCGTAATTTTAAATAAATTTAATACAATACGTGAGTTATTGGCCAGTAAGTATCCTCCGCGGTAGATCGCACGCTTGACCATCGATATCTCATATTATTATCAAGTATTTGGTACTCACAGGTGTGTTTTACAGTATTACATAATACGCGCTTGTGTAAATGTTGCGATGATATTTCATTCGAATGAGGAATATAAAGCATCGGGAAAAAATGTAATATTTAAACTAAATTGTCTGGCAATAATGTAACAACGACAATGAGTATGCAAATTTTATGTTTTTTTTTTTTTGCGGTTTAAAGGGTGGGGTCCTTTTGCCTAAGCTGATTATAGTCTCTTATTCTTAGGTCCGGCGAGGGTACCCTTTATCACATTTAATGTATTAAAAGGATTATCTGGAGACCAACGAGAATACGAATGGGAACAATATTCTAATGAACAAAAAACCAGCATTATAATTTGCTTTATCGAATGATTCGGATAACCATATTATAATATTGTGTTGAGCATGCACTCTGGGGACACGTTTCTACCAATTGACGTGACGTCATGAAGTTTTATACGAGTTTGTAATGTTCACGAAAAGTGTCATTTATCTCTTGATTTTTTTATTCCATCGTCCCACCTCCAAACCGTTCATTAAATTACACGCTGCAAAACTACCTATAATAATACGTTACGTACGTTTCACTGGTCCGTGTTTGAATTAATCTCTAATTGATCTTATTTTATTCGTACCGGAATACGAACAGGTCAAATCACAATTTTCACCATCAACTCAAATAGTGTTGCGTGCTGCACTGCAATAATTACACTTTGTAATGCGAGAAAACATAAATTATTAAGTCCATACCTAATATTTTATTTAAATAAACATATTATTACACTTCTCTCTTTCTATCTCTCTCACTCTCTCTCTCTCTCTCTCTTTCTCTCTCTCTCTCTCTTTCTCTCTTTGAATCTTTCTTATTTATTTTTCCGTTTCATACGCACTTTATTTATGGCGACGACGTGTTAACGACGACACGTTCACAAAAAGCGATTAATAATTTTCAAAATATCTCTTGTGAGCGTTTTCTTTTCATATTCCCAAGCTGACAAAAACGTCATTGTATGCACAACAAGATATTTTTTTTTCGTTCATCAAATCGACGTAAATGTAACAAATTATTCGCACTACTTTTAAAACTCGACTCCATCACCAAATAGTATGTAATAATATAATGGTAATATCTACTATAAGCAAATCAGCAAATATTTTATATGGATTTGATAAAAATCGAAACATCTTATAATAGATATGAAATGTAATCGTGTTAACATTATCAATTATAAAAACATCGAACTATAAAATTAATATTTATTTCACAGCAATAATTTCGTTATGGAATGCTGAAGCAATTAACTAATCATTTTTCTACCTACCTAGAGACTAGAATTGAGATTTTTCAATTCTAATGTAGAATACTTTACTTAAATGTTAACTTATAAATGAAAAATGTGTTTCTCAACAATAAATGTTTAAAGTTTAGATAAGAGAAAACGTGGAGCAGGGAAATAAATGTACACCTTTGCAATTTTATTGCGCGTATTTACTCTTACAAACTTTAAATAAATACATATAAATAATAAATTATCAGTCCAAAATTGTATATTTATGTATCAACATTTGTTAGAAAAAAACCACCATGGATCAGTTTAATAGAAATAACAAGTAATATAGAGTAACCCTTACCGTTTAATATCAAAATCGAGAATGCATGAAAGTTTCTAAATGCATCGAGAGAAGACTACAATTGTAAAAATGTTGGACGGTTTAGTGTTAAGAAAAACATTCTTAACGGTAAAATGATTAGTCTTAATTATAAATAATAATTAATAAATTAAATGTAACATTCGACTGGATAAACCCAAAACCACGAATCTACCCATTTATCGTTATCTGAAATAAGTTTTTAAATTACTAAAGAATTATAACTGTTATTATTTTAAATAATGACGAATACACAGATCAACATAAAATATTCTTCAATATCAAATGTTAATAATCATTATTATTTCATTATAGAATAATTAATTTTGTCATTTTAAGGAATTTACTCATTTTTGGCTAGCTACACACTACACACGGTTTCACACTTTAATCAGTGATTTATTGAACGGAACGACAAATCGTATGACTATTATAACCACCACATAATATTGCATCCAAGAGGTATTCAGAATCAATATTTGCAAAAAGAAGTTGCTTATCAAAGTTTATGAATTTATTTTCAAAAAATATAGAAGAGATGATTGTTTTAACCACAAAAAAAGTTTATTATAATTCTTGAGAAATAATATTGCCTAGTACAAAATGCATAGGTCACTCAAATTATCGCCTTTTATTACTTATTTCTGTTTAAAATTACATTTTTCATTTCAAGGGAACGTGTTAAACTGGAGGCAACAAAATTAAGTGTACAACAGATACCTAATCAATCAGAAAAACAAAAAACCCCTAAAAGATAAAACGATATTGCATTTATACTAATACAAATAAAATAAAAAGTTAATCATATTATTGAAATCGAAGTACTCATATTATTTTTGTTTTACTTATAATCTAAAACAGTAAAACGATCGGCTCAAAGAATGTTTGTACGAATTCTGAATTTCTTAAAAACTAAACGGCGAAATAATGAAATTCAATCGTCGACCGTCCACGCGTATAAAGCAATAGTCGAACCAAATACACTTCATTCCCTAATATCTGATTCCGTTAGATTTATGCGAACGTGTATACATATAGTGAGAGCTGATTTATTGTCAGCAACTATTATAAGCAGATTAAAAGATCAAACAGCCCAAATAAAGTTTTTATCCGATTTTTATCGGTCCATAGGTCACGTTTTTATGGGATTCCGTTTTTGCTCCCGCTCACACTTTTTCTCCGCTACAAAATACGTTTTTTATTTTTTTTTTCCTGCCAAAGGCCCATTCCCATAAAAATGGTATTGACGTTAGTAGAACACGTGTAAGAAACACACAAATATACACGGAAATTGGAAACGTAAAGTCAGGAAAAACTCGGGAAGTTTCTGTAGTACCCATATGAAACGGAAAAAAAAAACTTTCTATTTCAAAAAAAAAAAAACCCTGTTAGGTAAGAATTCGAAATATCATGAAAATACAAATATTTTGTTTAATCCAACTATAAATTATATACGTACATGATATCCAAACATGTTTTTTGTATAAAATACTTTGGTTTATGCAAATAAAACATTTTAGACGGTATATCACCAATTTATTATCAAATGCGCACGTTTACGCCCAGATATGGTAGGAATCCACTTCATTGTATCTCAATAAATAAATGTTATTGCAATGAGATAAAAAATAATTAATTATAATAGACGGGGAAATTATTCATAATAAAAACAATTATAATTATCAAAGGTATCATAATTATCATACTACTATTACCGCAGGAAAATAATTTTATGTAGTCAACAGATATTAGGTAACTTCACTTATTTTGTAATTATTATAATTTTATTTTCATACAATTTTGATTCTTGAAAAAGTTTTATTTCTCACGTTTTATTGGATGCGAATACTTTTCTCTGGCAATATAATTTTAAAATTAAATAAACGAAAAAGTATTTTATACATTCTAAACAATTTTATCATAAATGTACGTAGTCTAAAGTTTAAAAGTTTTAGATTGAAAATCAAAAAGCTTATACAATATGAAAATAAAAATGTTTTTATTAAATAATATAATACATTCCATGCTAATTTCACCATTTAGAGACCTATATAATATATTTTGGAATATTAAATCGATACGAGCTATAGTTAAATTTTACTACAATAATTTACTACAATATTTTGACTTAAGTCTTGAGCAACAAGAAGTCCATGCACTTATGCAGTTGATTAAAACATTTGCATGTTTTTAGTTTAAATTGCGTTTCCTTACGCATTATCCTTGTTGGTTTTATATCATTGATTATACATTATGCAGACATGCAGTATAAGACATTATTAGGTTTTTGGCGTTAAAACTTTCATAAATATTATGTATGTTTGATCCCATTAATCGTTAATATTTTTATTTTATTACTTTATTACTTTCCAAAAAGGGTATAAACACTGAATAGCTTCCTGTTCTCTTCTAACCTTACTGTAGCCAACATTAATTCAGCACATTTGCCTACTGATTACAATTGTAAAGAATGTAAATTTTATCATTTTATTGTTCAAAATGTTCATATAGGCATCACTTCAACAGCCAACATTCTCTTTTACCATATGGAAATCAAGTAGCATAACAAATCAAGTGTAAGCATAATGAATAAACATTTTAATAATTATGAAGATTGTTTAAATTAAATTAAAATTTGTGATATATAAATAGGAGTGATCAAAAAAAATATAAAGCTTTGGTGACACTATTATACCTGTATAGAAAATTAAATAGTATACCTAACAAAAAATGAAAACATTTCCATATATAAATAAATGAAATAGTTCATGTAGTAGTTACAAAAACTATATATATATATATATATATATATATATATATATATATATATATATTTTTTTTAGAGGTCCAAACAAATAATAATATTTAAAATCCTGATTTCCTTTCAAAAATATCAATGGTATGACATAAATAATCCTATAGAGGATGGTTGCTAAATATAATATTATGATTAGGTCATCATGACAATGTGCTATTAGGTTGATTTATTTTAAGTTATCGGATATACTACGGGTTTTACAAGGATGGTTAAAGTACCGAAAGTTGTCACAAAAGATGCAATAGAGTAAAATAATCTAAATGTTAGGTACTTTAATTTTTAATTTTTCTTTTTTTTTAGAAATAATAATTGTTATTGAAAAGAAAACGTAAATTCACAATCTGTATAGAATTTATACAATAAGCAGTATGTATATTATTTTCAATGCTTTACGGCTGGATTGAAGGGTCGTCAAGTATTGGTACATCGCGAATTTTTGAAATAACGACAAAAACAAAGGTTTTGAAGCGTTAACCTAATGAACATTTTGTAGCCAAATCATATCGTACTACAATAATATACAATAACCAGTGGCGTATCCAGGGGGGGGGTTAGGGGGTTATAACCCCCCCCCCCCCCGAAAATTGTGAAGTTTAAAAAAAATTGCTAAATATTCAAATACTATAATAATATAATATCATATACCATGTAAAAATAAAACACAATAATTAAAAAAATTGTAATTAATAACAAGTGTTTATAGCTGAATATTATATTATAGTTATCTATATATATTATGAACAAAAATGGATTTTAAGTATACTTCGAATCAAGCCCAATGTTTATCCAATAATATCCACACTTCTTAAAATTTTCATAACACTTCCAGTGTCTACTGCCACTGGAGAACGAACATTTTCGACACTCCGTCGTTTGAAAACATACTTAAGAAATTATTTTTCATAACCCCCCCCCCCCCCCCGAAAAATATTTCTGGATACGCCACTGACAATAACATTTTCATAGGCGATTTATAATCGATTGAGATGGGTATACGGTATAAGTAATACGCTATACCATACGTCCGGATTTCGTCCGGACAGTCCGAATTTCAAACGCATGTCCGGATTGGCGTCCGGATTTGAAAAATGTCTGGATTTTACAAAGGTAATCGTTTAACGTAGTTAAATTAATATAAAAAGTTATATCAGGTGGCAGATTTTTGGGTTCACTCTGTATAAATGAATAATTTAAGGAAGCAGCCAATAATGATACCTTAGATATAAGTGATAAATACTGTACTTATGAAGACACTCTAAGATGTATTAATACTGCGATTGAAAAAAAATGGTCACTTAAATGGAGAAAAAAAGAAACCAAACTTAGCGAAATAAAAAGAACAACAGAACGTTGGAAAAACATATCAAATTTTAACAGAAAAGAAGAAGTATTATTAAAACGTTTAAGAATAGGACACACTCGCTACACACTCGGCTACCTAATGAGCAGAGAAGATCAACCCAGTTGCGCAACATGCGGAGTTCACCTGACTATCAAGCATATACTCGTCGAATGCAAACAAACAGAGGCTGCAAGAAACAAACACAACATACCAGAATTTCTATCCCAATCACTAGGTCCAGACGTATCAGCCATCAAACAGACGCTAAACTTCATAAAAGAAACGGAAATAGAAAATTTATTGTAATATATAATATCATGTAAAATCAAAACACCTATGTAAAAATTATGTAAAAAATCTAAATTAGGAAAAACAATGTAAATAATGTAATCAATGTCAGCCAATGGCCACCGCTGCCGAGGCTTATTTTAAATAAAAAAAAAAAATGATTAATATAATATCTAATTTCTATTTTTATACATATTTTTTCCCGGCACGTCACGATTTGCAACTACCTATTGACTATTAATTATTATTATCGTTGTTGCCATAAAATAAAAGATTGAAGTATTATCAAATATAGTCTTACTAAATTTCTTTTCTGTTTATGAGTGAAGAGGTGGTTGTCATTTGTTTTTATTATAGTTGTGTTTTGCTTGAAATATTAAATATTATAGTATTGTTAATTTTTGGTACTACGTCTTCACAAAATGCCTAAACGCAATTGTGTTTTTACCGACAAACTAAAAGAAGAATATAAGTTTCTAAAACAGTGTCAAAATAGTAATGACCGCGTAAGATGTTATGATAAAATTAAAATTGACAAATGTTTTCTGAAGAAAATTAACGCTTCTGAAAAATATGAAAAGAAAAAAGACGATGAAGAATATTGCGAATCAGGACCAAGCACGAACTAAATAATGAACTAATAAAAATTATTATGTAACACATTTTATAACATATTTAACCTAATTTATAGATCTAAATAAAATTGTATTAATGAAAGAACAATTTTTTTATTTTTTATTTTACCCTCCCCCCCCCCGGAAACAGAACTGATGTGCGGATTTGGTCTAAAAACATTAAGGTAACCCTAGTTATACCTCAAAATAGTATATGTATATTATATGTTAAACGTTGCAAGTGGAATGTTCGAATGACTTTGCTATGCGTTATGGGTTTTTCTACGTACGTACGGTGATTTAAAAAAAAAAGGTGCGCGGCATATACATCATACATTGTTAATATTCATTGTTAATTTCGTTATAATGTACGACCGTAATGAAGGGGACGGCTATTATGTGTTATATTTCTTCTGGAAACAGCGGGAAAAAACGAAAAAAAAAATGGAAAAACTATGTTTAAAAAGTTTGAGAGTGCCACGAAAATATGTACGCGTTTTTTTCAGCGAAATTCACGGCGGCGCGTGGTATGACCACTCGTAAAAATCAGACGCTGAGCCTTTGCTGCAGGTGTGCTTGGGCGCGCGCGTGTTCTCCCTCTAAGGAACGCAGATGGTCGATTTTTATTGCGGCTGACCAAAGGCATCGGGAAATGCGCATCCTTTTCTATACTTCCCGAAGCCAACTTTGCACCTTGAACGTGCGCCGCGGTTATACCGACCCGGTCCGGCCGTGTAATGGGCACTTTGAGAAAGAAAATCCAAAGTTTTCGGCGTCGTTTACGGAACGAGACCGCATTGCAATTTGGTCACGAGAGGGCCCGTCCAATATTATCCGCGAGTCCCCTACGCTGTACTACACACAAGTGCGTCCAAATACAATTAATTGTCGTTTTATACATTGTTTGTGTACGTTTTTTTTTTTATCGTTTGATCGTTATTTATTTCGGTTAAGTCTTCGCTACGAGGGGGATTTTTATTGCCGTTCCCATATTAATAATACCGTCTTAGTCTGTCCCGTGTTCGGTACCGATATTATCCTTTGAGGATTTTCTACGTAGTAATTTTATTACGCTATATATACTTTATCTGCTGATAAATTAATACATATATGTATCTATATATACACACAAACAAAATGAAATGACAAGCTTAACAATCTCTCGAAAATTGATATCAGATGGACGAAACGAAATTTGTTTTTTTTTTTTTTCGTAACCAAAAAGTATCGATTACGACGACGGTCAGATGGAAAAAATAAAATGTGGACCTCGCGCTCAAACCGATTACGCCTACTGCTCCTTTTCGCTGTTCTGAAATAGTGAGGTCTAGGCCCATCATTGCCGATACATTTTAAGATAAATTATTTATCCAAATGAGCATTCGCATGCTTCAGAAATAACCGTCTTATGATTCCCATGACAATTACGCAACATTCGGACTTTTTTATCTCTTATCGCATTTCGTAAGCTTACACACGTACCTACATACAGTCATTCGTGAACGTGGTGTCTTGGTTAATCAAAAGTAAAAAATAAATAGAAGTGCTCAAAGAAACACAAAAGTTATTCCGCTAAAGTTTGTGCGCCAGTGCTGTTATACAGGTACCGGGTCAAATATTCTTATTCTACAGCAGTTAAACATTCGTATTATTTGATATAAAATAACAAGTTTTGTGAACGCTATAACATATCGAAAACAATAAACGAAAAATAATGACGTTCTCTTCAGTTTTCTATAATCAAGCAATTTAAAGTACACAGTACATTTTTTCATCGGAAGGATTACATTTTTTTTTTAACTTTAAGAAGTGGAGGTGTAAATGTCTAGGGTAGGTACAGTTTTTCTTTCGGAAATAAAACTCGCATTCTACACTTTACTGCGTATAATAAATATATATATACTCAAGCCATCAAGATGACGTATTTTTCAGCGTCCACAGTAGACCGTTTGTCGGAGACGCAGCCTCCATAAAAACCGTTTTATTTTATCAATGGCGTAATGTTATTTTATTACTTATCGCCGAACACGATGACTCAACGCTTACGCATCGTTTGGAAAATTAAAATAAGTTGAAGAATAATAATATTTATGGTGTCCAAACTGTACGCGTTTTCGCATGAAAATAAATTATGTTTTCCCATGGAATACTGGGCGATATTATAATGTAGATTAAGTGAGTTTCAAACGAGACGCACATCCTACTACACCCTATATCATTGTTTCGGATTCTATGCTGAACGAGGAATGTATTGATTTTAAAAAGATGTTTTTCCCCCCTAATATATTTATTTTAGTGATCAAACTGCTGTGCAGTAAGTCTGCTTTAAGAGCATTATAATATAGTATCTGATTAGATCGGAAGTTCGATACAGATGGTAAGAGAAATCGATGCGGTTTTTCGATTTGTCCAGTACCTAGTTTTTCGGGCACGAAGGAAAAACTAAAAACAAACCTATGTTTATTTCATCCAACAAGCGTTTATTAATCTTTAGTAACGTAAGCAATTAGGTTTTTATAACTTACCTATACTTAACCTAACCGTACTCAAAGCTAACCGTGAGCATTTTCACTTTTTTACTTGTGTTTAAAACTGAAAGAATCAAAACGAATCGTTATATAAAAATGTTTCATATTAATAAATAAGAAAAAAGTATTGGATTTTTACAAATAATGACAGTTATTATGATATCGGGATCGAATAAATTGTTTTTATTTTCTAAATTTTTTTTATTTAAGTGTACCTTTGGGAGAATAATTTATTAAATATTTCACTTCCGGGTACAAACTTGTATACAACACCACTTCTTGGATGACCTACTCGAGTTATATTGTTTATTTTCGTGTTTATACCTACTTTATACCTATGTATTAAGGTATAGTATTTACAAATATTGATAATGAAAACCCAAGAACTGGCATTTATGGCATTCTTTGCCCGCCATTGGGTGGCACTTGACTAAATTGAATTTTTTTAGCAATAAAACGACGTAACCCTAAAAATATATAAATTATACATGATGCATATCATCTATAATCATTAGTTGGGTCATGCAGTAAATGATCGATTTAATAACAAAAAATAACTACATTTTGCGTATGACAATCAACAATTTAAGCTCCGATGCCAATGTGCGCTCATGAAAAAAATACTTATTATTGGTTTTGACACTATATTATGTTACTTGAATATTTTGAAAGTCACGGACGCTTTCGAATAATCATCAAACTTGACGGATAATGTCTACAGCATAGTTTGCATTAGAAAATCTATGATTTCAATTTAACATAGTTTGTGTGGCCGGTACAACATTTAAAAAATTATTATAACGCTAATGTAACAATCGAAAAAGTAACATTTGAAGCTTTTTGAAGAGGTGAAAGGTGTATATTTGATATCATGCAAATACATTTTTTTTGTGACATTTTTTTCGATAGTAAAATTACATAATATTTCATATCAATATTATAACAGTACGTTTCTATGATTGACTCGTGAGTCACCTATTATGTATACACAGAATTCTCTTACTTAAACGATTTCGTGGCTTGTAAAGTGTGTGACCTGATTTAACTTAGCTTTTTTTTTGTTTCAAAATAATAATAATTAATAATTTCCCAAACGAACGGTATAAAAATTACCCAAAGGGCCTGACGGCCTGAAAGGTCTGCCCGCAGTGCATATCTTTGATTCGTGGTTATCCAAAGAATAACACAGCAAACACAACATATTGCTTTCTAATTAGGAAAGGTTGAATGGTTTGTGATCAGATTTTTTGTGAGTATAATGTAAAGATTTGCACTAATATTTCGAAATAATACATAAACTATCAATTCTATGAACTGAAATTCGGCATTTCTCAAAAATGTAATAAAACTAACTACCCAGAAACTATATAAATATGTAATATGTAGTATATCAACTTTATATCATAACTTCTGAACGGCTTCGTTTAAACATTCAAACATTCCACCATTCTTCTCTCAAAAATGAATTGCATTTGTCGCTTACATTTGTATTTATAAGTGCTTATGTGAAATAACATATAATATCATTTTTGAGAAAATATAAATAATTTTCATTCTTATCAACTAGAGAACTTAAATAAAAACATTAAAAAAACAATTTGCTAAAATTTCACCATAACTTATTAAACTGTCTAAACTTATGAAATAAATAAAATATATGGCTCACATATAGTAACTTGTAGAACGTATGTTGCATAAATAATCTATATTTCGAGTTTGAGAAATTGCAATGCACCGTGCGTGGTATAAGATAGGTATGTAAATAAAAGTGACTGGAATACAAGTTTTACTGTTTTAAATCGAAATGACAAAAGTTGTCCGGCTATAAATCATAGCTTCCGAAATTGCCTCTAAACATATACACATATGTTATTTTTTTCATACATAAATATTACACGGTTTTTTTTTTAATCTAAATGTCGAGTACTCTGTAGGTGTCAAATCAAAATTCGAATACAAATAAAAGCATAAATGTACCAATTCGTAGTCAGATTCAAAATAATTGAAGGTCGAAATATTTATTTTTTTAAAATGTTTTCTTAAATGTATTAAAGCTAACATATTGTTCAGCAATAAGGTTATTGAAGCACTTGTATACTATTACAAGTTCAAATTCAAAAAGTTTACCAACTTTTGCATCACATTGTATGAATAATTTTTAACAGTAAATTAAAATTTTCAATTGTTTTAAAGAAAAAGATAAAATAAAATGCACTTTACCATGTTACTAAAACGTTTCGAGATTTATTATATAATCAAATACAGTGAAATCGATGTAAGACAATAAATCTATAATCTATGGTATCGTTTGATCGCAAATTAATTTAAATAAATGATCGACAATAGTAAATAATTGTTTGAAGATAAGAACCTTACAAATAATATTAATATTTGATCCTGTATTATATCATCATTGTATGTATGGGTAACGTTACGTTATTAAAATATCATAAACAATTTTCCATATAAAAAAAATATATAACGCCACCATGATAATATTATAAAATATACAAATAGTTATATTGTTATAATTCGTTTTTTAACATTTTTATTACCAACAACTAGCTTCTACAAGGGTTTCGTAAATAAATGCAGTTTGTACATTTTTCAACTGAAATCGTTTTTATATTCACCCCAATGGAACACTAAGTACTTTTTTAAATCACCAGACACTTGTCTTATGATATTTTCTATTTTAAAAATCATTACACTTCAGTGTTGTGAAAATAAAAAGGAAATTCCAATCTTATATTATATTGCATTCCTTTGCACCGGCCATGTGAAATCTGGGAACAATTAAATTGCATAGAGTACACCCTTACACTTAGGGGTTATTCTGGGAAAAGCTTTACCCTTCGTTAATCCCCAGCACCAATCGTTTCACATTGAGAAAATACTTCGATTTGACAGCATTGAATCACCCCTACTTTTTTTACTTCCCCCGGTGTCTCTTCGAGTACTTGTACCGGAGGACACGTCGCTTTTCTTTTTAATGCATAAGTCGCTGAATTTCCCCAACGGCTACAAGTAAAACTCGATACGTGCTACACTAGAACAAACACGTTGCGCACAAAATACAAAAAATCGCATGAATAAGCAGAAGGAAACAATAATTAGGTACTCGGTAATAACACCAGTACCGCAAATGCGCAAATACGAACAATATAAACTTAACACTGTACACGGTTATAGTGAGATGCGATTAAAATATTTATCGAAAAATTGAATGCGTTATTGTTGAATTTTATAAAAATTATCACAAAATAGCTGTAGTCATAGAATAAACTGTTTATTGAATCTAAGCCAGCGGTTCCCAACCTTTTTAGTTGCGCGGACCACCAATTTCGTAAAAAATTTAATGTGATTTTCGACATTGATTAGTCTTAAATCACTCTCAACATTCGGTTCATATTTATTTTTTATAAATTAGAAAAAGCACTTTCACACAGACAGTTTGTCGAAAAGCCCATCGAGTTATTTTAAATGTATACGTTGGTAATGTTAATATTATATGGTTTACGGCCAGTACCGCTCTGCTCACGGCCCATAGGTTGGGAATCTATAGTATCGATTGACATATTATTTTAGACTACGGGAAAAGTAACATGTTGAATCGTTACAATGGCTTTTTCTTCATAAAACAGCATCAACAATCTTAAATAATATATTATTAGATCGGAAATCGAATACTGACGGTACTTTATACCGGTCGTTTAATGATTTCCGCAGTAAAAAAAAGGTTGCAAGTAATAATTCATTTCACATCGGCAATTATATTTTATTCGAAAAATAAGTCATTTTTAATGATTTGAAAACCGAATTCGAAGTTCGACACCGTCCACGTTAAAAATAACCTTTACCACCTTGCGCTAAAAATAAAAAAAACGAGACGGTCATTATTTTTGTGTACAAACGTTTGATACTTAAATATTGCATATACCATTGTTTTCTCGTGCAATTATCGTATTGTAATTTTTTTAATTAAAATTCGCAGTTTTTATTCCTCGAGTTTACAAAAAAAAAAAACACACAAGCGCTTCAGTGTTTAATTCGAACGGTGAGAATATTTGTTTAGTTTCAACAATTGTTCGCGATCAATCGGATAGAATTGCACCAACCGCATACCAAACGACGATCACTGGTCCATTTACGCGTTCCGAACGATTCGATAACGAGTTGTATCCGACCGCAGTTCGTGTAGAGAATCGGTATCGTTGAATGCATAATTATGTTGACGAAGTCACGGCATTTGACGGAACGGGGAAATCGCGACGAGATTGCCACTTCACGGGCGACGGTCTTGACTACTCTTGAGCAGCGTCGTCCGCAGTTCCGACTCGTACATCCCTAATGGTCGGACGTATCATTCCGTGTAGGGCGCCACGCGTTGTAAGATAAATCTAACCCCGACGACGTTTCGTACGTCCGCGTGGGCATCTTCGAAATTTAACGCGCCCAGTACAAGAGTACGGACACGGTAACTGCGCGTAAAGCCATAACAATGCGCCGCGGTCGAGCCATTACGAGTCGCGTGGGGGCGGGGGGAGGGGAGGTTGATCTCGGCCCCGGCGCAGGGACATTAGATCCGGCAATTGCTCCCCGGTCGACTTCGGACGGGTTAGTGGAAAGATGTAATGCCCATTCGGAGCCACGAGGATCCGTTTCAGTAGGTCACGCGTTTCGCGCAGGATCGACTCACACCTGCCAAAGTGGTTTCAGGTCTCAGGTGGCGGTAAACTTTAGGTTGCGCGCGAGACGTGAGTTCCGCGGAATCGCGAGCAATGGAAATCGATATCATCATAATAGTACTACGTACGGATCTTAGAACCGTTGTTGTTTACTGGAAAAACTTTCCGAAAACGTCATACAGTATTCGATTCAAGCTTCATCGGCCGACGCGTAGAAATTATGTTTGCGTTACGACCGAGGAGAACGTGACGTTTTATTCGTGGCTTGTAATTGCAATGTCAAAATACGACTAAACGTACTGTTCCACTGTTACCGTGTGGACCGCGTGTGTTACGTACCTATTCGGTTAATTTATCGTTCACATTTAAATGTGTCTTTGATTAAGATAATATGTACTTATAGTTATTGATTTAAATATAGTTATTGATCAGCATGGCCATCAGCAACCACACGGTGAGATAGTTGGATATTTTTAACCATCCGGTACAGTATGGTAACGTATTAACCAAGTTTGGCTGCAAAAAATGAGGTCGTCCGGTTCGTCGGCGCGGACCACACGGTATCCCCGGTGATAGTAGAATAGTCCATCCTAATAACAGTTATGGTCAGACCGTGGCCGGATAGCGGTTCAAAAACATTATCGGTTCAGATTTGTAAATAGTTTATATTTTAGTGTGCAAAATAACCCAATGTCCTTTCTCGTTTTATCGATATATGGGATTTACCGGCGCGGCGACGACGGTGAATTGCGTTAAAACACATTTAAATATTAAACTGCGACGGGTAACCATGGCGGAGGTGTTTCCTCGACTACATTCATACCCATTAAACATTAATCTATCCACTGTGGAATAATAAAATAATGCTTGGTAAGATGGTGTAGGTCTTATTAGTGCTAGCGCAAGATTTCAAAACTGTAGACGATCAGTAATAAAATATAAAATTTTGATATAGCTCTGCAACTGTTAAATACGGTCAAATTATTGTGGCGTTATTAACGTTAAAACCCATTGTATTCGAATAATGCACATTGGTGTATGAAAGATATTCAACGAACTGCAGTGTTTAATTTCGATTTTATAACATTACGGATGTACCTTCGACAGTCGATAAAAATAATTGTGTCACGTAGAAATATAGCTATTGTTTTTAATTTATTTTGTAAAAACAACAAAAAATACCGTTCAAACATTATTATTTTTTTGTAATATTTTTCAACATATCCAACGAAATATTTTCTCGTTGAAAACGTCAACCAACTATAATAACCGACGAAATGTAATTCAACGTGCAAATAAAAATAATCCTAGAACGGTTTTATGGAGAACAGTATTCATTCATTTTTTTTTTTTACACTTCAAAATATATCCATTATTTACTTAACGCAATGTCGGTATCGATACTAGATTTTCGTTTAGCAAAAAGTGTTATCGACCACGATAAACTGTATCCGTTCATAAATTATAATTTTACACGTGTGATGCAGGCACGGTATGCTTATGGTTATGACTTGTGACGTATTGCGTTTACGTGATGTACGATTTATATTTTATACTAGATACTTATTATCATTATTATTATTATTCACGATGTAATACGTTAATGTAACACAACAGGTATCAAACTAGAGAAACAAAACAGCTGGCAGCGATTTAGACAAACTGATAACCATGGTTATTATTACCATCAGCATTCACAGTGCCATTTGCAAACACAATCACAACCACTAACTATCATATAACTGACCACGCATAGTTATTATCGTATAATTATAGGCCAAAATATGAAAATGTGTGCATAGGTAATCGTTACATTAATATAAAATGCATTCTCGTAGCGTTAGTTACCGAACGGGACAATCAATCAATATCAATATTCGTTATAATGCTCGACCAGCAGAGTCAGTGTTTTTGTATTTTTTCACCGCTTAAAATGACCGCCTTAAAAAGAAGATAAAAATACCTCGATAACCGATAATTTTCTTATCGAGAGTAATATTACTTTCGGTCTTAGTAATCAATAATCTAAATTATTTTCTATATTTTGTTGTAAGATCCCCAGTGCTCCAATTTGAGTCATGTAATTAAAGGATTCTTACTATTTTTCGTTGTTATCGTTTCATATTTATTTAAAACTTTGAGAAGGAAAACTAATAAGTAATATTCAAATGCAACTAGTTATCAGCCTCTAGAAACATCTAATTCCACATTACATTTCCCAACCTTTTCTATTGTTCGTCTTTTATTCGCTATCTTAAATGTTGTAACTTCATTCTTTAAAAACCAAATTTTTGGGATTATTAGGGAAACCCCAAAGGATTTTACAAATTTTTTTATATTTTATGTTTTGTAAATAAGTTTTTTACTTAATATTCCTAAGTCCTAAACCTACATCAGCATTTTTATAAAAATTGTATTGTATTTTCAATGTGTCTTATTTTTGTTTGAATCACCAACTCTACGTTGTAATCTTTTAACTAAGTTATAAATAGCAGAATTTTGTTATTTCATGAGTCATTTCTTCAATTGCACACTTCAATTTATTAATTTAATTTGTAGTTTTTTTCTCAGTAAATTCTATCTTTAAGAAAACATATCACACGTTTTGAGATCGCGTAGAAGACCACCAAGACCATACGCTTTTACAAACTTCAATTAATATCTAATAGATTATATCATATTACCAAAATGTTAGTGTACAATTTAAAAATTTTATTAACAATACATGAATGAACTCTATTTTGTCGTAAAATTGACTCTGAGAATTGTATTTTCTATTGTATTTAATATAGGATAACACTAATTTATTACTAAGGAAATGGACGTTATAAATTAATTCAATTAATAGCTACTTTATAAACATTTTAATACGTATTTCAACAACATTTTCAGCATTCACTTGAATTTTATTAAATTTGTTGTATGATATAAGATAATTATAATTTCACTATAATTTTGTATTTTATTTAAATTATACTTTCCGATCACACACATCATAAGCCACCTTTGTTTAAAATCAAATATTTGCTCTTCTTATATTTCACTATTACATCTAGTTGCAAGTTATTTATTTTAATTTAATCTAAATTCTATAGAGTCAGCATAACATTACCGCGTCATCAAGATAAATAATTCGCAAGCTTAGAAAAAAGGCGAAAAGATTCTTTTAATCACTTACAGTCCTTTAATTTCGACATGGCATTTAATTGGTCTAAGTAATACTCTACTATCATGATCAAAATACTACGAGTATTACATTTCGTTATCGATTGAAAGTGAAAAATTATTATCTGTAATCTGTTAATGATTATTGATTACTTTGATATTCCCCATAATAGATCTCATAACTTAATTAATTCATAATAAATTAAAATATTTATGTAAATGGAACTCATAATCATAAATTTAATATTAGTATTTAATAGAAATCTCATAAGTTGCAATGCATTAATGTAGACGATTTTGTCCGAGATGTAATAAGATTTTTCCCAGGTTGAATATGCTCACATATATAATATTAAATTAAGTCCATTTCAGGCTATTTGATTCGTATGAAAATTCGTAATAATATTGGCTTAAAGTGCCTCATAATATTACTTGTTTTCGAATCAAACATCATTTTAGATGCAGGCTTTTAAAAAGAAAATGTGACTTACAACAATAAGATATCTGTATCTCCTCCAACCTAGGAGTATCACCCTTTCATACTACTCATATTTAAGTATATGAGTTATATATTATAACAGTCTCGGTTAGAATTTATAATTATTATTTTAAACATATTATATATTAATTTTATTTTAATAATAAAATTATGAAAATTATAGTGTATAAATTATATTAAAGGACAAAATTAATAAAAATATACAATACCATATTACGTACATCCATTTTTAATGTATCTGGTTTATAAAAAGGTGCTTATAAAATGTATAAACCTAACTAATTAAGACAAGTTGTTTTACTAACATTAAAAATTGAAACTGATGTACTCGACCTCTTTCATTCAGAATCGTTTTTTTTTTTCTGAGAGCAATAATACATTGGTTTCAAGTTTGACAAATGCAGCAATTAACCCATCCCTGTATCTCGCTCGATCATGGAGTTTCACCTGTCCAAAGAGTTTAGCCCTAATAAATTATTATTATTCGACATGAGTTGGCCGTCATGATATTATAAAATTATTTGTTCTAGCTATTTTCATTATGAAAATTTGAGTACAAAAACTATTGTTTCTGCGACTTTCATAGTTTCATAGAGTAAAAATAAAATAATTGTCAACTAATATTCGAGACGCTACAACACTTTCTGATTGATAAATCGTGAGTGGCTGAATGTAGAGACAATATTATTGCACTAGTATTTTCTTACTATACGAGTACAACTTAATCTTTTATATATTATTGTACTGAAACAGTATTTCTCAACTCTCGACACTGACAACTTAAACCTACCGTCGCAGTCGTCTTTACGTGGATCCCGTTTAATTTTGTTTTACTGCAGCCATAAAGTTATTAAATCATAAATGACATTGTCACGACGAAACACGTATTAATAATTTAATTGGGTCAATATAAAATAAACACGTTTTACGGTTTGCAATAAAACGGGTGTACATCTTTTTTGATTTCATTAAGTATTTCATTTAAATTGCAGTGGATATTGACCATTGAATAGATAATTAGCAATCACCTCGGGACTAATCTCGGAAATCGGTTTTTTTTCGTAAAATTTTTTACCGGCGTGCTCCATAAAAATGTATACAGTATAATTGCCCCGAGCACATACATTGTTATAAACGTGCCGATGTGCTTGTAAAGCGTATTGACAAATGAACGCATATTTCCGTGAAACAATGTATCTCGCGTACGCGCAGGTACATGTTTAATAATGTGTGCATTAAAAACATTTTGTATCGCGCAGGGGAAGGAGCATAAAGGAAAATATTAATTATTCCCGAAGCAATAGAGGTTTCAATATTTTTAATGGAGATAAACACAAAGACCAACAAGGTACGCACGGATTAATGAAGACGGTTTACATTCTGAATGATTTATTCAACAGAAATGACTAATAAAAAGCACCGAGAAAGTACAGCGATTCTGCGTAAATGAAAAAGTAAACTGATTAGCGAGGTCAATGTGGACGGGGTTGCGAGCGGGGAGTGAACTATACAATGTTTTATGGGTATTGTTTTTAATCAGAAAATTCCGTTTAAGTTTCGATCAGTAACTTCGTAATCCACCGCATATTACCAACGCCGTACCATGCATTAGACCCGACGTTATTTTTGTAACGAAACTTTCACGTATCACGCGAGAAGAACATCGAGTTTTCACCTTAAGTTTTCTACGCGAGGGTAAAATAACATTGTCTATGAAACATACGGTTCCCGAGTAACGTCATTATCTCGGTCGCAGAATAATGTTTTTTTCTTTTTTTCTTCATCACTTATTCCACTGTGACACTCAACCAACCCCACATCATGTCGGATACTTTCGGAATCACAATTACATGCAAAGCTCTTCACCGCAAGGGTGAAAATAAAAAGGGACCGGAAAAACAAACGATACTTTATAACAGATTTTCAAAGCGCGTCCGAACTTTTCAAATTATTTGCACATTGCGTATTATAGCTAGACGACTGGCAATGGCAAAGAAACTTCACAACAACCATGTAGGGTCTATTAGCGGTATAGAAATAATTTCGATCAATTTAGAAATCTACTTCTCAATTATTTCTCTTCTCGTCGAACCAATGCGACCGTAACAATCGCCATTTTCCCGTTCAGGTAACATTTTTCTCGGGCTTGGTTTAACCGTTAAGGATTAAGATTGAGTTAAATCCCATTAATTATTCCGCGGGCGGCGTTTTAAATTCGAGTATTTGTCTTCGAGGGTTTTATTCTAAACGTGTTCTTGATTTAATTCTATGTGCAAAAGAACGATAAGTTATACTGAAAAGCGTTATCAGTACACGTATAAATATTAACACAAATACTGGAAATGTAGAAGTCATCAATTGCTCGTAAAAAATTCAAATCGTATAAAAGGTGGTAAAAAAGTTTCTTACATTTGAATTATTTATCATTTTTTCCATATACCTACGGTATGAAATCAGGAATTACCTAAAGTTATAGCTTGCCACGAATTTATCGGATTTAAATAAATAACTAAATATTACATCAATAACTTTAACATTCTGTAGAGAAATTCTATGTTTTTTATTTTTGTGAGTAAAAATATACAGAGAACTTTTATTCAAACAATAATATTGTACCGTTTTCAAATGTTTAATATTATATTTTAAACATGTATATTAAACTCATTAATTTGTATGTTGCTGTCGCGAACAAAATTATAAACTTTTCAATGTCAATACAATATCGGTATAATAATTTTATAAAGATTATATAATACATCGTTATTAAATTTTAATTATGCTTTATCATTTATTATTATTTTAATTTTTCTAAACAATTTTAAATTTAAATGACAGTTTAAATTAAAAATGTGTTATTTAATGTCCACGTTAATTTATAACCTATTAGATATAATAAATATAATATTAGACTTTTGTATAAAGAATATAATACTCGATAGGCACAACATATATGATTAAATAACATGTTATAAAACTGTAATTGACTTTAAATTTCCCGTTTTATATTATGGTGATTTACATAATGCTAAATTTTAAATTATTAAAAAATTAGTAACATAATAATTTCACTTTTGAAAAGACTTTTTTAATATTTATTTTGAAAGTGATAGATTTTTTTTAATTCAATAGTAATTAAAAAGTTTAATTTATTTTTATAACAGAAAACTTTAATTAAACTTACCCGAATGTCTGTAAGTGACGCGTAGAAGTAAACATAGTTCTCTAATATTTTTAATAGAAAATGTACTTGTAAAGCAACCGTCTGTATTCGTGTCTGAGGTGCGACGTAAAACAATATAGTTCGCGTGACCAATATGAGCGAATTTTAGTCCATAGCGTGTTCCTGTCAATTCTTTATACGGCTGCTTCGATTAATTGGTTTATTTAAACGAGACAACGAAGATTCCCGCTGGACACGGTGAATTATTATGCGTTACGCGCGGTAAACGCACCCTTATTTCACAAAATGCACCCATACAACGTTTGCTATTATTTGATTGAAAAACGTAATTCATCACTAATGAAAAACCGTTAGTCTGCCGACGGACTGAAGAAAACCGGAAGAAAAAAAAAACGAAATAATATATTTATATCAATCCGATGAAAAAAATCTGGCATTCTTCACGCACGCTCAGTAGACCGCTAGATGCTTCAGACGTGCCACGGAGATCGAAGGTGATTACATTAAAAACAGGGATGGAAACAGCAGGAAATGGATTATTCTTTATTACCTATTATTAAATGGCTTTGCTTTATTCGTTTTAACGTTCAATACGTACTTTTATTATACATTTAGAACAATTGGTTGATTAACAAACGGTTGGCCGATAAATTTGGTAAAAACGGAAGGTAAGATAAATATAAATAATTCACAGGTTTAATATTGAAGCTAAGTGAAAATCTTGAAAGATTAAATTGTATTTTTAAAATTAGATTAAAATATAGTTTATAATATGTGCGTGGCGTCGTACTTTAGAACTCTTGAAATCAGAGTTGCAAATAATCTAACTAGAAACGCAGCCAACTTTTTGTATCTTATGTATCCGCTTCGTTTCACATTGAATTTTAAATAAATGTATGAAAAAATAAATACATAATTTCAATGACTCACGAATACGATAAGTCAATCGAAACATTCTAAGTAAGCGTAAATAACAATATGGCATTTTTTTTTTATAGAGTAATGTATAGTAAAAATGTACTTGAAATATAGATGTTAAACACCGAAAACTTACCGAAGAGAGTAATATTTGTCAGTTGACAAATGTTTACTGTGAACTGTATTGTTTTTCATTGCCGAAGAATAAGAAGAAAGAAAAAAAAATCATTTCGGTGTTTTTCTTGAAATCCCCAAGGATATTTTACTTTATCCCTACGAGAATTATTCGATTATGCTCTAGCATTCTAGCTGGTACCACCACCACCACCAGCAGCACTTCCACCATCATTGTACCCAAGTTATTTATTTGTTTTAAGCTGCGGACCTTTCGAATTATACACGAAGGAACGACGCTTTTGGATAACATCCAAAACCATTGAAAACTCCTTTACTTTTGATACCAAATAATAATAATACTTAACGTGACCTTCTATAAAAACACATTCGAGAATTTCCTGATACATGCAAATTTTACTATCTACGTGAAAATTAGAGCGCGAAAAATGAAAAATAAACTGCACGAGCAAGGAAATGAATTGCTGCAGGTACCCTGTCGGCTGATTTCCCGTCGGAGGAGTTTGGCCTTAATGAAATTCCGGTCTTCTGTGTGTTGTTCGTGTGTGCGTGCCGCATTTCTTTATCCGTCCGAAGAACTGAAAGGAAGTGACATGTGCATCGGGAGAGGAAGGTTGAAATAAGTTTAACGGCGGTTTAACATCGACACAAACAACCTTGCATACACTTTACGATTTGAAATATCGCTGCGGCATGGACAATAAAACCGAACAGAATTTTCTTATACGGACTCGCCCGCCTTTCAAATCGCAATAAACTCCACCTCGTTCCATCTCATTACAACAATAAATCCCTTCAAGTGGTTTTTATTAGCACAAGACGTATACGCCTGCAGTAAGAACAACACACATTGTATTATCTTTGCATTGATAATAATAGTATATAATATATACGTACTTGCGATGTTTGCGTATTTATCATCGTCTGAAAGAAAAGAGCCATGCAATAAAGAATATTGTGTATTGTGCAGAGATTTCTTGTAAAAACGTTGTGCTTCTTTAAATCTATCGTTATTAATGAATTTACAAGTTCAATTTATTTCAAGTATAGAATATATTATTGTTAACAGTTTTGGAATGGTTATTTCAAATGATGACCTGAAATTTGATGTAACATTAAAATAAACACAAATTAACAACGAATGAACAGGATTTTGTTTTAAAATTGTTATTTTCATAATGGGTAAAACGCAGTATTTGTAAGCTAAACGATATAGAATAGTCATTTAACAAGAAAATAAAATAAATTCTTCTTGAAAAAAACTGTATTATAAAAACCCATATTTTTACAGCTTAGAATCGATAACTGGTTTATGTCATAAACAGAGAAATAATAGTTTTTAAGAATGGATTTAGTATTCGCAACATGTCAAAAAACAACTTTTTCCGGCCACCACCATGACGGTCAACACTGTTTAGTATTAACCCGAATATTTAATATAGTTAATCGTTCCACGCGCATGACTCATACGATGTACATTGTATTATATAAACTAATACAATTGTGTTCACTATACTGTTACATTATACGATTATTTCGTATATAGCCGCAGTCCGCAGAATTATATTAAAATAATAAGCATCCATATATCACATTTTCAGCGATTTATTGTCTATATCTTATGTCTCAATCTGCAAAAATTTCGTAACCTACCATATTCGATCATAAACATTACATACTCACAGTGATTACACATTGAACATTTGTGATGGCGATGAAAAATCGTAATTTGTAATAGTTAACTAACGACTAACACTACGAAGCGATGAATATAAACACTTCTTAAGTTATAAATAGTATATAAAATAGTTGATGAAAACCGTAGAAAACTAATAGAGAACGGTACCCCGTCAATGCCTTGTAATAATAATAACAATAAGAGCAAAAGAGATAAGACCATTATTTATTATTAAAATCACATGCGAACAAAAATTTGATGATTCGGAATGAAAACGAAAACTTATAGTACTTTCAATACACTGTTTAGTCTTATTATAAGTTATAACTATATATTATATATATATTATATATATATTATACATTAGTGACATGAATTTCTAAAGACCACTAAGTATTATCTCGAATAAGTTTGGTAAAAAATTTTCTATTGTTTTCAAACTTAAGAAAATTGCTTTTTTTATACCAAACTAACAATTTCAGAATGAGAAATAAATTACTTGTATTAAAGACAAGGTTTTCAATACATCTTCAGAAGATTACAGAGAAGCAATTAAAGTGTGATAAATGAGAAATCTTTAACTTTTCATAAATTATAATATATAATATATTCACTAATGAATTATTTTCTGAACCTGAATTTTCCAAAAATAATTTTATCTCCTTACATTAAATTGCAATAGTTTTAATTTAAAATAAAAATATTTTTAATAATTATTTATCATTACCGAATTATTATCAACACAAACTTATTGGCCGTATAACATTGAAAAGATTTATTATTTATTGAAATTGATTTGCAAAATTAATATTATTTTAAAAATTTGCACTTATTATATATTATTTCTTTACTAAGTGTCTCATTTTAAATCTATATTCTTTAAAAATAGATATATTTCTCTACTATTATTATACGTGCTTTTACTTAAATGTATTAATTACCTTCAATACCTATAAAGATATATATGAGACATAAATTATATGTTTGAATGTATAAACCAATTTTACTATACCGAGTAGTATTTATTTTCCATTAATTTACACAAATATAATTAGCTGAAAGCGATTGTTAGATCTAAACGAAAAACTAAAATTTTAAATTAGATTTACTGTGGAGTAGGTATATTAAAAATAAATGTATTCATTTTTAGTTATATTACATGTGATTTGAGTACACACGTAAATGCGCCCACTAAGTACGAAAAGGCTGCTTGAACTTTTGATACCTAATCAAATTAATTCCGATTTAGCCACCACTGTTTGAACTTTTACTATTAAATCAATTTCCCAACGGTCGAGCTGATCAACTAATGACTTGTCGAATAAGATTTTGATTTATTATTTTAAAGCAGTCGACTGTAATTAAATTAAGGTTTGCAAGTAGCCCGAGTAATTAAAAGCAGTTACTTGTTCGAGTACGTCAATGTAACCAACGATTATTATGATAATAATAACAGTTTCAAAACAAACGTATTAGCCGTAAGTAAGCTCGAGAGGTAGGAAAGACAAAACATCACATGCGAACATACGATGGAATACGTATATCAGTATCTCGTCTAATCGTTCGAATAATATAATTGGAAGCACCGGGACCGATCGCGTTGCGGGGCACTCGACTCGAAAGCCGAGCCGAAACGGATGACAAAAACCGACTAGTCAAAAGCAAACGAGAGGATATGGCATTTGATTATTTATCGACCGCGGTGGCCGAAGGAAATACGATGAACCGTACTGCGGCGTACCAGCCAAGGCGAAGGGGTTTGACGGTCGTCGCGAGGTCCATGAAGTTAGGGGCAAAATGAAAAGCATTGATTCCCGCTGTGGTGCTAAACGTTAGAACCGAATCTGTCCTTTTTCCACGGTACCGTTTATAAAATTATCATCTACAATATACTAGCTGTATACTCCGCGAAGAGCACAACATAATATCACGAATTACAATAACCGAACGTCACGTGCGATACGTTTAAGGATCAAGTCCCAGACCGCTCGGTATGAGGTCTTGGAAGTCGGGAGCTGTTTGATGTTTAGGAACTTTAGGACATTTCAGAGGAAGAAGAGTTGGGAGGGGGGGGGGGTGTGAAGTTGACAAAGGCGGTCGGCCAAAAGAGCGCGAGGTGATCAGTAGTCGAATCGGCTTGAACTTATCGTCGTCACCACCGACCCGGCACCAGGCACTCGGCTGTACCGTCGGGTATAACGCGAACGAGGTGACGCTACGGGGTGGACTGCACACGTGCGAAAAGATATTGTACGCGAGTGGCGAAAGGGTCGCGATGCGCATGGTGGCCGGGGTGGGGGCAGAGTGATGATGGGGTGGAGGTGGCACCCGGTGCGAGCAGGACGAAAACGATTACGGAGGGTAGCGGAAGTGCACCGTGGCGGTGGGGTCGAAGAGCACGGTAGAGAGTCCGTCCGGTTGCGCAGCTGTTGTCGGGGGTGTGTGACACGTCGGTGTACGGTGTGTGAGAGTGTCTGATCGTGTGTGTGTGTGCGGATTTAAACACAAATCGACTACTGCGCACGACGAGGGTACGATATTGTTTTGTTATTAGTATTTCGGCAGGCGATATTGTTTTCGCGGTTCTCTCCGTGTATGGACGACGAATTGCCGAAATTCAATGGGGAACGATCGAAATTATTAATGTATACGAATACGGTTCGTCGCTACTGAAATTCTCGAGACCACGAGGCCGTATAAACGGTATGACTGCGATAAACAATAACAACGTGGGCTTGAAGGATAGCGTTTCGATTGTAAGTCATGTAATGATTTTGAAAGTATTGTTATGATTTTTAAACTTTAAAATCAGAAACACGGTGGTGTTCTAGATGAATGGAATGAAACGCCGTTACCATAATTTCCGCTGAATATCACCCCGGTTGATGTTATCATTTATTTCATTTGAACCAGACTCATTTATCATATTGTATTATAACATGTAATCAAGTGCAAAGTGAATGTGCGCAAAAAAAAAAAAAAAATTGTATTTATTTTATAAGAAAACATCACGAGGTCTACGATTAGTTATGGATCAAAATATAAAATTACACTTGGTTGTGGATGGGTTTCAGATGTTCCACTGGAATGAATGTACCAGTAAGTTTATACTGAGAAATGAATATGTGTATTATGAGTTATACTGCAATCAGCCAATTGCGTATAAAGCTGGGGGGAAAATGTTTTTCGTATATACTTAATATGACCTGTAAAATATTACTAATATATAATTTTTCCATTAGTTTTATTCGCACAGCAGTCGTATCTCAGCAATAAATCTTATTTTAGTAAGGTTTACGGTTTTTTAAATTAAGACTATTTTTTCAGTTAAAAATATACAAGCTTTAGTAATCCTTTGTAATAAACATTTCAAAACAAAATCCTAAAAAATATTTACTCCAGGTAAAACAGTAATAGATTTTGTAAAGTAATGTACTTCATGAAGTTAAAAAGTATTTTGAAAAAATGCTCACTATATACCATAGCAAAAACTAACAGATTTTTTTTATCTTCCATCTTCCGTGTAAATTTATATTTTATCATGATGGTATTATATATTGAGCCGTAAATTACATTTTCTGTTATTTATTTCATGCACATTTATTTTTAATAATATTATGTACGCATAATAATAATTATACATTTAATATGAACGATAGATATTCTTATTTATATATTATACTGTACATGTTCCCATTTTAAAGTGAATGTTCCAAATGGTGTGTAACTGATAATGAAAAAGTAACCCTTATATTAGTACGTTTCCAAAAATGTTCACACCAAAAGATAAAAACACTTGTTCGTATAAGTTAAAAAGTTTGTTAAACTTTTGCGAAACTGCACACATAATTTATTTGAAATTTTGCATAATAAGTATTTGAAAGTTATATTATTTCATATTAGGTCAGTTTTATGTTAGATTTTGGGGTCCAAAACATCAGGTAGACTCATTAGGTATGCGATAAATCAAAATAACTTTATTAGAAGTACTTACCAAACTTAGTTTTAAATAGATAAGGTTAACTGATTATTAAATTAACCCAAATGGTATATATAATTTATTAATCAATTGAATAATTGTAGGACTTAATTTTAAATTGTATAATTAAAAAGTGATTAGTGATTCTTTTAATGTGCGTCCGTTTGAATTAATTTGCTTCAATACAGGATATTGGTGTATTCTTCTTAACTTAAAAACGTCATAAATTATCGTATTTTAAATACCATTGAAATGGAGCCGGTTTTCTTTGTATTATAAAGTACCTATTTAAAAAACAAATAATTACGGTAAAATCATAACGTTTTCATGATCATACATTTTTAATAATTTCTTATCAAAAGATAATGACCGCGAATTGTTGAAATAGACATAATTCACTAAGTGTTAGTTGCTTTAAGTTCAATAACACTGTTTGGTTTATGCCTTGGCAGAAGTATTTTAAACAGTTTATTCCAAAAAATTTACATATTTTTAATTATTCAAAAATCATTATTAATACCGCATTCGGACGATATTCGGCTTTCCAATCAAGAAGGTACAACAAGAATCCCTACACCATAAAATTTTGTCGACCTTTCCGTGTTTGGCATTCTATAGTAGAAAGCCTATATGGTGGACACCATTAGTTATTCCCATACCATTAATATTTTATCACCAATTGTATTAAAATATTTATTAAAATTGAATAATAAAATATTGAGTACACGGAATTTACTATGGACATAAATGTTTTAAAACCATTACGGTATTAAAAAGCAATTTCTTTGGATAATTGAAGTTTAAAATAATTAGATTCCCTTAATGCATGAACTTTAATCAGATGTTTGTTATAACAGGCACAAACCAATGGTATAGTTATGGTACAATATCACGAACAAATAATTACAACGGGAAATGATCGTCTGGATGTCAAAAATGGATTACCATAGGAATATTATACATTATTGCTAGTCGCCGTACCATCGCATATTTTTATAAAATCGATTTGTATCTTCACAAAAAAGTACTTTAATTCTTATCAACATACATAACAAGTAGAAATATTTTTGTTATATAATATATAATTATGTATTACGTACTATTATGAAATTAGTTAGTTAAATAAATTCCAATGTTGAAATCATAATACAATGATAAGTAATGTACGTTTTCCGCAGAAGCTATTAATTATTCGAATGTTACTAAAAAAATTAAACAATCCAAAAAGCAATAAAATATGAGGTACACTAATTGTTACACAAAATTAAAAAAATTAAACTTATGTCGTAATGTGAAATAATACGTAAAACGTAAATCTGGTTTTATATAACACCATCGCATTGGTCGGGTACATAATACTAACAAGAATGCTCATTATAGAAATAAATGATGAATCATACTGATTCCACAAACCGTATTTTACTTTATTTAGACAATTTTTTAACGTGCAACACTTTTTTAATAAAAATTAAGTTAGTTATGTTATGTTTCTAATAAATACTTTGAGTCGCATAATTATTCTGAAAAAATCCTTATGGTAATCGATTGTACACATCAAATGAAATGTAAACCAAATATTGTTTTCAAAACATTTATTTCTTAAAACTAAAATAATGCATGCACATAATTTCGAAACTATCGTCTGATACAATAATAACACTCTAATTTAATGGAAAAACACTAAAAGAATAAAAACATTTTTAATGAATTTTTTTTTATACATAAAAACCCAACGTATACATTGTTTGTGGTGCATAAATCTTTAGTTTATAATTATTCACAATGGGCGGTAAAAAAGGTTAAAAAAATTCATCACCCGACACCTTGGGTGGTTATTATTTTAACAAATTTTAACTGGAATCAACGCGTTACGCGACCTTTTTTTTATTTTATTTTTATTTTTTTCTATCAAACAGAAGACGAGGGACGGAAAAGGAAAAAAACGTACTTGAAAACGAGTGTGATGTTGCTGTACGTGATGTGGGAGGAAGTAAAACGTACGCGAGTATACATTACGTATATACGTGCGCACATATTATAATGTCAGGCCAGAGCACGCTTTGATACGAATTTGCAAAAAATAATCGATTCTGCGCGTCCTTATTATTATAAATCAGCCAGCGGCGGTGATGACTATTAACGGCGGTCGCGCGTGTTCATTACACGTGTACGTATTCGTTTCCACTCGGTCGCCTCATCCTTTTTTTTTTTCCAAGACCACCCCCTCCACACCGCCGCCGTGACATCTAAATACCGACCTCCCATCGACTTCAATGGCCAAAAATTGATTGACGTTTTCGACCGGAACCCATAGCCCTCCCACGGAACGGCCTTTTTCGTACTGTTATGGTATATTGTTTTCCGTTTTGCTTATTATATCGAGTCCAGAAAGAAAAAAAAAAAAGGTAAAAAGGAAAGGAAAAAAAAACCACCTCTGTTCCACCGGAGCCATGCGCGCGGGGGATGCAGGGCGAGAATACGCGGAATGGATGTTGTCAAAGTGACGTTAATTTGACAGGCTAACAGCAACCACGGCACGTGAAGCGTCTGGGGACACGCTTTAGGGTGATAAGCCGCAACAAGCCAATTGTACACATAATACGTCGTGCACTACGAACTGCACGGCGCAAAGGTCTGATTGCACGGACCGCGACCCGTTACCACGATAACGTCATCCATAATATGTAGGCATATAGACGGAATTTTATATTTTTTGGGGGAGGGGAGATGCTTTAAGAAAAATTCCATTCTCCCCCACCCAAATATAGACACATTTACAATCACATTTACAATATTGCACGGCGACAACTTCGATAGGTAGTTCTTCGGAGATTCGTCAACATCGAAAACCCTTAGATCTACAAAGAATGGATTGATCCATTTTCAATCACTGCCGTTTAAAGAGTTGAAGCAAACATCATTATGGGACTATCACTATTACATATGCGCATGTTTAACGTGTTCTTTTCAATCGCTTTTTTAACACCTGAATAATAAAAATACCGACTCTATATATTATATACTAAATATAATTGAAAGTAATAGGTGGGTTCACGCGCGCGCATACCTAACGGGTACTCTAATTACGTTGGCTTTGCAAATTACGCAAGTGGCTGTATACCCGTTGTAAATGATCTGAAAAAGAACCGAAACGGAATAGTGGTAGTGCACAGCAGTAGCTGAATAATAATAACGCCTTGAGTTCATAACGTGACAAATGAACACGGTTATCGCCGACCGTATGCATAGGGTCTCGATCGGACGGTTAGCTGTACACCGAGAAATCGTTTGCGAAACAATTAATCAACGGTCGGAATTAATTCCGATTGCATTTATTCGGTTTCCATGTTCGTTAAAAATGATGTTTCCACAACCATTATTCGTTCTGTCGGTTTTCTAACGAATTGCCACGAAACGAGTTCCGACGCGGGGTTCGATGAAATTGTACGCTTTATATCCAGCAATTAATAGACCTACTTTATACCTATATATATATATGGTGTCACGCCGCCCCGGAGCACAACTTAAAAATTATTAAATAATTATTCAAAAACATTAAACATCATACAATTATTCATTTAGAAACAATAGTAACACGGTTATTAAAAATTTACCGACGATAATGACTATAACAATCAGCGTATATCGCGGTCCCGTACTAATGAACATAATGAAAGACATAAAGACGCGCAAACCATCAACGGACAGTTAATAAGATAAGTATAGCTAGGAAAATATGGAAAAGGTCTACATGAAGTCAACCGTAGCACGTGTTCCTTGGGTGACACGTTTTTCTAATGTCAATAACTTTTGTTGTTCCGTTTTAAAATTGTTTATAATATTAATATAAAACCGAAATTCCGTAAATTTATATTCATTATATTCGCGTTTAGGACGTTTAGGTATGTAAACAACAAAAGTAAATATTAATGATTCGGGAAACATACTTTCTATATTTCTTAATAAAAAAAATTAAAAAAACAATATTTAATAACATTATCACATTATACATTATCATAAATCTATAAAGATTATATTATTTTGACTAAACTGATACGTAAATATTTAAACACGGGACCAAAAATGGGTTAGCCAATCATAATGTATAACGAGACAATTGTATTTCAGCGGGTCAAGCACAATAATTATACTATAATAGTGTACAATACCACATTAAAAATAAAAATAGTTTAAAAAAAGAAATAACAAATCTAAAGTAATGGTTGAATAACTGACATTGGTATAAATAAATAAAATAAATAAGACTAAAATTAAGTTATGAAGTACATAACGTTAAAGTAAAGTAAAAGATATGTGATGGTTAAAATATTATAGTGAATTAAATGAAAAAATAAACATGTTTAATACATTTACGGAACGCATTAATCGAATTAATGTGAAATTAAAAGCATAATTAACTGTTTCACAAAATAAAAAAGTGGTATAAGATTTATTAGTATTGACTGAAACATAGAAATTTAATTTATGTAAAAATTAAGGACAATCAAAATAATATAATTGAGTAAATTATAAAATTAATTTAAATCTTATTTAGATAAATCTAATTTCGAGGATATCTTTATTTACGGAGACAAAAATAGAACTATATTCTGAATGAGAATCCCTAGAAATATTACAAATAAATCAAAGGATACGTAAAAACGCTTTGTAGATAGTTTCCAGAGACTGTGTAACCTTGGAAATAAGAAAACCACACCGGCGAACAATATTCCAAATCAGATCGAATGAAAGAACACATACGTAAACAATATGCGTAGAGCATTAATGCCCTTAAAATGTTTATAACAACTTTTTATAAATACTATAACAGTTGCATTGTTTTATTCGTAATAAATGTAACGTGATTGTTGATAGTAAATTTTTTATCAAATATACAAGTAAAATATGGTTGATTTAACATGAATAAAGTTTATTTAATTTTCTTATTTTCACACTAAGCACTTAATGCTGTACAAATATAATTATGTCGCACGGAGAGTTATAGATGTACAAAACATAATCGTTATACATAGTACACTATAATAATATAAATAAATAACATGTATTACACATAATGTAACATGTTAGTAATCTACAACGAACGTGCCCAAAGTTAGTATGGTAGTAGAACGTACACTTTTCATTTAAAATGACTTGTTTACTTGTACATTTTACATTATACAGTCCGAACAAAGATTTAATTAACATTTAGTACAACGAACGTGATCCCTCCATTCACTGGCTTATCTGGGTATCTGGGCATCTATCCCATTATCCGCGCATTCAATGATCGAGATACGTGATGCAAAAATATAAACGTTAGTTTTTCTTTTATACTCAATAGTGTATTATCATTTAATTTAAACATTTTAATTACTTTTTGAAGAACCCGGAATACGAATAAATATAAACTAAATATTAATTTCTTAATGCTCATGTATAAAATTCCTCGACGACACACAACAATACGTCTTAGGTATGCAACTCATTAATATTTCGGTATAATTAAGTCAACTCGTCTCATTATAAAAAAAAAAAATATATATATATACATTTATTGTGGGAGTGAATTCCAAAAACCGACTGAATACCCTATTATCATTTAGTGAACCATTAATCAGATGAAATGAAGACTTCAAGCAACCGTTGAGTATATTTTTTGCACATCTCAAGGATGAGAGAAAAGTGGAAACGAAGTAGCGTATATCTGTGTTTTTCAGTGAAACCATACTGCGTGCGATATACATAATCTGAAAATAAAACGCTTCACGAAATAGTACTTCTTGGATTTCTACTATTAATTCTCATCTTACAAACGTTGACCATTTTTCAAGAATCGCGCATCTGAGTATAGGAACATTTTATATCAAATACACAATTTTTAATACGATGCTCGACATCTCTACAACTGCAGATACACTATGATTTTATTTCTATATTTTTTGGTTTTGTATTTTAAGTAAATTGTGCTAATTATTGTTTTAAATTAATGATTGTAGAGTGGCCATAAAAAGATCGAATGACAGATAAACTTAACATTTTTGACAACACGAGTAAATAGATAAAATAAATAATTTATAGTTTAATTGATCAATAAGTTTTTCAGATTATCTGATATTTTTAATCTCATAAACAATAAAATAAACACTTAACAAACATTTCATAACCCAAAATCGAAATGAATAACAATAACAATAATTATGACAAAAAAAATTATTTGAAAAAGTAACATTATTGTAAAAGTACAGTAAAACTATCGATGAGAATTAATTTTATGAAGCATAAAACTTATAGTAATAAATTGTTTTTTATCTGCCGCATATTATCAATAGAATGAACGTAATATGGTAAAATGATTACACTGTAGAATGTATAGTATTTTTTTTTTCTGACAGTCACTAAATTGTATGCAAAAAAGTCACGAGTTTTATGGCATACACGTCTGATAACAATAAAACTCAATGATTGTCGAGATATTCTATTATGTATTATATATAAAAAATATGATAAAAATGTATCAGGCGAACAAATAGAATTGGTAAAATATTGTGACATTAGAAATAAGATAAAAATATTTTATTACTTGTCATACTTTTAAGTTAATTCTCTATCTAATTTAATCTAGTGCGTTAGTCATGGACTCATAGTACATGATTTGTAAAATTTATATATTGTTAAATTATTAAAAAATATTGAAAATTCCACGTTCAATTTAATTAAGTTTAATCAATTTGTTTCTATTAAAAGTTATGTGTTGTACATTTTACTTCAACAAAGCTAATAATTACTATACAAAACACAGATTTACAACAACAACAATCCCCATCGTCCTAATAAGAGGTTGATGACCGGCGTAATTAGTGGAGTATAATAATACAGTGACATACAAAGGAGAAACCCTAAGTAAATACCGAGAAAGGGCTATAAAATTAAAGTAACTCAAAAGAACAAGTTATTAATTATAAACTATTGATTATTGTACATAATCATATCATACTGACTTTCACTCATTTTTAAAACTATAATGTATCAATCATTTTCTAATATTTGGTATTCGAATGTTGTTTTATTATTATTCGTCTTAGTAAAAAGATATATTTTCTAGTACTTTAAACTATAAAATATAATATTTATCAATAGATTTGTAGGATTTCACTTTTGTTCGTACGAATAAATAAGTTGAAGAAGTAATATTAAATTCAGTGATACACCAAATCATGGGTAGTATAACCGTGGTAAAATACTAAAAATTAAAATAAGTAATACGGCGTATCGCATAGGCAAAATTACTGCGTCTATGTCGACGATATTATGTGTCTTACAATATTATTTATTGAATCGCGAAAATTGAACAATAGAAAATATTCATTGCTCGTTCGTAGATATATTTCAGAAACCTATGATGTAATAATAAATGTAATATTAATTTATAGACTGATAAACCGTTATACATTACAAATAATTATTATAATATTTTCAAAATGTTTTGGCTACAAAATGCGATTGTAAAAAAATTAAATCTTATGAAAAAAAACTAAATGGTTGAGATAAATTAAAATCGCACTTATTTATTCTATATTTTCATTAATATAAAATAAAGGAATAATTTTATTAGATAGTTTTTAAAAACAGTGAGTCATAAAAATGATTACGCTTCGGGAAATAATTCCTTTCTATATTACCACTTCACTTCTCTTATCATGTAAACTGAACAAATAACAAATGGCGGCTAATACAAACCATTGAAATCAGATTTTAAGCGATCTATGTGCTTCTTACTCCTAGTAATACATATCAATAATAAACCATAATATAGACAACGGCATTTGAACCACTTCAACGTTCCGATAACGATATAAGTTCCATAAACGCAATTATGCTTTTGTGTGGTACCTCGTTCAAAACTTTCACATCAAATCATTCTTGAAGTCTGTAGTTCAATAAATTTGAAAAGTGGTTAATAAGTTTGCACACGTTGTTAAAGTAATTGCGACACCATGCACACTCACGCAGTAGGCATACGGAGAGTGAAAGATATAAATAGTAGTTTATATCATATTATTCCCGTGGAGCACACTAAAACCAAGTTCGATCATAAAATCCACCCCCGATACAAGTATACAATAATTCGTACACGACCGTTTATAATTTATTGGTTTCTATCAATCCGTACTGTCATGCCGGTGAAACGTTGGGTTTAAAAGGATTCTGAGGCCCGCATGAATTATGTGTATCCGGTCAAACAATCGAAGCGTGACTCGGAAGATTCGGTGAATTTTGCATTAACGAGCCGTAAAATATGCATCGGAAGTTAAACAAGGGATATGAAAACCGGGAAAAAAAAAAAACAATAAATGCGAGCAAGAATCTATGGTCATGGTGTTGATTAATCGTTTTAGTTATCGGTAGAAACAGTATTATACCATGTTATTAACCGCAGTGCCAAGTAGTGCAAGATACAAGGGATAACAGACGTAGAGAATTAGCCCCGAGAATTGTCTCTCGGCTAGGAAATAAATTCCTGACGAAATGCTCGTCCGTCATTGTCTTAACGAGCTCACCTACCGTTCCTTTATACGGACAGACATAAATGGACTTGTTAAACGGATGGCCCAAAGACTTTAACAACTTCCTTTTTGGTTGATAACACTTCTGAGTACCAATATAGCATCAGACGCATCAAATCAGTTAAAAAGCTGATTTCATGATTGTGTTTTTGGAAAATATTTGCTACATACGTAGTTATAAAAAAAATAGTTTATAAAAAAACAATACAGATATACTACAGATATTTAGTAGTTAGGTACATCAAAACAAGGTTACAAAAAAATAAATATAAATTATAGACATAGTACAAATGTATTTAAAAAGAAAATCAACTTTTTTTTTTATTTATTATTTGAAGCTTTGGCAACTATGGCCATTAGCTATAGTTTGTTCGGTGGGGGTACTTTTGTGAGTGAAACTCGTGTTTTTGGAACAGTAGCTGTTTGAGGGTGAAGTGTGCTGGTGGCTTCTCGAGGTACGGTGTTGCCGCTCGGAAAGCAAAGCCGCCTGCAGCCGGATTCGTACACGTGACGATCAAAAATCAACTTTATACAAACACAATAATAAACTTTGTCTAGTAATAGGTAAAAATCATTGTATCGATACTAGTTGTAACATGCTTGTCTTTACCAGAAAATTAAAATGAGCATATTATTAGTAGTGATTTATTAAAAATAAATACTTTTCCAAAGAAACATTGGAATAATACAAGATCAAATAAATCTCAAAAAAAAATCATAAAAGTATACTTGGGTAAACCTATAGTTATGTAACTACTAACAAAAAAACCACTGGGTCCTAAATGAATCAATTTTAAAATACCTAATATGAGGAATTTACGTGAATTGGTATTTTGATTTCAAAGTGCCAATGAATAAATACAAATAGATGGGCGAAAAAAAAGAAAGGAAACATGTTATGTTATTTATATATTTTGTGTATTATTTTAAAAATCAGCGTCGGTCCGTTTTATAATTATTTCTGCGTCCCGTGCATCATAATGCGTGTATACACATACAGTGTTCATAATATACCACAGCTATATTTGTTAAACAATGGTAAAGGGGAAATGCTTTTTTAGTTTGCCAAACACAAAAGTATAAGACCGGCATTTGTACCCCAAGACGAGCAGACAACGAATTTCCAAGAAAGGGTTGTCTAATGTGTGCATATATATACCGCGTGTGCACCGGTATAAAGGTGCACTGCGATGTATTATGCACACGACCGGAAAACAAAATACCTGTACAACGAATCTCGAATTAATCTAAACTCGGTTCTACAAGAAGCGCGGTGTACGAGGAACATGAATGATGGGCTAACCGCGCCGCCGCTATACGCACACATATTGTATACTCGTATATAGTCTAACAACTCTGAAAAGTGCACATATCGTCAAAAATACATATTATTATAATAATGGATGTCGGCGTGTTATTATATTCCGTCGTGTACGACGCGTAAAAGTGCGCGGGTGTAGGTGCGAGTTTGTGCGTGCGCGTATATGCGTGCGTGTGTGTGCGCGCGAGTACAGTGGGCGCGGTGCGCGGCGATGTTTGGGAATGGCATGTGTCAGTGATTGATGACGATATCGTCCCGGCTTTTCCGCGTCGTCCGTTTCGTCGGCGTTTTATATAAAACGTGTATATATAGATATTTCACGTGCGTAAATAAATGCCGAGTGCCGTGTATATATAGTGCGCAGACAAAAGACGAGCGCGGCGCGTGTTCGTAGCTGGCGGCCCGTCTAAAAGCTGCTGTTATTGAAAGTTTATCGAATCAAAACCGTTTTTTAAACGTAGAACGGTAATGGTTTAACGACGGGCTCGCGTGATGTCTACCTCCTATACCTATGTGTGCGCGTCTAATGTGATAAAACAATTTTATAGACGAACAAAATTTAAGTTACGAGTTGGTAATATTTTTTTTTAAAAAAAAATACCCGACTGCGACGTTCGTGAAATGTGCAGTTGTAATGCGCGCTTTCGAATTAAAAAGCGAAATTTAATATTCCAACTGTCGTATACCGCACTTTCGTGGGTATCGCGCTATCCTCTCTTTAGTAATCAAAGCTAATAGATATTAGTTCAATTATTAAGAGTTGATGGGTCTTCAAAATAAAACAATAATTCACACCAAAAGGCCAATTTTTAATTAAAACAAAAATTAAGAGTGGCGTCGTAGTCTCTACACATACGTGCTTCAAACAACACACACACACACACACACTCCCTGGTCTCGTCCGACCAGCTGCCTTAAATATTAATTTACAATATGCTACCTCAGCTCATTTGCTTCACTGGCCAATCCTACTAATTTTTATAATAATTACATTTTGGACTATTTGGCACATACAACACAACCATCGCGCGTCGCAGTACATGTATACATTTTCAGCCGCGCTCTAAAAACCACGTAATTTGTTTTTAACGCGTTCATGAGATCAACTATAAAAATTCAAATTATACATTGTTAATAACGAGAGTATATCGTGTACATCTGTTTGTTTGACATAGCTCCTGGATAGGCGAGTTAACATACTAATCAGATGGTGTAATACGCGGAACGCTTTCGTTGATTCTAAAACTGAAACTATAACAATAACTATGTAACAAATGCACGACGGATAGATAATATATAAGTAATAAATATAGATTTATAGTTAATACTTAATAGTTATACATATTCCGCATATGAAAGTAACCTAACACGATTAGACGATTTATAACATAACTAAAAGCAGTAGACGATGCGCCGAAATTCGATCACATCACCAAATATTTTTTTTTTGGAAATTATAATTTTTGTGATAAAATATCATGATTTTGTTCAAATTACGTATTATAAATAAAAAATGTCTATTATTATTTCTACAAAACTATTTAATCTTAAACTACTTTATGAATTCTGTTCGGTATACGTCTTTGTACTTTTACCCGAGGACAACAATTTTTTACATTTTATAATTATAATAGACTATAAAACAGTAGAGACGTGTGTAATTCTAAAACATAAATTCGAATTGTAACGCGAAGGAGAAGAAATAGAATTTTAAATGGACGTTGGTGTACGTTATCAGTACAATGAACTGAGAGACAATTGTACGTTACATTAAGTATTCAGTGGGGTCGTGCAATCCAATCTGTACCTAGTCATTTATTAAACACATCACACGAAAAGGACGAAGCCCAAAAAAAAAAAAATATTTGTCCGCTATAATTCCAGATAGATGGCTCTCAAAAGAGAACTGTAGGGGACGTATAAAAACTACCTTTTATCGGACAAGGATTCCCTATAACTTTTTTCCGGTCGGTTAGCGCCTGTGTGTGGTAGCCGGTAGGTATTCCCCCTACAACCCTCTTGTTTATTATGCAACAACCCATATTCATATTTTGTTCGCCTTTTCTCAAATAGCGTTAAATCATAATTACTGATAATACAGCCCGGATTTTGGACGGTTCGTTGTACACTTGTTTCTCGTATATTTGCATATAGATTATTTTATCTAAAAAAGGAATATACCATTAATACGTATTTACTTGAAATTTTTCATAATCTCATCAAATATATACATGGGTTATATTCCAAAAACTATACATAGTTAATAAATGTGTACCATTGAAGTAAAAATAAAGTTAAAGCTCTAAAGTGATTGAATACATAACGAAATAAAAAAATAATCAATTTCCTTATGAAAAAATCCGTATAGTATCATATATTTTACCTAATATAATAATAATGATTAAAACCCTAATTATAATATAAAACTTTTTTTTCAAACCTTGTTGACATGGTCATAATGTTAATATAGTTACAGTCGTAGCAGGTATACAAAATGATAAACTGTTCTTGGAGTGTTTCATATTTTAAATGCTAGTCTTAAATGCATGCCGTTAGAGTTCTAGAATCATTATTTAACAATTAATCATAAAGCAAAGGAAAAAAATTTATATTTATAGAAATATTTCTCGAACGTTATATGAATGAAGTATTAAGCTTTGATATTCAACAATGTGGTTATCATCAACTACCAAGAAAAATATAGTATTAAATCAAAGTTCTGATAAAATAACAACGTACTTATAATATAAGTATTGCCGTTACATACTGTACGCAGAGAAAATTAACGTTTGTCGATAAACGCAATGTTATACGTAATATATTCACGAAACGCAGTTGTGCAAAAGATAAAATAACATTTTTGTTTTGTAACACTAATAGCTATAAAGTAACACTTTAAAATATTTAATTTGCTGAACGAAAGTTTTTTTAAGTTAATAAAAGTTTTGCATAAAGTTTTGAAACAGCTTGTCGCGTATCTATTCTCCAAGCAGAGGCAGCTTCGAAATAACTTTTGCATTTTTACGTCAAACAAACGCAGTCGCATTAACACAATAAAAACAATTTCAATCGAAGAATAATATAATATCATGACGATTTGTGTATACAATGCTGTGGTTTATCGTACAAGAGAATTAAGTTTTGCGCATGCATAAACTGTCTACATAAATATTCGTCAATGTTGTCGAAGGGTATATAATATATGTACAGGGTGTTCTACCGATGTATCCATTGCAATATCTCCTGATGTTCAAATTCTGTTTTTTTTTTTAAAGACTCGCATTGACACAAACTAATACATTGAAAATGTTTAATAATTGAATTTAATATTTTGGTAAAAGAGTTAAAAATTGATTAATTATTTATTCAACATTTTATTTTCATTAACCTCATGAATTTCAATATTTTTATAGTTTCCAGAAAATAAAATAATAAAAACATAATAAAATATTTAATTCAATTAAAATATGAAATATTTGTAGTTTTTGTTCCTGTGAATCTTATAAAAAAAACAGAGTTTGAACATTTTCTTTCTCAGGAGTTATTGCAATGGGTGAATCCTTAGCAGGACACCCTGTATATAATACCATACGCGTAGACCACGACGACGAGGAAATCTGATTACGGTGAAAGTGTTCCCCCAAACGAAATCGGAAACAAAAATAATACGACGAACGGCCGACAGAGAATGACAATGATAATAATAATAATAATATACATACGACTCATGGGGCTGCGAAACCCTGCAGCAAATGGCACATCCAGGATTCATTTTTTGAGGGGAGGGAAGGATTGGACTCTCGAAGAATTGTCCCCAAACCAATATTTGAGGAGAAGAACGTCTCGAGTATCTTGTAGTCCTATTTAAATGATGTTTTAATCTATTTTCCTTACCCGTATACTTGTATTGATCGAGGGAACGATGAAATGTAATTATTGATTATAGCTGACCTCATAACAGTTACATCTCAACACCGAGCTACAGACAAAAGATAATACGTGATAACGTCGGGTTATGTCTGTAGTCAGAGTGTAGACAGTGCTGTAGTCCATTCGTCTCTTGTTCTTTATTTCAAGACTCCCAAATGGTTGCCGCTTTTTTGCGAAACGGTGATTCCCAATCAGCTTCCGGGCGTGTTTCGAATACGCCGGCAACGGTTCATAAAAATCATCGATCGACTCGGCCGACTGCTGATTTCACCAGCTACAATTCGTATTTTCACGTGATAATAATAATGATAAGGAAAAACAGATGCACTTACTTTTCAAACAAAACAACATTTTTAAAAACAGGCGAGTATAGGAAACCGCTGAGCTATGCTTGAGATTATCACTTATTCCATTGTAACGGTATTTATTGAAATTTATCGAAGTGTGAAGGAATGATGACTTACTCGGAGCCGTCTAGGACTGATAATTCTTAGAGACAGGAACTGAATGGAAATAATGGGAACCGACTAGGATTTCATCGAAAGCAACTGTCCATAAAATTATCTACATCGTGGTTTTAGCATAATCACACCGGACTGAAAAATTATAATTGTTTTTTACACCGATGATATCGAAAGCATAATACTTAAACGACGTAGGACTCTCTAAACGGCCTACGCATGTTCACACGCACGACATGCACACACACATTTCGTGAAAGTTACAACCCCGGTACATCCTGCCCGTCGTCGGGTTTTTCCGGTGGCGGGACCAGTGTCATTTTATTGCAACAGTCGGATATGTCGAAAAATTATGTATCACGCACACACACACCAGTGAACAGACAGATATAATAATAATTATTACTATGATTCGTCCGCAGTGTACCGCGGTGGATTAATGCTACAACGGTCGAAACTCCGCCGCCACCGAACGGGTCGTAAACAATTGGAAAATAATTCAGACCGGGGAAAAATCGACAATGTTTACACAGTCAGCGGGGCGTTAGGCACCCGGACGCACAGCAAACATTTACAACAGTGAGACCTACACATACACAAACACACACACACACACACATACATACACATACAAAAACGCACAAGCACATTTATCGCATGTATATTACAGTCGTATAAGCGGACCATCGCTAAACTCCATCAGTTCTGGGCAAATATGGACCACTCCCCAGTCTCCTGTACATTATTGTATTTTCTTCTTTTATTTCGCTCTCTTGTTGTTGTTGTTTTTTTTTTTTTTGTTACCGAAAAAAATAGCTTTGGCGAGTGGGGGAGGCGGCGAAAGCGGTCCGTGCGGAATGTAATCGATAAATCGGTCATTCGGACCATTACGCGTCGCGACACCAATGACAGCTAGTATACTGTTCCACAGTAATAATAATAATAATAATGTATTTTATTCGTGGCCACCGCCACCGGACAAATCCGTCTACCTACCCGAAAGACACGAGACTATTACCGCGTTGCACCGACCACGGTCGTAGATAATACCACGCGGAATGGCCGTTAATTCCGCGCCTCGTATTATAATATTACGTCGGGAAGTTTAACGCATATCCGTATATTTTCCGGCACGCGTTTCACAATTGTCATTTGTCAAGGCACGTTTTAATATATATACATATTGTATAATACAATATACATGTACATATAGGTATGTGTGCGTGCGTGCGTGCGTGCGTACGTGCATGTGTGTGTGCGCCCAGGATAGAATGAGGGGGGGGGAGCCTCCGAAATGGCGTTTGCTATTAATCCGCGACATAACCGCGCGGGTAAGTGCGCGGGGAAATTGTGTTCGTCGACGGTGTATAATACAGCCACGGCGGGGGTGAGTCGGTCGTCGAGGAACGCGATTGCGTGAGAGTATGGCCCCCTGCGCGATACGGTTAACGCTAGCGTACGCGCCGCATAGTCGGACGACCACTTCAGGCTTCAGCTAGTATTGCTGCTGTTAACACCGTACACCGCATGGCTATACAGGGCCTTTCGGAAAAACGGGAAAACTTTTAACAATTCTCACAGAAGAAAAAAATTATATGTTTTATCGTTACACAGTTGTTTTTATTGAAAACTGCATATACATAATATGTTTTTATGCTGTTTAAGAGTCCAAAGGTTATTATCACGTCTTAAAATTAACGTATATTTGTACAAACGTTGACACAAAACATAATATGCTCCTAGTCATTACTCGTGGTTTATGAAGTCCCGGTGCCCTGCACTAGTCTTCTCGGTGTGACCCAGTGTTCCCAAGACAAACCTCATTGAAAGGAATAAATAAATTATGAACAGTTTTACAGTTCTATTTTAGTCAGCGTTTGATGCCAGACAGAATCGTTTCTTGGAAAACGATTGTGTATTGGTTTCAAGTTTTTCACTGTATCCCACCCGACCTAGTAGTTTCGTCCGTTATCCATTATTTCTCGTGTTACAATATTTGGTTTTAAGAATATCTATCGAATAAATGTCTGCAGCGAAGGCAATATAGAAATAAATGCAATTACCGGTTTGTATTGTTATCCGTTCAGAGGTGTTTTTGAGCAGACGCCGCCACAGTTCATGGTTACAATTTCTACGTATAATTGTTGTACCCAGAGCAACCTGGTTCGAATGCGAGCTCACGGTTCACCCTGTTACTTGCGAATTAGTTGGTAGAACAATGAAGGAGTGGCTCATAATATATTTGCCTAAGGCGGCAAAATAGATTAGACCCGCTTTGATTGTGTGTATACACCTATGGACGGGCCGCACGGGCGAACCATTACGACTGTACGTGTGTAATGACGGCACGGTAAGTATGTGCTCGCGCGCACGTGTGTGTGTGTGTGGATGTGTGTGTGTATGTATGTGCTCGTGTGTGTGTGCTCGTGTGTGTGTGTGTGTATGTGTGCGAGTATAAAGTCCGCGGACCGTACCTGATGAACGGCACTACGGGGAAATGGAAATCGGATACGGGCCGAGGCAATTTCTCGCGCCCACGGCGGCGGTGGAACGGGGCGCGAGAACGACAAACTGCCGCGGGAGTCTCGAGCGCGTGTGAAAAGCGTTATTAAATCACCGGACCGGTCGTGCGCGAAAAACGCTTCTCGCGAAAAACGAATGTCTTTTTTGCATTTCCGCCGGGTCGAACGTCGACGCCTGCCGTTCCGCCGCTCCGTCCGGAAATCGCACCAGTGCGCGGCCATGAGAAATGATCCGAAATCGCGATTCGATGTTCACATTTGCCGTCCGGCAACGTTCCTCCTCGGCGTGTCGCGATGGACACGTCGTTATTGTTACCAACATGAGAAGAACGGGGGTGAAAAAAAAAACCCCCAAACGTCAACCTCATGACACTGTATAATAGTGTTGCAATGCGGTCGTACAATAACGCGTCACGTCCGTGGCACGCAGCCGGTGCGTTAAGAAAAAAAAAATACGATTTTTGAAATTTGATTAGAATTTTCGTACTGTTCTAGTGCGTATCGCACGGTTGGTTCATTTCCGTTTCGCGTGCTTAAAATATTATAAACAATCGATCACGTTACTACTGCGGTACGATACGTATTACGGTGGTGAAAACCAATTATTTCATTACAGGTAATTGTACATCGACAAAACGTTTTAGTAATAACTGTAGTGAACACAGCATAATAATAAAAGTACACTTTTTCCCCAGGACCTCGTTTATTTATCGTTTTAATATTCCCGATTCCGGTGAAAATTACTTGCAGACTCCTGTATTTCACGGACGCTGGTAAAATTATGTATTACAAATGAATAATGTAACGGTGTACTGCAAGATAACTCGACTATTATTACTGTAAATAGTTTGTCCGTTTTTAAGAGGTGTCTGTTTAAAGAGGTTTTACCCCGGTGTTTCCCGAGTACGCGGCCGATGATCACTTTGGTACACCGATCGCATGTTTTTACCGGTGAATAAAATAAACGCACTCCAAGTGTTGGAATATGAAATAAAAATACTTGATGAATATATAACGACAATAGGAAACAAAGACAACAGGGGAAAAATGTGAACTCTCCGCGCAAAAGAAACTGGATAGGGAGGTAACAAGCTAATAACTTCATGTATATTCATGCAGGCGTAGTAATAAAATATATTATAACTTTGTTGTTTTGCAACATTCTACGGCTAAGTACAGTGAATATAAATTATTAAAACAAAAACAACAGGATATAGTTCTGCATACCGCATATATTTAAACTGTGACATTTATAATAAAAAAAATTATTAAATTAATTGTATACGGCAGTTCAGTAGTATCGATCGGTGTAATATATGCGCTGAATAATTATTTTTTTTTAAATACGTAGTTTTATTTGTACCTACATCACGTATATGGTGTACGTATATTATATCATATTCATATTCTGTTCCCACGGAGTAATACACTTTTGCCTTTGGGGTGTTCGATACAATAATAATATTTGTAACTATTACGACTTGGAAAAAACTCATAGGTTGATAACATTCATCCCAAAGATTACAATAGCTATTTATTTTAGATTCTGAGTGAAACCAGGAGTTTATTGGTTTTATCTCGTGTGCTATTTTTTTATTTTATTTATATGTGTACACGATTTCGATCGGAAGGGTTGCTCCGATATCTATATACAAACCTGTTACTTTTCTGATATGAAATTTTATCTAGTTCAGAACTTAAGTACTTTGAGAAAGTCATTTTTTTAATTTCTCAAAAATTTTCCGAATAGTTGAGAAAAATAGAGAAAACATTACAAAAAACCATGATCAAGAATCAAACCCTATGCCGTCTAGTATATTTCGTCACGCACTATCCACTTCTGTGTGTTTCATGAATACGTACAAGGTTTTTCATTAAATTTTGGTCGTAGCCAATAAAACAATTTTTTACTGGAAATTCGCAAACATTATAAGCGTTGGAAAATGAAATTTTTTTTTTCGCAAAAGATAGAACATTTAAAGTTCAACTAACCTTTTTAAAAAATTTGGCTTTATTACAGACTATTTATAATAGAAATATAAACTGATCCACCCGACTTCTTTAAAACAAACCGTTTTTTCGAGAGCAATGGTTTATTGGCTTATAGTTTAAAAGACCCATTCCTGTATCTTGCACATCCGTGGAGTCACGCCCGATCTATTAGTTTCGTCCGGTTTTTAATTTGTCGTTAAAAGGTTTTGAAATTTTTATTTTAAATTGAATTAGTCGATTGCAGTTTAAGTAAAAGTCACAACATAAAAAATTTGTCAGTTAACACCTATGAAATAAATTATACATCCAGTGCAATCCATTAATGTAATACATAATAGCTAAGTTCTAAATTAAATTAGAATAAATGCATATGTACATCATAATAATTTTGTACTTTAGGATTTTTTAATTCGTAAATTTATTGAAAAACATAATATAATACTAAAATTGAATGAATAAAATGTTTCAAACTTAATGTAAAAAACTATATTTATGAAAAATTTAAAACCTTAGTTAAAAATAATACACCAGTACAAAATGCACTTAGGCTTACATATTATCTTAAATTATTTTCAAACAAAATAAAATTTTCACCATTCCAAAGCGGATATATTCCTTAGCAATGATACATTATTAATTTAATTTTTTTGGTACTGTTCTCCAGTAATAATTATTGATTACATTGCACTAAATTATGAATACTAGTACTTATCCTTATTATACATTTTGAAAAATGTTTTTATTTTGTATTTTGTAACCGTGCGAATATATTATAGCACTAAAACATAACACTGCGCGCAATAAAAGCGATGACGGGGAAAGGAAGATGCCTATTTGAAGAATGTTCCTAACATTGGCGACGGTTTATTTGTTAATTTAAATAATACGAGACGCTCACCGCATGCAAAATACACGCATTGTTGTAATTATGCAAATTTTCGCACTTTAGTACAGATTCGCCCCACGTGTTATTATTGTTAAGACCCCTACGGAAAAACTAAACAGTATAAATGACGCCAAATGCATTGTAATGCACCGGCGGGGTATTAAATTTATTATTTTTAACATATCATCATTTGCCCCGCACCAATATTCATTTTGGATTTAACATAAAAACCCAATACATAACTTTCCATTGAATCATTAATTACAATTTTAACATTACATCAGCTGTAATAAATTATGAATTTATTCATGGAAATTCGGTTTTTACCAGTTCATGAACATTTATTTTCATTATATTCACCCACTCGGGCTAATAAAGTGTGATTTTTAGGTGTGCTTTTCCGAATCCGTCAGATGTTTTAACACAAAAGAGGGAAAATGAATTGTTGGTCCATATCGATGAGTAAACCTAAGGGAAACTTTTAAAAGAAAAATAACGTAGAAACGTTGTATCCACGTGTTTTTTTTTCTTTTCCAGCTTCTACGCCCTACATGTATACTTCACCACTTCATCGGCGCAATCGTTAACACACGGGATCATTATTTACTTTGGACTTGACGGTAAAGGAAATTGCCCCACACGAAAGATCTTTTTATGGTCAGAATAAATTGGCAAGTTGAGAATTCTGTCGCAAGGTTGAAAAAAAAAATAGCGGCCGCCATTTCCAAAAATCCGTTATTATTGTTTCGTTTCAATTTAGCTAGGTATACCTATTTCAAAATTATTTCAAACAAAGATCACAACGAAATGTTAAATTTTAACATCATGACTGTTTTATAATTATATTGTTTAACATTATTTAACTCCTCGCTTCCATCGAAACAACGATACACATTTATTATAATTGTAAATACTATATAGGTAGTAACTAGTAAGCATACCACTAATCAATGCAATACCGCCAATAAACTTCAACCCCTTTTGCTTTGTATGGACAATAAGAAAATAATGGCATAAGACTGAAAACTTTCTCATTTTAGAGTATCCACAGGGTGGTTCATTAACCATGTACACCCCATTTTTCCCCGTAAAAATGTTTAAATTTAGATTTTTTTTTAAAAGTTCACGTTACCATAAGTCATAAGACCAATGTTTTCTATAATTTTTTTCACAAGGAACACCTTATTTTTTATGCAAACTAGTTAATTTTTCTTGAATAGTTGATGTAACGTAGTCAAAATTCGGACTAGTACTTACGAAATTATTCCAATTTAAGACTGCGTATGAAAAGTGTAAAATCCACGTTATCTTTCATTAGTAGTAAGTAGAAATTACATTTAATTAAAAATTATATCATAGTGAGAGGTAGTTATTACTTACTATAAGACTACATTCTTTAATACTTAAATAAGAATAATTCGAAAACTACTCGTTCGAATTTTGATTTCTATACATCAAAATTTCTAGAAAAAATGATCTCAATGAAACATTTTGGTGATAAATAGTTTTCCCATGTGAAAAAAAAGCTTATATCGCCACAGATCATCCTTAAGGTTGAACGAAAAAATAGTTATGGACGACAACTTTTATAGCTACTTGAACATCAAAAAAATAAAAATTTAAATTAAAACATTTTCACGGCCAAAAAATGGGGTAAGTTAGCATGGTTAATGAATCACCATGCATATAATAAAACTTACCCCAATAGCACATACTATGTGTATGGCCAATTCAGTAAATGTAGCTGATTAGTATTTTAGACAGCCATCGACATCGTCGTTGTTCGTTCAGACATGATTTTTATAGTATGATCGTGTACAATATTTATAATACGATATATTCTGTAGGCAAAATAATAATACTTTTATAGCATTATATACCATACAATACATTATCAGAGTTTCATGGGCTAAGGTTTATGTACTAGAATACTAGGTACACTGTATAATTCTGTATAGAGTCGTTAACCACAATTTCTATTGGTTTTTTTTTTTTGTTTTGTTTACATGTCTTACTCTAAAAGTATACGGTTGTAATTAGTTGAAATTATTTTGAAATGATATAGTTTCACGATATAAAACTATTTTTGACGCCCTGTTTTGTCAAATAATTATTTTTCTTTGTATTTTGTTCATCAGAACAGTAATTGTCGAACCAACTTTCCGAGTTGAAAAATAACCGAATTATAGTAGTCTAGATGTTTTAACTTTAATGTCTCAATTTTGTTTTATTTCCATGTAATTAATGTGTGCAATTATCTTTAAGCAAATTAGCTTTTCTCACTATGTCACGTTAGTATAGCGAGTTTCAAGTTTTCTTATCCGTAGTTTGCTTAACTTAAAAAAACTAAAATGCTTGTGAACCTGATCTAATTCAACCCTGTTAGCTAGATAGTTTCTAGCTTGGGTCATAGGTAATTATTAAACATTTTATGAACAGGCTTCTAAAAAAAACAATATTTTCTATCTAATGCGATGATTGGTATTGGAATACTCAAATACCAATACATGTTACATTTACTCCCCTCTGTTATGAGTTCAAATAATAGTAAAATGAGGCATAAACATTCGAACTGCCATAAAATCCAGCCATTTTTAATAACTTAGGAAGTTGGTCTGACAACTAAAAATGCATTAAAAAAATAAAATACAAAGAATAATTATTATTGTTGAGCAAAATGGAGGGTTTCCATTTGAAGTAAAGAAAAGTTGTTTCATTGTGCAAAACGAATTAACATAAAACAATTCCAATTGCAGAAAAATATACATTATTATCAGACTCAAGGATAAACCATAACTATATAATATAGCAATTTTACTCAGATTTATAGAATGTTTTTACTTAGTGATTACTTAAGTTTTCTGTGAAACAATTGATTCATTATTTCATCCCAATTATATTTTTAAATTGTGTTCAACTAAAACAGGCATTATAATTTTATACATATAATAAATAATAGGTATGATTACTTTTAATGCTTTTCATCATTTAATCTGTATATTATATAAAATAAAAAACCACAGACTCACTCACTCACTTATCAGCGTACATCTAAAATTACCATACCGTTTCATTTGATATTTCAAAGGAGTGTACCTACTTATTACAATGTTTAGGTGCAAAAAAACACGATTTTTCAAAAATTGTATAAGTTGATTTTAATAACTACCGATTGATTTATATCATTTATTTTGTAACAATATGTTATAGATGAAAAAAAATAAATATCACTAGAATATACTACGATTGTGGTCTTTTTCAACCTAACATTTTATTTTTTATCGAAATCGTAATTGTTCTAATCTAAAATGGTAAAATATCTCCCGGGTAAGGCCAGGTAATTTATAAAGTTATATTATAAAATTTCTTGTTTTAGTAGTTTAATTTAATTTTAATTTATACAAGTACTTTCCAATAACTTGGTATTGATCTTTTATGAAAAAAAATCGGTTATTATGAAATAATGCTAACTGCACATAATCGTAATCATTATGTTTCATTAAACAAATAATATTTGTGACACTGTTTACGTTTGAATATAACGCATATAACTACCTTATTAAATGCCAACAGAGTTTTGTTGACCCTACTCCTCCCTCCCTCCACCCCACAGTAACAAACGTTTAACCTTTCGTGGACAAAACGGTAGTGAAAGGTTGAATTTACCAGAGTGGTTGTTAATATCAACAAACATTATGAATAAAAAAAAAGTAAAACCTAGGAACGGCGCATCCTTTTTAACATTAGCACGATAATTAACCGACGTGTACTTAACGGGTTCGTAAACGCGTCCGGATTAATTAAAATGTGCACTCTTTTCATCACAAAAATAATAATATAAATGTATATAAAATAACTAGTTTTACGGACTTACCTGCAGCTGGAGATAGTTTTGTCATAACGCCCCATCTGTGTCTCCACTGAAACATTAGAGAAAAAAATAATGCAATTATTCAACATTCCGTGTTTCGTACAGTGGCATGTATATGTATAACCATAAATAATGCCGGATAAAAATTGCATCAATATTTATATATTGATGCTTAATATTTTATAAATGTGCGCACCGACATATGACACGTCAAAAATATGAAAACTGGGGTCTTTTTGCCAACTCTATGAAATTGTGAAAATTATTTATGTGCTACGGCCTATGGGTACACGCGATCACATATTTTGATTGAAAAATTCACATATAAACGACTATGAATTGAACTTTAGGAAATATCGAGAATTCTAAAAAAAAAATGAATATTATTTGTTTTTCTTCTACGTGTTGTACACACCATACAGACGGCATGGCTTAGTATAATTTATTTTACAAGCTTAAAAAAAATGCTGATAACTAATCCATGTTTTTATATTTTCAAAGTTAATTTATACACAAAAAACTAGCTCGTAACAGCTTAGCTTTAATTCACCATGAATGGTCGGATGTAAATTACACACATTTTTTTTTGTTTATTTTAATATAGTATATTACGTATTTTATATGACATCATATTCAGCGGTTATGTTATTAAATTGAATAATTAAAATTTCACAAACGCAACAAATAAATCAAGTGAAATTAACAATTTGCATCACTGGACAAGGCAATTTTGTTGACTATTATGAAAGAAGTTAAAAAATTAACAATTAAATTTTATAATTTTTGTGAAACTCGATGTTAGCCATTTTATAGGGCTTCTTTTCCCGAAAATGTCGACTGTTCAACTTTACAACTGATTGTGAAACGTTTTCGTGGTACCAATATCTGATATTGGTATAACACGGTATGGCAACATTGAACACGGTATAGTGCGAACCCGGCTTAAGGTGTCTGCGATAACGGTAACTGGTAGGTATATATATATGAGTTCGTGGCGAATCGCGAATGGCGATATGTGCGTTTTCTACACGATGTGCAACGGCAGCGGCCACACCCCGCGGAGTTCCGGCGTCGGCCAGTGACAGTTTCCGGGGGTGTGGGTGGATGGGGTGAGCAAGCGAAGGCGCTACGACGCCGTGCTGGTGAAACCGAATGACATTTACCCGAAACTTTTCGACTGAAAGACGCGTTATGGCCACCGTGATGATATATTTCACATCGCGCCAGCCGACTGCTCAACGCGCGCTGACGGATAAAACCGAAAGCGAGACGTGCGTGTTGTCACGTGCCACCAGCCCTCGAACGGCGGTATAGATGATTATAATATGATGTTTGAAAATTATTTCCAAGACTTTGGTTGTACACAATACTTTTATCAGAATCACGTATGTAAAAGTGTTGCGTATTAAACCGTTATGACTGCAATAGTGGCGTCAAGTCGCTCCTGATGGCGTCCCCGGACTATATAAGACTCGTCCGACCTACAACCGAATCCTGCTCCCTTATAAATGATTCGTTTTGGCATAAGCGTTGGAAACAATGATGACCGTCCATTGGCGGGAGAGGGGATGTTGACGGGCCGTTGAAGGACTTTCGCGTGTTGCTCGTACAGCATTCGCCGATCTGCTAATCCGTAATGTGCTTATCGTGTTTGTCATGCGTGTCTAGCGATAATGCTAGACGAGATACGTACGTTGAAATTTATAATGTACGTATCATGTAATTCAGGGTCTTCCGGGAAAATGGGAAAATTTGAAATGGCTCTCACAGAAGTAAATAGAATATATTTCCGAATTTTTTTATTGAAACCAAGATCTACATTATGAGCCACATTAAGAGCACAAAGGTCAAGCACAACATGTCTTAAAATTAATGTCCGAAAGATGCTGTCAGTTTGTAGTTTGTACGTATTCATTCCTGAAACGGAAAGGTGCCTCGTCCGGCATTTAGAAGTCGTCCACAAAACTTGTCAGTTATCTTTTCCATAATTTTTTCACTGCAGTCATAGGCTTCAGCACATATACAGATTTTAGAGGTGTTGGGAGAGCCGCATGCACAGTGCCAGTGATCGATTACAGAAATGTATACGTGCAAATGGACAACATCTCACGGACATCGATTTTAACATAATAATATTTAACCTTTGGACACTTAATGACATACAATGGAGATTCGGTTTTCAGTAAAAAATATTATGTCAATACATATTTTGACTTCTCTGAGAGTTATTTAAAATTTTCCCATTTTCCTAAAAGACTCTTATATGCATATACTCGTAGGAACCCGTGACTGAGTACTCGTTTTGCAACACCAAACACGTCTTCCTTATTATCCACGTAAAATAACAATAACATATGGATATGACTTAACATTTAAGGTTCCTGATGATGATGCCACCGTAATACCCACAACCGTTATAACCGCAAAACGTTTTATCACCCCCACGCCCGCCGTTGCGCTCAAATAAATATTACAAGCAGCGACACGGCACGACGTTGCAGCTGGTATTTGCGCATAATGTGTTATATAACTTTGGAAAGTTCAAATCGTTTTGCAATTATTTTATTTTCAGAAAATATTCGTACATGCTTTGAAATTTAAACCGGGGAAGATAACGCCGGTCGCAGGTTTTATCGATTTAAATATGCTAATACAGCAATACCTTATGGCGAAAACATGAAGCCGGTAAAAAATGTATTTTGAATCGTGCGGCGAGTAAAATGATGGACTTCTTATGTACTGAATAAGTCAGTATTACCGTTGATATTATAAAATCGAATACAATATTTTATATAGTCGATGGCATTACTTTTTCGAACATCCACAAGACTCGCGGTTTAAACGCGTGGGACCGATAACTCACCCGGATCCATATCAAGGTTAGGCCGTTAGATATTGTAGACTTGCCATGATACGTGCACTTTCTGTTCTCTTTTTCCGCAAACACAAATCTGCATAATGCGCAATCGAAAAAAATATAAGAATTTGTTTTTTATTTCTTATCCATGTATATTTTTATACGTATGGGGTCCGTTTAGCTAGGATAGTTTAACACGACCAACTAAGGAACAATGTGGGACGTGGGTATTTAAAATGGCGAATTTGCAAACGAAAATTCTATGCACTCGTTATTATGATGATTACAAAGTCTTAATTTTCAAATAATTGCAATATGATTTTCGTACTCTGAAAATGTTAATGAATAATGTATAAAAATATATTATTTATTCATTATAACTGAACCAATATAATACAGTTAACTATTTTAGTAACATTGAAGGTTAAGTCACAGCAGTGGGGACTGATATAAATGTTTTATTTATTTTAGATTAAAAACTCTGGTGATTTAAACTTGAAATAATGATAACTAACAAATCAATACCTTGATATTTGATTAGTTATGCACACTAAAAATCTCAGAATATTTATACCTTTGAGTTTAGAACTAAAACATGATTTTAAAATCTAATTGATAACACTGAAAATGAGTTTATTTAGAGAGTTCAATTGTTTGATAATGATTTAGGCTTATGAAAAATTACACGGAAATTAACAATTATAATTTTTGTGTAAATGGTAATAACTGTAATCGTTGAATACAGGTAAATAAAAATCATTTCTTGGAGTAGATTCAAATAAAATTATAGATTTTAATCCAAGTTACAGAGGATACAGCCAATTCATATTGTTTTCGTACAAATATCATTAAAACAATATTTCTTTGGAAATTACGTTATAGCAATATAATATTAATATTAAACAAATTTAATTAAATTTAGAGAGGAGTAACTAACCTAAAATGTGATTAATCTGATTATGCCAAATCACAATTAAAATTTAAATACTGTTAATCTATGCAAGCTTCAAGATTACCTTCGTTAAATTAACACATGAATACATGACGAGCTGAGAATTATCCAAACATAACAAAATGACCGATTGGAGATAATCAAATCAAAAGATCTAATAACACAAATCTCAAACAAGATAACAAAAATAAAACCCTAAAATGATCATCACTAGATTTTTAACTACACGCGTTATCCATACTGTCGTCGGCTTCTGAAAACAAAGATAAGTATAGACACGGAATTGTGATACGATTTAAAAAAGGTATTAAGCACCATCAATTAATAATCATTACAGTAATTATTTGTTTTATATTAAAATCAAAATAACAACATTTTTCTCCAAAATAACGACTGCTCACCAAGAAATCGAACGAAAAGACATAAGATCTTAAGCCCTCGCTTGCTTGCGATAAGACAACTTCTACATTCAAAATGAATTTTTAATTTATAAATATCTTCTTAAACGTATGTGCCTATGTAAATATGCGGTATTCAAGTATAGAGATCGGCTAAGCCCTCTTATACTCGTACAGTTCGAGCCATCCAATCATTCTATCTTCGAACTATATTATGCTCGGCTCCATGGTACACCATACACTTCAACTCACATAAAAACCTCAAAATACATACGGTAAGCAGATCAAAAAGCTATAATGTTTACACCGAAATTTCACAATAAACTTCGAGACCAGTTAAATCCTCTCAACTACAAACTCTCATTTAGCACACTAGGTACCTAATTCCTAACACTTAACAAAGTTTGAAAATAACCTGACGTGGAGAACTGTATACTCAAAGTCTTCAATAATGACTATTATTGATTTAAATGTCTACGTTGGACGTTTTTCCTAGATCCCTTTTTTGTTTTTCAAGTATTTATTATTTATTTAATAAAATCTACTTGTTAAGCAAACCATATCAACATCAGATAATATGCTTGTGCACAATACCCGTATAATATGTAAATATAGTCCAAGTGAAAATAAAAACGATATTATAACCAATAAAAAATACGATCAAAAACAGTAAATTAAGTGTATCAACTATTAAGTTACCAAATCTATTGTAATTTGTATAACCATTATAAGAATAATACTTTTTTGTTAAACGTTGAAATGACTACTGTCTACTGCTAATAGTGGTCTCTTTCGAAAATGGGCTGTTTAAAAAATAGTCTACTCGGTAAAAACGTCTACATAAAAAAAGTATACTGCTTTATAAGATATCTACCTCAGTAATGTTCGCCATTTAAACGCTTACCCAAAAACAGGCCCCTATGTGTGTTTTTAAGCATGTCATTATATTTTTTCAAAAACTTACATTAATTTTCATTATAAGGTATACTGTACTCTTTGGATATAATGGCACAACCATATATATTTTAAAAATCCAACAAAGGGCAACCTATTATAATATGAAAAAATTACATCGACTAGTATTTAAAAGGTTAAATCGCAAAGGTGAACGATAGATTAGTTGCAGTAAGTTAGTAACACTGTTGTATTAGAAATAATTCTACTAGTCAGAGAGCATTACAAATATAGAATAATCGTGTAAGTTATAACACAGGCTCACACACATACACACACCGTTTACTAACAACTGGTCACAAACGAATTCGACACTCAAAAATAAACTTTTTGATCTTTAAAAGTATGAAACATAATTCTAAACACCCAAGAGTTCAAAAACAATGATATTCTTTTATCGTCGGTATGCGTCACACACGGCAGGCAAATTTTATTCTAAACGATGCAAGAGTCATTTTAATTAACTCTCTAAGGTTAAGGTCTACAACAATTTAGAGCGCGTTTTCAGACCGTCTTTTACCCCTCTCAACCGTGTTCATACTCCTCAAATTTATTTCAGGATTACAATTATTGGTTTAATTCATAACAATTAGGTACTATTGCATATGGTTTTGATTTTTCTTAATGGTTGTATTAACGTTTCTTTGATACTAATTGTGTTTAGAGTTTAAGTGTTAACTCTATTAGAGGTGATCTGAAATGCCTAATGATGAAGGGTCGAAAAAAGTTAAATACAAAATAAATTAATACTAAAGAACAATGATGAAATCGATATACTTATAGTACTGCTTATATGTATTGCAATATAATCAATCTACTGCATCAAAGTAAATTAGTATGTATCATAATAAGTAAATATTGACTTTAAAGCATATTAAAATAATAGGGTTTATTGCTTAAATTATTGTTCATCAAGTTAAAGTACCATATTTTAAATGACATGATACGTACAATTTTATTTACTTACAGCTGCATACCAAAATAATATGTCTATAACAATTATCTAATAAAAATTCCGATCATAATGCGATTCAAATGAAGATTCATGTAATATAGCTATTTTAAATTATGCATTTAGAATAGACAAGTCTTGTCATTTTAATTGTTTTGAAATGTCTTACAGGTGTTGTTGCTTTTGCGTGGTTTGACTTCAGACGAGATCTATAAATATTTTCACACGATGCGTGAACGGTAACAGTTGTCACCTCCATCCAGTTGTACGCCACTATTCGTTCTCTAATATATCTATTATTTTTATTTACTACATATGTCAAACTTCTTTTCCCCTTTAGATTTGAACGTGTATAAATAAAATCCGGAATAAAACCTAATGACAACTAATTATATGAGTATTTTGAGTTATACATGATATATCGATTCGAAAAATGTATATCAACTTCAATTCATAAATTATTGTCTTTCAAACCTATTCACTCAATCTTTTTAAATATAATTTGTCTATTTTCTATTTTTATCCTACGATATGTCGAATGAATCGTTTATTTTTAAAATACCAATGCAATTTGCACAAAATGTCGAAGGTAAAATGTAATATGATTAGGTGTGTAATAAAAGTTTAAATGTATTATTCGAATGAGACCAGTAAAAAGTACATGACGTCAAAGGAGGTTACAAGAGTTTAGTTCCGCTATCGTCTTGAGTGTAGGTAAGTGTAGGTAAGTAAGTAAGGTCAAGTGCAAGTATGCAACCGAGTAAAAGGTCATCATTAGTGTCGCGAAAAACACCCACTGAATGCAAATGATGGTCCAGGTTCAAGGGTGTGTCAACAATTCTAAAAAATCAATATGAATCATAAAAAAAATATACAATAAATATATAGGTAGTGAAAACTAATGAGTACAGGGTACACCGATACTTCTTTAATTTGTGATTTTATAATCCCATTCATTTGTAATAAGTACGTATCGTATTATAATAATTACTTATACTTTGAAATTCCAATACATTGTTTATTGAATATCAGGAATTATAAATTAAATTAAACAATAATCATCTTTAAACTCCTATGAATAATTCAACTCTTCTATACGCACCGTATAGTACCCAAATTACTCTTTCTGTGTATACATAAAAAAAAAAATAGTAAAATTATTATGTGGTTTTATCATATACAATATAATCGTATTGTAATAATTATATGTGGTGTTTATTATTATGATAAAAAGCAATGATTGATGGATATAATGTAATAAACAAAGGAAAATACAGTTATAATAAAACTCATACTTTTATAATTAAAAAGTTTTATAATTAACAACTATTATTACAGCTGTACACAAAGTATCTCACCATACACATTTGATCCCGTCAATACTTTGATATAATTTTGACTTTATAACCACATAGCTTTTACAAACTATAACTGTAGTTTGCTAAACTTATATATAAACGTTTAGAACCCTAAAGGCCTAAGCATTATAGTTCATTAGAATACTATAAGCTTTAATTTCACGAAAAAAGCTATTTCTCCGAAGAAAATGTTGATAAGTATTAATACAATGGTGAAAAAAATGATTATTTAAAAGTAAATCCTATGAAATAGAAAATAGTTGTATAAGTGCATAATATAGGTAACTAAAAATAAATTAGATACTAAATAATGTAATAAAATATTTACCTGTAAAATGTATAAGTATAAAGTAGGAAGCTAATTTAAAGTCAAAATACAACAATATTTGAACAAATAAAAAAAAGGCATACAAATATTTGATTATACTAGGTATCCAGACGAGGATTTACCCATTGCAATATTTCCCGAGATAATGAAGATATTCAAATTCTGTTTTTTTTTAAGATTTATGGGGACAAGGATTACAAATATTTTAATTAAATTAAATATTTTTGTAAAATTGTTAAGAAAAATTATTTTTATTTTTGAAAATTTTTAAAAATATCCTGGAAACTAAAAAATTATTAAAAATCATGAGGTTAATGAACATAAAATGTTGAAACGTCAAAATGTTTAGAAAAAAAAACTCTATAAAATTGGTATCTTCAAATTTAAAGAAAAATAAAAAATTATAAATTACTTTTTTACCAAAACATTAAATTAAATTACAATATGAAATATTTGTAGTCCGTGCCCGTGTAAGTCTTAAAAATAAGAAATTTGTACATCTTCATTATATCAGGAGATGGGTAAATCCTAGGCGAGATGTCCTGTATATTTAAGAAAAATATAAGATGCTTAACTTGAAAGTTATACCAGTTTATAAAAAAAAAAAATATCTATTTAAAAAACACAAACACGATGAGACGATTTACGTAAAAATTTAAGAATATTTATACAAAATTATCAATACGTATTACAAATTATTACATTCTAAACATTGGCTGATAACATTTTAAAACCTATAATCATATTTAATAACTTTAACATTATTAAATTATTTACTTCGTTTTATTACTATTTACAATTTTACAATTGTATCAAATTTAAAGAATTCAGTATCTAATCCGGATATTAAAATTTCTAGCATGACAGTTAATCGATTTCCTCATTGTTGAAATGAATTTTCACGAACAACGAACTTCTAAAGGTTTAAACACGTAAAACCATGTCAGAAATTTGTAATTAGCTGTCATTCCATCATAGCGGCATGGAATCTGCTGTTAAACAAAAGTTAACAAGCCTTTAAAATACTACAATACAATGTATTTAATGAAGAGAATAATATACCATAGACAATAATAATGTATTGATCTTAAATCAGCACAAAGTATTTATAAGGAAATAACAGAACGGGACCGGATAATATCGATTTTCACGGAAATTCGTACACACGTTTAGGCATTTGAACAAGATAAATTACGTATAGGTAAAGTTCGAATAAAGTTTCTTTGCATAAATATTGCATAATGTTTATAACATGAAAATATATTACATGCATCTCAGTAAATTTAGAAACCAATTATCTGTAGGACGTACTTTATACCTAGATAGTATCAAAGTTATAACGTTATTAACGTAATATCACGTAAAAACATTCTTTAACTTATAGGTATAGTGTATAATATTGTAATTATTCTTTTTTTATTATTTATAAAATTATAAGCTATGATATGATTCTTATTTCATATTCTTTTGTAGTTCGAGTAATAATTTATACAATCTCTTGCCAATATACATAGTTTTTTTTTTTGTAAAACGGGGTTTCGGACTTTTGTCGATAACATTATTCCAAAAAACAACATGTAAAATCGGTTTTTTATTTTTTACAGCTACCTACCGTTTTTATGACAACGCACCAGTAAAACGCTTTTCATTCTTTTACATTTTATTCCCTTTGGTTTCATAAAAAAAAAGTCGAATCTCATAATAAAAATAAATAATATAAATAAACGTTTTATGATAAACTCAATGAGATCATAATTTTTTTCAAGTCCGAGCAATTTTCAAAACCCGTTTTAATAGCCATAAATATTGTTCCTTTGAACAATACATGAAAATATGATTTAATTCAAATACGTACTTTATTCTCTTGAAATAAATCCATATAATTTATTCAACGGTCTTAAAGTTGATCTATATTTGTTGTGTAAATAGGTAGGTATTTAAACTACACTATGTGCTAATACTACTTAAATATATATAAATTAATATTTTTTTATTCTAAATTTTATAAAACTAACTTCAAAAAGTACACGCTTTTCTAGCTGTATTTTACGTTTTGATTTAAAATGAAATAAAAATGTTACAATTTGTTTGAGTCAAATCACGGTGTAAGAGTCTTTGATAGAAATAATTATAATATAGACAATATTACAAGCAAATCCTTTATACATATTCACAAGCGCAATACTATTTTTATCCGACCGTGAAAATATTTTTTAAAAAAAATCAAGCCACAAAGAGAAATGCCTATGAAAAAAAAACCCTTTAAACTCGACTGCGTGAAAATATATTGTTCGCGTTTTAGAATCCGAATGGATTTTTACCATCAGACTTCATTTTTTTTAATTTGAATGTTTTTTTTTTTTTTAAAAAACGTGAAGTATCATATAACGAAACACTCCATTTAAATGGATTTTTGTATACAGCGTATTGCAGATATAATATTATATAAGATATATAAGTGTGTTATGTAACTATTCTATATTATAGAGTCGGATACATTGAAATGTAATTATTCTTGAATGTTCCAGAGCACGTATATATACGCTAAAAATTTGCATATGATTTGATGACTAATGTCTCCCCGACCACTACACTATAGGGGCAATGTTTTAATATTAAAATGTATACAGTGCGATGGAAAAAGCGCTTCGAGTAACGATAAAATATTAAAACTTATAACCCATCGCCGGGGGGTTTTTTTTTTTTTAAAAAAATCATCATTATTCAGCGATCACTGTTTGCTCGCTGCATATTATCAAGCTCTATGAATATGCAATGCCCGCGAAGCTTAGTCCAACGCGGTCTGTTGACAATAGCCGATCGAAGCCGTTTATTGTGAGGAATACATACGAATAAAATATTTGATTGACTCTCAATTTGTCGAAAGCCCGAGAATAAATTATTCTTAAAAATGACATCATCATTTGGCGTAGTATTTGATCATTAAATAACTTGTTTAATCTAATTTTCATTAAAAGCTGTCGTCGTACTAATTACATAAAGTTTTAACCTAAGAACATTAATTACCAACAATAATTAATTAATCGAATAAAATAAGTCAACACAGCTAATTGTTGTTTTTGTTGTTAATATCAACCTTTTTTATATTCATCTAATTTTTACGTTTTAGGTGTATACTATACTATAATATTGTTATTGATCTCAAATACTATTTACGCAACCAATGATATTACATAACCATATCAAAAGTATTTATAAAACATTCAATAAAGCTAACTGGAAACGTTAAAGCCCTATTATTCTTATTACTATTATTATTATTATGATTGGTGTTGTTATTTTTATTATTATCATTTTTACAGTTATATGCATCTGTTTAGGATTTCAAATAAATTTGTTACCTTTTAAGAATGACAATATTAATTTATAATACTATATTGTAATACATGTTAACGTTCATACTTATTTTAGAACTAATTGGTTACGTTATGACCCTTTGTTTGCACGAAATTTCCCTCGGACAAATCGTTTTGTTTGCTTTCGCACACGCGAAAACCGACGGAAAACTAATACTGTGAGTAACTTTATGTACACAGGAGGAAAGAGTGAACGGGGAGATCTTTCTTATTACGGACCTGCTGAACAAGACGATACGTACATAAAAACCGTTTGTGAATTACCTTCGGGATATTTATTATTATTACCATTGTTGACTGGGAAAAGAAGAAAAAAGTAAACACCGTTGGGAAAAGTTGTTATCATCAGCTTAAATATTGATCGAAATAATAACGCTGGATGGTTTGACAATTTGTGTGCAGTAGTTATAATATCCTAATGAATGTACTTAAGCTGCACATTTCTATTACTAAATTAAAAAATAAAAATAAAAAAAGACAAGAGAACTATGAGTCGCGCATTTATTAAGTACCGAATAAAATAAAATACGAATTCGATAACTGTATTTTCTTTTTCCCAATTAGTATTATGTTCCAACAGTGAACGTAAAAAATTAAAAATGTTTAAAACTCAGAAATATCTTTAAATGTAAAACTATTCATAACATTACCATACAATTGAATACAGATAATTTATCTATTTTTCAAGAGTATTATTTACTATTGTTTTGATTTAAAAATGTCCATCTCACGTGATTTACGAATATTGCCACTTTGTAAATGAGTAAAAAAATTCTTAAAATGTACGAATTTATAAATGCAGTGCTTTCAAATTATTTGTGATTAATGATCCTATTTCAATAATAATTATTTTATACTCGGAAATATTTGACACCATAAACTGCCCGATACCTAAATTATAATTTTTAATATATTAAAATGCTTTCAATAATGGTTGTTCCTTTTCACAGTAGAATTGCCATGTACCACAGATAAAATAAAGCAATTATTTCTAAACAATAATTTTACGTTGTAAAAAAATAAAGAAAATAAAATTATTTAATTATAGAATGCGATTGGAGTGAAAAAGCTATTGTGTTAGATAATGCTTGTTATAATATTATTAAGAACATTTAAAAATTATTTTTCCGATGATTTAAAAGCTCCAAAGTTGTTTGCATAAACCTATCCAAAGTGTTATAATTAAACAATGATTCAACTCAAGGTACCTATTTAATTTTTCAAGTTGCCGAATTGCTTTGAGAAAATTCTAAATATAATAAAAAATGCATAAACTATTAGTAAGATAAGATATTAATAAGATTAATCGAGTATTATTGAAAAACCAATACTTCGTTCAACATTTTTGATTACAACATTTCCACACAAAATCTACACTCATATTTTAAATAAACACCAACCTCCACAGCCTACTCGGATTTAATCGGGACAAGTGACCAGTATTATAGAGAACATACGTTTTTGTATTTAACAAAACGTTATTTTGTAAAATAATTTAGGTCGTCAAACAAAAATGTAGTAAAATTATTTAATACCTATTGTAAATAGTTTTAAGGTATTCTATTATCATAAACATGCAATATTTGAGTTCAGGAAAAAAATTCTGTTGTGTATGTCGGGTTGAATAATAGATTATAAATAATATCGTTTCGTTATGTTTTTTAATAATCTCAGAATCGGATGTTTTTACGTTTGGTGAGATAATTTTTGCATTTATTCATAATACCAATATAAAACTTTATAATATATTTTATACCTACCTTTTTTTTGTATTATGCAATATGTATTTTTATAATACCTATAGATTATTCATAGCTTTTATTATTTTATTTTGAATTTTACTTTACATAGGGGGTTATTCAAAACCTTGTTCAAACCCGAACTCTAAAACTATAACAACTTGGTTTTTTTTACAGTTTTATTTTTTAAACCATTTTTCAGAAATTTTAATTTTTTAAAACATATATTTAATTCTTTGAATAGAGAAAAACATTTCTTGAGTTATATTTACAATATATGATTTTTCACATCCCTAGGAAACTCTATGTAAGAAAATTATAAATATTAAAATTTCGATTGGATGCATACATTTTTATTTTATACCTTAAAAATATTTTATTCGTGATGATGGAAAAATTAAGGAATCCACTGAAGTAAACATATATGATTATTAAAATTAATGAAATGCATTCAAAAAGCAATTTTGTGCAACGCTCAGTAAGTTTATACTAAAGTTTATTGTATACTGTAGGTATAGTCTTAATAATGTTTTAAATACTAGGGAAAAAATTATTTTTCAAGAACTTTGAGACAGTTTAGACTTAAGATATTTGATAAAAATAATTTATATTTAAATATCAAGACTTAAAATAGAATTTCTTACTTAATCAAAATATAAACAAAAGAATACTATTATGTATAACTGTTTGAAAAAAACTCAATAATTTAAAACTTTTTCTCAGTTTTTACTTACACAAAAATATAAAATTATAATGCAAAACCTAAGGAAAAATATTGAAAAATCAAAAAATTTAAATTAATTTCTACATTTAATATTTTTGTATTTTATAAAATCTCCGTGGGTCTTCTTTAAGTATCTTTGAGTATTTCAACTACTAGGAAAATCGCTAACCGAAATAAATTACTTGAAGATCTATTATCTCATCTTTTTTTAAGATTCCAAGACTAAAAATAACTTATGGATTGTTTCTATTAAAAATTATAATTTACCGACATTTTTAAGAATCGCTTTTATTTTTGAAATATAAACTAAACACATATTATACACTTGCGTTTATACTAGGTTTTAATTTAGTTTTTTTCATCTACATATTCCGAGTGTTCCACGAAATGGTACTCAATATAATTTGCATAAATCCCACAAATCTCCGTGGGATATCCTAGTACATGTACGGAAAATACACTCCAATTACAACAGTTTGAAACTATCGGTTGAAAGACTACTTTGCTCGCTCAAGAAGATCTTACGTTTTGTGTCTGGTAATCACGTGGTTTAAAACTCACGATATTAAAATATCAAAAGCAATAATATTTATATAATACATTGTAACACTTTGACCGCAAAGTAAAATATAAAATAAACATATCCGCAACTTCTGCAAAACTACTGCAGCTGTTAGTAACATCGTGCAATGCAATTAGGTTTTAAAACACTATTTAATATTCGCCACCTTATATTACTACGTTTTCAATTTTTTCTATTATTTTCATCCGATAAGACCACGATGAAATATTTCGAATCGTACACATATGGTAGGTATTCTGTACCGTCTACACCGTCTAAAAGAAGTGTACGCATACTATAATCATGTAAGTACCGCGCGTGCACAGCTTGGACAACGACGTTATACCATTATCCTGTTAACCTCTCGTTACACTCACTTTTTTGTTGTCCCTGAATTTCAGCCAACCGTCAATGACGGTTTGGTCAGGCGAGCTGGGTGTTTCGGTCAACAAGTCCAGCGTTTCTTCGCCTTCGGACTCGGTGGCCGAAGAATGATCGCCGCAGTACGACCGAGACGGCGACCCGTAAACCCTGTCCAGCATTTTCAAACTTCTGGCCGGCGACCCGTAACTCCTGGCAGGCGAATTGTAACTGCTATCAGTCATTTTTAATGTAAAAAAAAAAAAACTGACAAACGAATCGGATAAAAAAACGAGAGAAAAAAATTGCACCGGAAAAAAAATATTGAAATCGCGCGCGCACGAGAGAAAACTTTTCGCGGTCTTATAACTATATTGTAATATTATTATACGGCGCGCACCGACACACTACGAGACGAGACGGTCGGATGAGAGGATAGCGGAAAAGATACGGTCTGGCGGAATAATAATAATGATGATGATGATGTATGTGACGTGAATAACAACAGTAAAAATAATAGGAAAAGAATAGAAATAAAAGATAAAACTTCGAAACGATTCCGGCGAGACGACAATCGTACGACGCTGACGCACACGCGAACTCTCTCGTACTCCGACGACGTCGGCGGACCGCGGAACGAACGAAACGCGTACTTAAGCCCCGGCCAAGCTGGTGTCACGGACGTACGTGGCGGCCGGTAACGCGCACGGAAATGCCGCGGTCGCGTCGATCCCTTTTCGGCTCGAAACATCATAACCTCGAACGCAGAGCGCGTGGCGACGGGCGCTCCTCGCGGTAGCCGACGGATGACTCGTCGGACCGTGACCGCGGTCGTCGTGCGGCTCAAGAGGTAAACAAAGATAAATCTAAACATTACACTGAGGTGCGTGGAGAGATCATTAGAAATATAGAAAGGGATACAGAGATTAATAGCAGTATAGAAAGTGATACAGAGATAAATAGAAATACAGAAAGCGATACAGAGATAAATAGATATATATATATATATAGAGACGAAGGGAGTGAGCGAGAGAGATTGATGGACGGAGGGATGGATAAAAAGAGAGAGATAGAGAGAGAGAGACGGAGAAAGAGAGAAAAGAAGAAAATAAACAAGAACAAAAAAACACCATACTTACACATCGGGAGATACTCCGCAGCCGCCTGAGTTATTACCGCGGCCTAATCCATTAATTAATAGCTGCCATAAAAGGGAAAATTGGGTTATTTATCAAAATGCACTCGCGGTCCCCGTGGTGTTGATGCTACTATACGTTCCTCGGTACACGCGGGTACCCAGGAGACATAAAATACTTTTTTTGTCCCGCCACCGCCGCCGGCTCTGACCGCTTAAAATCCGATCAATCCACCGGTTGACAGCGCAAAAATTCGGCGCACGATTTAGCTATACGTTTTTACGGCACGACACACACCGCCCGCGTCTCTTGCGTCATTGGCAGGTGACAAACATGTACCTATATATACATATATTAAATATACGTGCAAAATAAATACCTGTATATCAATTTACAAGTACGAGCCGGGTACCTATGCGTGACGTACGTTATCCTTCATTTCGCGGACGCAGGATGCGTTTAATATTATTTTTGTCGCCTACATACGTATATCACATTAAACAGGAAAGCACTGCGCCAAAGGGTCTGCACTATAATACTATATGCGCATCGTTGTATCCCGAGTTCGAAAGCGACAATGCACTGTTTTCCCGTGCTCGATTTGGTGACTACGCTATGGTAATATACGTCTTGTGTGTACGGTTAAAAAACCCTGCGCTGTTGCGGCTGTCTCGGGTAAGCCGTAATTTTAAATATCAATAATATTCGAAAAAAAACATTTTCCACATACGAAGTTAATTTTTAATCAGGCTCACCCCATTTTTCGGCCGTAAAAATGCTTAATTTGGTTTTTTTTAATGTTCACATTTTCAAAAAAGGGGTTGAGCATGGTTAAAAAATCACCTTATAGATACCATTCGATTTTTCAGAGTTATTAATTAATATTATTTCATATTTCGATTAAGATCTAGAATTTCATCCTTTGAAACCCCTAAAATGAATAACAGACTGAATAAAAAACAATCCTATGTAACACGAGCTAAGAAATATCTTTATTATGATGATATTCAGCATACGAAAAGAGGAAGTTTACATTTATTTTGTTTTTAAGAGCACTCACATTTATAGCGTTGTTCTCAATTTTTAAAACTGAGAAAAACACGTGCAATTTGAACTGAAGAATAATTTACATTATTTATAGAAGTAATAAGTGTTCAAACTGAATAAAACATGCACAATTCAGCAAACAAATACTGTACCATTGAGTATATAGGGGTAAATAGTGAAGGCGAGATAGGTTGCCTTAATTCCTATAAAACTTATTATGATAGTACTAAAACGAGTTATTCCATCAATTCCGGGTAAAAAATATGATCCTTCTTATGTAGTATTATAATATAGGACTTCAGACTATTCCATATACTTAGGGCTATACATGCCTATATTTAACTACATTTAAAATTATCTCAATACCGGATTCCCGTGGCTAAATAAAAATGTAAGTTTTTTTAATTTTGTTATGATTACCTATATGTATCAACTTGATTTAATGAGCAATGAACATTAACTATTATGCATATTATTTATATTTTAAACAACTTATTTATCCACATAATACATGCAAATTATGAAGTGAAAACTAAAAAACTGTTTATTTACAAAGTAAATATTATCGCTGTATAAAACTATTGTACACTTTTGCTATTTATAATTTTCTTTTCTTATTATGTTTTCATTGTTATAGATGTTGGTTGTAGATTGTTGATTGGATATGTGAGGAAATCGTTTACTTGTTGGAAAAAAAAATTCTTTTTTACGCTTGAGATTTAATTCTACATAAATTTTCAGAAAATGTTCTCGGAGTGAAATGTGACTTTCTAAAAAATTACCATTTCAATCAGACAAACTTACATACATTATAAACTCCAGCTTCAATACACGAGTAGATTTAAAATACAGTTTAATAATAGATATACGGATTAAGAAATAATTTTAGTAAGGGTAAAAATGAGAAATAAGCTGAATAAAATAAAATTGGTTCGAGACTTTCTAATAAAATGATGTCAAAAGGTTAATATATGAGACCGCGTGATGTAATTGTGTTTTAACCATAATGTATTTTTAGTTTTCACCAATAATCATTATTATTACTGTTAAGCCTAATACTTCTTGGAGAAAATGAAATGCTTAATTAATTTTGCTAATTATTCGCTGGCGTGTATCAACTCACACAATATATTGACGCGGTGAACGTAAGTTCGGTGATCACTACCTCGTACATTACATTATTATGTAATACAAGTTAATGGATCAAATATTTCGGTAAATAGATTACATTTTATAACATTCGAACCACAACCAATTTAATCGAGCATATTTTAGCGTGCGCACGTGAGTAACAATAGTGGAATACACATTTAATATTTATTTGAGGTACATACCGCTTTAAATCCAATAACTGTAATGGGAGTCTGTATCACGCATAATATATTACAACAAACCGGGTTTCTGTACTATATGGCTACGATGAATATATTTGAGTCCCAAAACATTTATAATTTTATGAATTTCGACTGCTTTTTATTGGAAAATATAACTGTTTCAACTATTAACGATTATTTTATTTTTCAATACCAATTAATATTGTAAATAATGTATGCTCGACAACCTTCGTATGCAATTATAATTAGATGATTTGAAAAATTCTGAATATATTAAATTTGACTTAGTTTTAGAATATTTCTAATGTTTAATGTATACAAAGTTAAGAATTTACAACAAAAAAAAATATGTCATAGTATGTACAATGTACATTGTACATACATATACGAACAGAGCAAAAATAATTATGAAAGCATAACATTTAAATATTATTATTTCTAATAGAAATGTAATTCGTTTTATTAAACATCGTGGTTTAACAATTATTCGTTAACGCCTCCTTTATTCATCAACGATCGGTGAAAACCATTATTTTTTTGCAAATAAAATATTTCTTATTTTGTTTTAATATTGTTGTTATTTGAAACGCCAATTGTGTGTAAGTAAATTAATGGACATAATCAATAAAAAATAATGCACTCTAGGTAAAAAAAAAAAAAAAACTCGATTACCTTAAACCAATTAATGTAAATATTGGTCAGGCTCAATGGCCACTGAATATGATAAACGGTGCGAGGACCATACGCGAAGTATGCGTACAGCGTTAAACAAATAAATTATTCAATGATAACGAGTGTATAAACAAATACTGAATAATAAGTAAATAATATTATTCATGATATTATAACGCTGTTGATTTAATAAATGATTTCGCATTTTGTAGCGGCGCACATTTAATTAGTCTGATGCACGGTGATAAATGTAATTATCAGTACGACTTATTAACACTATGCGGTGGTGCGGCAGCATAAACGTTCGGGCCATAAAATGTTTACAGCGCGGAAAAAAAAATTGTACATCCGTTATCTTGTATTATTTTCAGAAATATATGATTGCCAGACGTCTTGCTCCAGAACTGTGATTTATGGTACTTCTTATACGCTTTAGACTTGCCCATATCCTGCATGAAACGTATAAATTAGTCCCCTCAGGTTAGTAGGCGGTGGCGGCCGTCAGCTGGAGCGGTAATGTACTATGATGAACTGCGAGTGAGAGAGAGCTATGTGATGAAGATGTGCAGAACAAAAAATTATTCTTGTCACACAGAGGTCTACGAGTTCTAATTTAATAAAATGAATCCACTCACTGTAGGTGCTATTGTATATAGTTAAGGATATAGTAATTGATACTATTATTTATAAAATTGTGCGTTTTACTGACCTTATATTTCTAGTGGCACATACTCGTATAAAACATGTCATAACTAAACTCTCATTTAAAACACAAATTTAATAAAAAACATTTTTTCTATAATTCGTTCAATAAAATTAATGGTAAGAAAAAATAGTTTTTTAAAATTTCACATTGCACTGTATTATCTACGGGTGAAATATTGTATGTTTAAAATGGAATGAATGAATGTAGATTAAAGCTTAAACACATATGTTTTGTTCTTTTAGATTTATTTATATAAGTTAAAGCGAATAATGTGATGATGTTAAAAATATAACTAATTCTTGACTTTAACAGATTAGAAAAAACTGTTTAGATATTAAAAACACATACCTAGTAAATATAATTATAGTTATGATATATATTATCATAATTTCTTTAAAATATTCCACATAAATAAGTTGTATGTATTCTTAAGATCATATAATCTCATTATAACACTCAAATAATGATTTAATTCGTTATTAATAGTACTTTAAACATTTTTTATTTAAATTAGCTCGTTAATTTGTGTGTTCACAAAAAAAATCATGCTTCAATAAACAGTCAACAGTATAAATTATTATTATAATTATAATTAATATTGTATTACAGTTGATGAAAACGACAATAAATGCAATATTATCAAAAATTATATACAAAAATAGTTATATATAATAAATAATGAACCCAATAACACTTTGTACACTATTCAATTCTATGTTGTAATAAATACTAAATTACTTCGCTGTATAACTACATATATTTACACAGCTCTATTATTTTGTAAATAATTGTATTTTGAACAATACGATTTTCATCTATATTTTACTTGTATAGGTTCAATACTATTATAAAATCAGAAAATTATTTTTTATACCACAAAATAACGTCTAACTTTGTAAATTTCAAAATCGTTTTACTTTGATTTTCATTATAATAATTAATTTTTAAATATACATTTTTATGTAACAGCTCATAAAACGTATTTTTAAAACCATTTATTAGTCTTAAGTTATCCTTGGTCGTTGTGAAATTCTACGGTGTAATAATTTTAACCTGACGAACATTTTACAATGTAAGTATGATTCTAGTAAGTTAATCATAACATGCTGGTTAGATGAAAAGAGCAGAGGGGAAGAGAATATGCGTACTCTTCGAGAAACTTTCGAAAGACAAGTGCTGCGTTTTCCATCGGGTTTATTCCGTAAAGCACGTCTATTAATGACTATCCCAAGGATCATAATTCATCGGATATTCTCCCGCCTCCTCATTCCTTTGCGTTCCGTTTCATAATTAAAGGCTGACGACGACCTTTGATTATCATTCACCCTTTAGCCAACGACAGTATTATGCAAATCTTAAGAATAAAATGATCAGGGGAAAGTTTCTTCTTCGTTAAGCAATCAAAATGGGAATCGTTTACGCCATCTTATATAAGTCTTTGTCCGTGCGATGCACTCTTGAAGTGAAAACGCTTATGCACACACCCGTTGTTTAGGTATGAACGTAAGTACGAATGCCTATAGGGAATATAAAATAAAAATTAATGTTGCTTCTACGTCGCAAGTCATGTCTGGATGCCTGTCGTCCAAAAACCACAACAAAAGAACACCCCCTCGATTTGTTCTTGTTCGTCCACCGCCTACAGGCCTCTTTCGGGGTAGATATTGTAAAATCGTGTCATCTTGACATGCTTTCTACTCAGAATAACTTTAGTGTGTCCGTCAAAATTTAAATTAAAATCGAATTTTCCACCCCACGTCAAATGTGACTGCGTGCGCATTTCCAATCTCTCTCTCTCCCTCCCGCTGTTTTTCTCCATTTTATTTCTCTTTCTATCTCTTATTTCAAGCATCTCCATCCGGTTATATCTCCCACAACCGTAAACAAAAGAGGGTTGGATACAACCTCCTTGGCACCCCTCTGTAAGTACTCGATTTATTGCTTACTGGTTACACGTAAGGAAAGACCATATTTAATAAAAAATGGATACTGAGAGTTGCTGAATGCTATTGAAAATATATCACATTCTCTACATCCAGACATATCACACTTTAAAAAACTGAAAACCCTACAGCGACAAGTATCATCATATCATCAATACAATGTTATAAATGTGACATATGGTAGTTTTGATTTTAATATTTCTACGTATTATCTTATCTACTCAAATATATATACATGATGACTTTTTAGACATACTCAGATCTTTTGGCCGTAAAAATGCTTAAATTTGAATTTTTTTCAATTTCGAGTAATCATAGAAACTATGTTGTACCAGATTTTTTCATTCTCATGCCATCTTTAGGGATGAAGATACAAACTTTTTTTTCAAATGAAAACACCTTTTTTCACTTCGGTATTTCATTGAGATTATTTTTTTGGGCATATCTAAAGAAACGCTCTGTATATAATATATATTTAAAAATATTGTAATAGCATTTCGTTGTAACTTAAAACTATTTACATATCTATAAATTATAAAATACTAGACTTAATTCATAATTATTTTATATGAAACACAATATTTCTAACACGTTTTAAACCCTATGAAATAATATATACTTCAACTATATGAGTAGGTACAGAACATATTACTTATTAGTTGGTATGTTACAAACCGTTGTAACCAATTCGAATGAAAACTTTTATTTTTACAAAGTTTATTTACTCAAAATATTACTGTTAATTTGCTCATTTGGATGTTTATTGCATACTATAACTTAACTAAAAAAACAATGATGTAATTGTACTAGAAAGAGCTAATTTTAATGAACATATTATTCTGTAAACAACTAAAGTTTTTTTTAGCTTCCCCATTTTGTTTGGATAATTAGTAGGTATATGCATTTAAATAAATAAAACATTACAAATCAAATATAAACTCTAACGATTTAAGGATAATTGGTTTGAATCGATTTAATTGGAGTAATGCAGGATAACATTTGATGTTTTTTAGGTTGGTTTACAGGTATTTTTTTTTTATAAAACTTTGTGAATAATTAGTTTTGAGGATTTACTGTTTTAATTAACCTACTAGACGGCCACGATTATGATTAGTTAATTTAACTTATAAATTATAATATAAACATTTTTAAATAAAATTTTAAAATTTTGAACTCTAAATATGTAAAATTTAATGTTATTATTTATCAATTAATTATCTTTTTATCTAATTAATAATTATCTTAAATAATATTAAATTAATTTCTTGGGACAAAAATTTAAAAAAAAAATGGTATTTAAATTACTTTTTAGCCAATTTCTATACAAGCTGTACCAACTTTCAGCACACTTTATTGGTTAAATTATGACGATATATATTACATATGATGAATACTACCTAAAGAAATACTACCACATATTTTTTATCATAAAAATTTTAATAACTTACAGTATAATAAAAAAAATCTGTGACTATAGGACATATACAAGACACTTATTCACTAAATTTATGTTATCTATAATTACATTTTTTGATTTTTTTTCTCAACGAAACATATTTTATAATTTCAGTCATAATTATTTATGACATGACATTAAATTTAATGATAAAGAAACAACTAAATACACGACTAATTCATTTTTAGACACTTCGTATCAATATAAAACGCAAATGATATTATGGTGGCCAGAGGGTAACAACGCTCCCGGAACGATAATATTTTTTACCACACCAGACGAAAATATATATTTTTTTGAATGATTAATGTTAAAAATAAACATAAATATCGCTTCTTTTAACGACCTTTCAATTGTAATGAATATAAAACGCCACCAAACCTCACACCCTAAGCAATCAACCACAATAAACCATGCTACCCCTACATTTTTTTTTCACTTGGCATTACTATGATGACGAACACTGTCACCACATCATCTTATTGATCTTAAAATACACTTGTTTATAAATAACACTATGGTACGCAGCGCCATAAGGTTAGCCATATCGTATCTGATGTTATCAATATGTTTGAAAACAAATAATTTAATTACGCAATGATATGTTTACGTTTATAATTCGTTTATGACTTATACCATGTTTAAAATAACCGATTCAATATGACTTTCAATAATTTATTTTTATGTACCATTTTGTACCGCTGCGGAATATATTAGACGTCAAAAATCACTGTTTCATGTATTACTGTTTTTTACTTATTAGTTATTAGTTAAGCTAAAATTCTCTAAAGTTGATTGTCGATGACTGTTGTCAACAATAAACCTAAATTATAGGATTGATATCACATATCTATAGATATGCACTATACGTATTGATTTACATATAAAGTTTTGATAGACAATAATTTTAAGTTTTCACGAGGATGACTATAACATTATTTTTACGATAAATATTGCTTATTTCATGACAATAACAAAATAAATATAAAATAATTTTACTCATTTATATGATTTTCATTAATTTCAGTCATTATTAAAACTATACGGGCTTTCGGTTTTAATAATATTTCCCTGTATTTAGTGAGTGCGTGGATAAGTTTTTCTTGTTTTGTGTTGCAGCCTATTTTTAAATGTGGTGCTTTGTTAGCAGTAGTTTGCTGTGGACATATTTTGAATTGTTTCCTGATCCAGTCCGATAAGTGTTTAGGTACGGGATACCAGGGGTGTAGAAATTTCACGCCATCGACAATAATTATCACTCAATTGGATGATTAATATTGAAAATACCCATCTAAACGAAATGGACTTAGCAGTTGTATAGTGGACAGATTTTCGTCTGTCAAAGCCAGAAAAAATGTTTAACAAGTGTTCTTATTTTATTTTAATTAACTGTATTGTTATTCTTATTACACTTTATTATTTGTATAATACTCAATAGTTTGTTTTATGTATTGTCACTAAAGGGTAAATCTGTCTAAAATATATTTTTAAATGTAAAATCTTGATAATAATACTGATATTGGTATGGCGGAAACGAAGCCCCTGCGGTAATGCTATGTGTTTTCAACGAAAAAAGCGTAGAATATATTGCACTTTTTAATCCGTCACCGAATTTGTATTCTATTAACGGTTCTAAATGAAAACATTTTTAAAGTTTTTAATTTTTTAATTTTTTTAAACATTTTCTAATTTAATTTTTATACGGCTCAAGATTGTTTGATACGGTTTTAATATAAAAAATTAACTGTACAAATATACAATAGTAAAGTAATTATATCCTTGATCAATTTAAAATAGAAAATTAGTCTGAATGCAAATTAAATGTATTTAACCTGAAAAATATATATGATCAATTTACATCATAATATGTCCATATGTATGCTATAATCACTATTTTTCTCGCACACAGATTTATTTATATCAACGTGTGATGTACGACCTCCCCCCTTCTCCTGCACCATGATTAATTTCATTATGATAATTTATAACAGTATGGTGTAGTGAAGGAATCAAATGTTATATGTTTATTATTCACATGTCTACGTTTATAAATGGAAAAATAAAAATAAATACTATTATATGTCATGATAATAAAAACTTTAAAACTTAACGCAACATTTTACTTTGAATGAACAAAATGTATACTATACTCATAAATTGTAACAATTTATATTAAATCCTACATGTATATGTTCATATTTGGACGGATTATGTTGCTTTAAGGCTTGGACTTTATACTATAAGATGACTATACGAATCTTATAAATGTTTGAAATAATGAACCATTTTTACACAACAAATTATATAGGTATAGGTATATAAAATATTTAACTCTTGTTTATTTTCGATATATACATGCATATAAAATTCAAAATCTCTACGAATTGATATACACTTTATCATAAGCTTAGTACATCAATTTCATCAAATATGATATTATTTTTGTAGGTATAATATTTTTATACGCATTAAAGCGTTTCGAAAACTCTTCCCTAGAGGAAAATTTATCTTAGGATATTCTTCAGGGTAACGTTGACTATAACTTCTGAACGTGTTTCGCAATTTAAACTGGTATTTAATAATGTCTATGAACGAAGAAAATACTAAAATTGTTCATTCTTTTATTTATGCATGGAAAAAAAACCATCGTATTTAATCAGCCAAACTTTATATTCTACACCTATGGAAAATACTTTTTTTCATTTTAAAGATATGTAATTATGTGGCTGTAAGCATTCAGAACTATTGGATAGCAATAGCAATATAAATTACATTTATAATACATTAGAAGTGATAACGTTACATTAGAATTTCATTGAGGTAAAAAAATATTATTTTGATAGTAGATACTTAAGGTAGGTTCTTTTTTTTTTATTAATATAAAGTTTTCCTGACAGTCGACATCATCTAAACTTAGGTGTAAAGAATTAAATTATTTTTTAACATTTATAAATTAGATCACATGGTATTAATAGTTAAAACTATGGTTTAAAACAGTGATGGGCAAAGTACGGCCCGCGGGCCAACTCCGGCCCGCGAAAGTATTTAATCCGGCCCGCCGAGGGTCCATTGACATGGATAGTATATGGCCTGTATAGTATAAAAAAATTCCCGAAATATTCTGAAAATGATCGAAGAAAATGGTTTTAAATATATAAATGGATTGGCAGGAATTGTGCGCGGTGTCGTACCCTCACAACGTGGTTTTAGGTAGATAGTAGATACTATGATAATAGGTATATAACTTATATTTTTGTTCATACTAATATATTTTCCTGATCTCGGTTTGGTGCATACTTATCGTAGTTTTCGTATAATAATATGTATGATGTGCTTATGTGTATAAGTTTAACTATAGTTTTTAAATTAATTATTATTTAAGGTAAAAGGTAATTTGTAACATTTGTGTGTAATGCTTTAATGTTTTTATAATATTATGATTCAAAGCTTTAACACAAAATGCATTTTTTCTGTAATTCTGGCCCTCCTCTAGAATTTCTTAAACTTTGTGGCCCCCCATTAAAAAAGTTTGCCCACCACTGGTTTAAAATATACTGAATAGGATAAGATTAGGATAAGAACCTAACATTGACAGATAGTATAAATAATAAAATATAGACAATATTTACATAATACAAAGAAGATTAAAGATTTAGGACGTCGTGAGGTAGGCCGCGTTAGAGTCTGCGACTGTTTGGACGGGTGAATCGCTGGAGCTTGAAGTGCTGTGGACCACTTGCTTTAGGTAATTTGTTAAAAAAGCTTACCGATAATTCTTTTATGTAGTTTTTGATACTTGGAATTTTGAAATCTGTGTGCAGTGCGTCATTTCGGACAAACCATGGGGCATTTGAAATTACACGTAGGACTTTTGATTGTAATATTTGCATTTTTCGTATATGAGTTGTAGCACATTGACCCCAGACCGGGGCTGCATATAAAATTAAAGGGCGAATTATTTGTTTATATAATAATAGTGAGCATTTCCAGTTCAGTGAATTTTGCCGATTTATGAGTGGATATATTATTTTTAAGCGTTGGTAACCTTGCTGTAATTTCGATGATATATGAGGATTCCAAGTGAGTTTCTTATCTAATAAAACTCCAAGATATTTGATGTTGTGATACCAAGCTATGTTTTGACCGTTGAACTTTAATGTATTATAGTATTTGGGTCTTCGTAACGTGAATAGGACTGCTGAGCTTTTTGATGGGTTGAGTGCAATTATTTTCCAACTTTGTGCCCATATTTGAACTGCGTCGAGATGAGTTTGAATATTACCTATTACCTTATCTACGTTATCAGAGCTAGAATATATTACACTATCATCCGCGTACAGAGCTATTTCCGTGTTCATTGTTGTGGGGAAGTCAGATATGTACAAATAAAAAGATAGGTACTTAATTGTAGTGTTCAGTTTTAATATTAATAAACTTAACAGTAGTATACGACAATAAAATCAATCATTACATTTAATTCACTTAAAAGAACTTAAAAGGTTCACTCAAGATAAAGATAACAAACTGTTGGAAGGTAAAAGAGAAATAACACGGTATAATATACCTGTCAAATATTCAAACAAATCTTTTGGTCAATCTTTTGTAAATTATTTGGGTCCAGTGTTTTTTAACGAAATGCCATGTCAATATAAAAAAAATATTCACTGTTCCAAAATTAATGCTAAAAAAACTGTTTATCATTGGCTATTTTCTCAACTAACCTAACTCTCTCATATGCTTTGCTAAATTTAATATTTTACTTATTTTATTTTTATTTTATTTTTATTTTATATTCTATATTTAATATGTTATATGTAATATTGAATATAATCTCTCATTCCTACAATTTTTCTATTGTTAAAAATATTTATTTATCTGTATTAGTTATTTTTTGATTTTTTTCTCCTAACATTTATTGTTCTTCCATCACTTATTGTGCTACTCATACGATATAATGTGTATAGTTCTTAATTAAATATTATTACTCTCTATCTCTAACACAAGATAAAAGCTTAAAAGAGATAGATAATCATGTAATCTAACGTAAAATTGTTTGTATACTATGTAATTTATGATGGTTTTTTTGAATAAATAAAAAGAAAAAAAATTCATTTTTAATTCCAAATTCCAGTAAAATTAAATATATTATTAAATTTTAAATCACATAGGCTCAAAAAAATGGATTTAATCAAATTTGCTGCAATACCCATATTGATGATGTATAAAATTTATATTTGGTTGGTAAATGTGCATTTTATATATTAACGGCCATATTTTTGACATTCCTCCCCCACAAAAACTCTCTGACTATCCAAAATGTGAATCCAAGAAAAAAAAATGGAGGGGCTTTTTAAAGACAGTTCAATACTTGGGGAAAATGAAAATGCTCTAACAATAGCGTTGTGAACGGTACATTTTTAATATTATTTTTTCAGAAAAATGGTTATCTTATTCTTACACAAACAACATTTAAACTGTAACATGATTTAACATTAATACCGAGCGTAGACTCAATGTTTTTCATTTCTTGAAGATTGTCGCAATTTCACAATATGCATAATTAGTAAAATATATACAAGCTGGTTGTGTATGGTTATAAGTATGATAATTTCCATAGTAAAATAAAACAATATAATTCTTCACTAAAATATAAATAAAAAATGGTGAATGATTATTTTAGTGTTATTTACCACATAAATATGCAAGAAATATTATATATTCATGTAATATACATCTATAGACATATACAGGATGATTTTTTAACCATGTTTAGCCCCTTTTTTGATCGTAGCATTGCATGGATTTGGATTTTTTCATGCCATCTAAGGGTTTCTTATGGCGGTACAAACTTTTTTTCACTGCGGTATTTCATTGCGGTTATACTTTTGTGAATTTTGATGTATCGAAATCAAAATTCGAACGAGTAGTTATTGAATTATATCTGTGATTGATTTTGTGTGCTGTCGTAAAGAACTTAATGCTAATACTAAAACTAATAATAGGATAGTGGACAAATGTATAAAAACTTTGATAAAGTGTCAAAATATAATCCAATGTTGATGTAAATGGTACATGTATATAATAACAAAATTATAAAATAAAACAGACAATACACTACATAGAGTAAAAGTTATTGTGTGTTGATTAAATATACTATATTATCTGATGACTTATTGTTTTTTTACAGTTTGTCGGTCAAAAAGTTAACACGCACTTAATGACTCAAAACGATCACCAACAACTTAGAATTTAAATTCTTGACATTTTTAAAACTATATATTTGTATGAAGATCTGGTGTGTTGTGACCGTACTTGATTTTTTATATCGTAGTCAAATTATAGTTATTAAATTGCACAATTGCTCCAGAACACGAAATGCAATGAATTAATTACTTTATAAAACATGTATGTAGTATAAATAACAAGTATTTTAACTAGGTATCCTATACAAAACAATATCCATCCGCGAAAAATAAACGTAAGCATTTTATATTTAGAATGGAACGAAGGATCTATTCGTTTCAAAATAATCTGTTGTTTTTTTATTTTTTCTAGTATGTTATCACTTTTTCGGGTAGGCAGATTGCCGCAAAAGTTCCATAAACAACCCTTGTATAAAATATTGTATATTGAACTCAGATGGTGGTACTTTATAGCAGACCATTTTTATATTTCTCCAATAGGTTTCTAAACAGTTTTGAAAAACTATTGAAAACCACGCCAAAACAGTAAAATTGATTACACTACCGGACTTACACATAATCTACTTTGGAAGATTATTATTTTTTAATTACAAACAAAAATGGATGACTTATTTTTCATTACGTAAACATGCAATATAGATAAATTATAGTGAGCCAAGTATAGAATTTAAGTTTTATTTTAAAGAACTAAAAGATTTCAAAACTACCTATACCCTATCATGTTTATTGTTATATTTTATATTAATTTTGAAATGCTTATGTTAAATTTAAATTTACCTCATAGGTACAGATTCATAACTCATCATAAAATAGCTATAACCTGCGTGTTTCACTGATAATTGTTTTTTAAATGACAAGATTTATCAATATACTATCATATTTCAAAATTAAAATTAAATACAAGTTAGTTTATTTCAAGCTCAATTATTAACGTTAAGAAAAAACTGCACCACCGGTTCCCGATCACTCAACGGTCATAAGGTATACATTCCAAAATAGCTTTGGTTTATAACGACTAAAATAGTAAGATATGTTATAAAAATACAAATATATTTTTTTAACTCTCATCTTAAAATTAATGTGCTAAATATTTGTAAATTTTTTGTAAGACAAAAATAAAAGTCTCTGAACGTAGCTTATTTAAACATTCTATATCATTTTCATGGTTGGGTTATTTAAGCGAACAGCATGAGACCATTAGGGAAAAAAGCTTTTTTTCGTGAAAGTTAAACTTAAGCATTAATGTGAGGGTCCGGAGGCTATTCTGGGGAGCAGAATTTAATATTCATGAACTTGATAAAAAAATATATGTATAAATGGTGATTTAAAAAAAATTAATACCTATTCAACGGCAAATGTAGCTCAATTTATTATCATCGAAATGTAATGAAAAAAGTTTTAAAAAGGTTTTATGCTAATGAGATAATAGAATTTAAAAATTATACAGTCACGTCATTGTTCAGATTTGATCACGTTCAAAAACTAAGTGTAGTTGTCCAAGACCTTAGTTCCTAACATTCATATATTACGAGGTTGTTGGCGACAATACTGTAAACAGCCAATGGGGGAGGTTTACGTTTCGTTTTATTGCTTCCTTTAAGATTTATGACGCTATAGATCCGATTTCGAAAACCGCTAACGCTGTAGTAACGCATCCGCAGTAGGCTGCAGAAAATTAGAAAAACCTCAATGACCGATTGGATACCTATCTTTTGTGCAATAAAACAAGATTAAAATACGAAATTTGTATGTATTTCATACGAGTTTCATTGATCGTAATATTTAATGTTAGCAATACACTAAATTATAATACGCCTACTAGTATTATTATACTCCTATGTTCGCGTATAATAACTAACGTATAATAACTCGGAATTTGCTTATCGAAAAATGTTTAACAATAAATGTAATAAAGTATATAATAAAATATAAGATATTTAATTTAAATAGATAAAATAGTGTTTAACAGCATAATATTATGCTTGGTAAAAAAGTGTTGACTAAAATCTAAAGCCTACAAGGGTACAATAAATAATTTAACTACAGTCAACAGCTACCCAAATTAATAATCAAGATAATAATATAGTTTGTATATTGTACTCGTACCTATATGTATATTGTATACTGCACACTTAGGCCCTCCTCACACGGGAATACTCAAAAGAAACTGTAATTGCCTAGACACTAGGAGCCTGGGCAACTATAATAGGCAACTTTGCAAGTGTGTTTCAATGGCGTCGTTCAGACGGCTCTACTGAAATCGCCGCGACTGATAAACTGACGCTACTAGTCGACTGACGACTAAACATGTCAGTCTCCTCGCTACTCTGGTTGATCGAGTTGCTTCAAAGTTCATTGAAATTTATCGTTGAATTTTGTATCAAAAAAAATTTTACTGTCCATTATGGAGCAAAATTTCAATATAAAATTCGTGAAAGAAATTGAAAAGCTTCCAGAGCTCTACAATTACACATTAAAGAGCTAATCCAAAAGAAATGTAACGGAAAAAGCTTGGAGTGAAGTAGCCACAGAAGTTAAGATCACAGGTTAATAACAATATTGATTATAATGTATATTTATTATCTTCATCGCTACTAGAATCACTACTAGACATTACGAAATACTATTTACAATATATATATTATATATACATATAATAAATTATATACACGTATTGTACGAAAAACTGAAAAAAACTTTGCTGTTGAAATCGTGAGGCGACACTAATTTATCAATTTATAAAATACCGTGTGTGAAGATAACTGGCAACTTAAGTTGCCTAGTTGCCCAATATCCTAGTATCTAGGCTATTACAGTTTCTTTTGAGTATCCCCGTGTGAGGTTGGCCTTACTCTTCCGCGGCCATACATATCATTGAATCAATCGAAAATTATACGCGATTTTAAATTCAACCATAAAAGTTTAAAGTGATACATTTGAATCGCAGCTAAATAAGATATTCATTACCTAGCTAAGTTATAGATACATAGATATTACATCGATTTCCGCTAGAATTGTTTTTTTTTAAGATTACGGTAATTGTATGATGATTGATCATAATTCATAATATAAGTACTATGATATATAATAACAATGTAATGATACCCTGTATCCTATCACTTTTAAATTATAAAAACGGACGAAACTCCTTGATCGGGTGAGACTCCACGGTCGGGCATGATATAAGGCCCATCCCTAATGCAAAGCAATAATTTCTTTTAAACTTGAAAACAATGTACCATTTCGGTCTCGAAAAAACAATTCTGAGTGAAAGAGGTCGGCTGGATTAGTCTATATTTCTTCAGATGGTCAATATAATAGTAGAACCGAATTTCTGAACTTAGTAGGTTGGACTTTTAATGTTCTATCTTTTACAAAAAAAAAAAGAATGTTTCGAAAATTATGAGATTTCTATTAATTACTAATATATTGATATAATATCGATATATCGATAGTATTTGTATGTTTTAAGTCGCTACCAATTCATTTTTTTTAGTATAACAACCAAATAATAAGGTATCTTATAAAAATCTTGTATCCATGAAAAATAAACAAGTGCGTGACAAAAATATTAGACGGTGCAGGAAATTACGCAATATTTTGCAATTTTTTATCTGTTTTTCTCAATTATTCGAAAAACTAATGAAAAAATTCAAAAAATCGCCCCTCTAAGTATACTAACTAGATAAAATTTCCTTTCAGTAGTTAAGTTATATACATTACTCACTCATCAACGGCCAGATCGAACCACTGGACATAGAGACCTAAAGTTTTGGTGGCATATATCTATAATGGTATAGGGGCTAGATAAGAAAGTATTATACCCTAAACCTTCCCCAAGGGTGTGAAAATGGGTTAACGTTTTATTGATATCTTCGGAATTTTATTTTTATTTCCAAAGGTTGCCTATGGAAATACCTAAATAACAAAATCTGGATTTTACCCTAAAGGGTCAAAAGAGAACACAACCGAATATTTTACGTAAACATATATAATAAGTAAAATAATAATAATAAGCAGGGCTCGGGACTTTTAGCACTTAAAAATAATACGTAGCAATACATTTTTTTTTATTCAATTAATAATATTATGTTCAACAAAAATTCTTGAAATTTGGGGGGTTTTAACTAGCAATTATTTTCATGGGTAACGCCGTACAGCAATAATATATAATATGATATAAATCGTGATTCAATATTCAAAAAAGTACTTGTATAAAAGTATACTTGGGTACAAGTATATGTTTTATTCACATTAACTATTAATTATTCATTCATTTGTTTTATAATAATTAATCAAAAAGAAACACATTCGTAGGCAGTTATTTTTATTTCCTTTTATTCTTATTCTATGGTTGAGCACAATTATAAAAAAGCCGGTAAGGATATTTTTTTATTTTTTACTAAGCTAACCTTATTTATTTTTATAAGCCTAAAAGCAACTACATATATATCAACCAATTATTTACATTTGAAAAAAAATTTAGAGCGACGAATGTTACCTGTTGGTATTGTTTTTATTATCATTATTATCTAAATGCATTACATTCTTAAACCAAAATTACTTATTATGTCAGAGTGAAGGTGGGTAAACGCGTTCTGGGTAATATTAAATATATTTTTCAAGTTTATTCGTAATTTTTCTTTCGTACCACGGAAAAAAACTAAGAAATTCAATAAATGTAATAACTTTTTGAAAGAACCAACGGAATCTAATTTTCTATCTTAATATTTATTACAGAAGATCCATGATGCAAATTTACTACCTCAAAGTATGGTCACAGAAAATAACACACTATTGTAAAACCAATGGATTTATGTGCCATAGACTTTAAAATATATAATAAAGTCAACGGTAAATTCAATGCACTGTGAGGAATGAAAATTTAATTTCGCAGTATAAATACCTAGAAAATGAATTCAAATATATACTATTTAAAACCTAAGTTCAAGTTCAATCAAATTGCAATTTATTATACACTATGGACAGCTTTTATACGTTTGAAAAAATCATGCTCCTAAAAATGTTTATGTACTTATCACTGTTTACAATATAAAATATGTATGAATTACTTACTATTATACTTATAACTTACTGTGATAAAATATATTATATTTTAAGACATCCATTCTAAAAATGTTAACAATAGAATAATTATACATAAAATTTAAATAAAATATGTCAACTTACCCAACTTAATTAAACTGGGTTTAATATCAAAATGACCTAAGTTTTTAAAGTTATAACGTAAAATAATTCTTATGTACTTTACAATGTTGAGAAATAATACTTAAGTGTTATTTCATATTTTCACTCTGCCCAAAGACAGAATGGGAACAGAGAATTAAATTCTCAGTTACTAAATGAATAAGTATTCGTGACACAATATCGTAATATTTTACATTTTTACCTATAAAAGATATATGAGCTAATTGTCGTTCTATGAATAAATTAATATCTTCTGTAACAAAAACGGAATCAGCATTTTTTTATTTCGGCATAAAATATTGTTTACGAGGAGTGTTTCAGTCTGTTTTTAATAATTGTTCAATATTTACTAAAAATTTAAATACTTAAAATATATCTGACAGTGTTGATTTATATTGAATACTTTAAAGTCCTCTGTTGTGTAAAGTCGTGTTCATACGTTTCGTACGCATTTGAAAGTTATAATAAACCACCGACAACAAACGATTCCGAGCATAATGTGCGAATGCAATACAATATATATTACATAAAAGAACCTAATGTTTTTCGTCCCATAGAATACGAGTATTTTTCTATAAAATACGGCCCAGTTTGATCCAAATCGAATATTTCATAAATGTCCAACTTAGTCCCACTCGAATATTTTTTTATAATAACACGGCTCGGCCTGAATATTTTCCATAAATACCCGACTCGAAAAATATCCCAAAAATACCAATAACGTGTAAATTTTTGATCATTAGAAAGCCAAACGTAATATTTCTTATAAAATCCCAGTTAGACCAGTTCCGAATAGAATCTCTTTGAAATGGACTCAGTGGCGTACATATGGGGGGGGTTTCGGGTTCAAACCCCGCCCCCAGGACCAAAAAAAAAATGTGATATTATTGATGGATTTCTTATTATTAATCATCCGTGTATACACGGACAAACAAACGTCATAATAATATGACTATTGAGTAAACACTATACTTTACCAACAACAAAAAAATTTTTAATAACGAAATTATGGTTGCCTTATATCAATCAAAATAGACACTTGATCGTACACAGTCAGTTAATTGCATATTAATATTGTCATTATATAGACCGACTCGATCAGACAACGGAGGAAAAACCGATTATTACTGTAATAATATACTATAAATTTAGTTAAGATTAATTTGAATTTATAACATTAAAATTGTTTATTAACAAAACATTAAACGTTTAAAATATTAAAATGAATTATAAATACACAAGACTGATCGAGTTAATGATTTTTTTTTAACTCAGTTAAGTTTATATGCATACACATATAGTATATACTCGTATTGTATTTTTAAGTACAGAAGTTACCTATCTAATAAGTAATAAGTAATAAATAATAATAAATACCTAAAAATAATAAATAAGTATTATATATTTTAGTTGTCTTTCAAACAGATATTATAATAGTATTAATGATTAAAATTTAAATTGATTATAATCAATTTAATTTAATGTTTTAATTTATTTTGATAGGGAAGACTTAATGGTCTAGCTATCCTCTCGATCAACAAAAATGATTCAATTACTCCTGATGAAGTGCTGGTTGAACTATCCAATAAAAAAAGGAGATTAGAATTTTTATTATGAATAATTAATAATATAATATATATAATTGTCTGTATTTACTTTGTGCATATTAAATAATATTTAACTGCCATGAGTTATGTAAACCTTTGTATTTGTTTTGCTGTTTTGCCTATTAATATTTATATGCGTAATGTGTTTGATTGTTAGGAAAATAAGTAGTTTTAAAGGGAAGGTTTTAGTGTTGGTTATTTTTTTTAACCCCCCCCCCAGATCAAATTTGAATGTACGCCACTGAATGGACTCATAGATACTTAGCGGTAGAATTTAAATTATTAATATATGATAGTTAATAATACAAAAACAATATTATTGAATACAGTCAAAAATAATTGGCTTACAATACAATCCTGTTCTAACAATGAGTACAGTATTTATGTACGTATGATTTTTATATTAATGGTAATTGTTAATGATGTCTAATAAATTTAATTTTTTATTACATTTTTATAAAATTTGAATATATATATATATGAAATATGAATATATGTTATATAGAGTTTTACTAATTAGCCTCAACATTTTATTTTTTAGTCAACTAGAGATTTTTTTATTTTGAAACCCCATTGAGGCCCAAAAAAAAAATAATATTAATACTGTATTTATGTAGTTATCATACCTAAAAATTTTATAAATATTATTTTTAAATCTACACGCATAAGTGAGAAAATTGTATAAATTCGTAAAACCAATCAGTAAAGTTATTTTAAAACCTTAAATGTTTAAAAAAATTAGCTTAGTTAGTTCTTCTAAATTTTTAAAAACAAAAAATGGCTGAAGAAAATCACTGAATAAAATTTTGCAAAATACAAAAATAATTTATTTTATAAAATTAAATATAAGTAAACGCTTTAAAATTTAAATTTCTAGGCATAATTTAACGATAAAAATATCAATGCACTTATAAATATAAAATATATAGTAAACTCATATTATATATCAATTTTAACGAATATAACAATAATACTATTTTGAATTTTCATTCAAATATGATTCATAATATATAGATTTTGGGATGAAAACCAATAATATTCACGTGTTGTATGTTTAAAATTATTTAAAGCAAATACTAGTTCTGTAGACTGTAGAGGAACTCAGGAGCTAACTACGATATACATAGTAAAGTAACATTACGGTAGTATGTCAGAGATATTTTATATTTTTATGTTAACATAAAAATGATTAAAATAATTTTCAGACTGACGTGTGAATTTATTATACGAGTATAAAGTTGAAGTGTCTAGAATATTAGTGTTATATTATTATAAAATAATGTATGTTTGTTTCGATGTGTGTTTTAAACAAAAAAAAAATAATAATAATATTTAACATGTTTGTATGTTGTAAATTCAAAATTGTTTTAATGTTTTCTTAAGACGTACCGTATTTAAATATCTAAGAATAACACTATTATAATAAACCGATTATAACACTGAATATAATTTCCTGAACACTGTGATTCATCATTGTTCTTAAATTTATAAAAACACAAAATTATCTTACGAAAAGCAAGTAAAGTGAAGCGAGTTCCTGATCAACATACTTGACAAAACAATGTGTGATGATAAAAAAAATATATTCACAATAAGATTCACAAAATAATAATTAAGTATGTATATTTATTTCGTTTTTGTGGCATAAGTTGTAGATTATTATTATAACAATATATGAAATCAATTGTATAGGTATTGTAGGTATAATAAATAATAAAATGATTAAAATGTACGTATCTTTCCGATTGCATGTTAACTAACATAATTTATTGCCATAGTGACTAAATCTATATAGTATACACTTAACTAAACTAATAATATAGTTAGTCTATAGATACCCAACCAGGGTAACCAATACTGATAGTTTAATAGTGACTACAACCGTTTAATGATAGTTTTGGATGCAGAATGAACTTGGTGTATAGGCTAAAGTTATTTATGTGTTAAATGTTTGAAAATTCTCTGAAAGCACTTCGCAAAACATTAATTTTGATTAATGTATTTCAGGTGAACTCCTGGTTTTTTTGAAACTTCTATGACTATTCAATGTTAAGAATATTATAAGCCATTAAACTTAAATGATCACCACATTAAAATGTAATTAAATTTGATCATTAATCACCAATCGTCATAAGAACACTATTTTCTATTGGATAGTATTTTTATGGTTAATTTCTTTTTGAATCTGTGAAAAATTATCCGTCGATTTTTGTGTTTCCAAAGTGTATTATTATTTTTTGTGTTACGCTATCCCAAAAATCAACCTAGTCAAGAAACGTATTATGGGTTTAAAAATTAATCTCTTAATTAATAATCAATTTTATTTTTTTATTACTTCATTGTAATACCTTTTACCTTTATTTATAAGCCACGTGTCCACGTCGACTGAATTACTGAACGTGGAAATTTGAAACGAACAGATTATAACAGTTGTTACAATTTTTAGTAAAATTTAATTCACTTTAAGTGTTAGTCTGGTTAAGTCTATAACCTATTGGACTTTGGACTTTATTACTGGAAATTATTTATCTTCTTTCTTTTTTTTCATTTTGCTTTTATCATATAAATATATAACAGTAGAGAGGTTTAATTAAATGTTTATCTTATATTATCGTATTTTCTTTTACCATGGTTAGGTATAAACAGTGTTAACATTTTAAAATAAGCATCAGCGTATCAAACCATACTGACCGTTGGTGGACTTCACAAAAACTGATTCTGTATGAAGATGTTATTTCTACAAAAACTGCAGTACAGTATACACTATACATATAAAAATAGGTAAAAAACCATCGTGATGTTTGCTTTATTCATTCAAAAAAATCCTATTTAAAAACAAACAATTTCACAATCCCGGTTTGTAGAAAACAAACTAACAACAAAATTATTATTTACTATAAATCACCTATACTAACTTAATCACCTAGCATATTTTAATCAGATGGTCAAATTAAATATTATTAAATTAGTTCTACTCTGAAGTCAATTTTAATAATTAATATATTATTGTTTTTAATTTTTAATTATTTAATCGAAAATAAAAATTTTAGGTTCTTACCAAGTAGTCTAAAATAATTTTCGTAATGATAATATGCATATAAAATTGAGTGTATTGATCTATAATGTAACTACTTTGTTGATTAAAACTGAATAATATACACATTTTATTAATACATTTTAAATAATAAAACAGACGAAATTCCTAGTCCGGGTGGGATATAGGGATAGGCCTTTTAAATTTGAAACCAATTGCTAAGTGTAAGAGGTCGGTTGAATCAGTTTACATTTCTTAAAATGGTCGATATAATAGAATAACTAAATTATAAAGTAACAAGGTGAAGGTTGAAATTTTAATGTTCTAATATTTTTGCAAAAAAAAATTTATTTCAAAAAATATAAGATTTTTAATACTATTAATCGATATGTACGTATAATACTCGTATAATATATATTTCTGTATGTTTCGTGTTTCGAGTCGCTATATGATTTATATTTGTAGAATAACATCCAAATGAAGAAAATCTTATAAAGGGTCTTGATCAACCTTTATCAAATCATTTTTATATTAATAACTATAATAAAAAGGGAACAGAGTGTAGTGTATACATTTTTTTTTATTGAAAATATGATATAAATAGTTTAACGTACAACAAGGATAATACTAGTATTCTAGTATTCTATTTAGACATCAGTCTAACCAATCAGAAAGGATTTAATCTATATTGGATTTGTTTTGAAAATGATTAATATAGTTTCATTGACTGTTTGTAACTTAAGCTTTCGTTTAATTATAATATAGGTTCACCTGATGACGATATACATATATGGGCTACATGTATTGATATACACCCAGTTATTAACAGTGCATAAATTACATAAAATATTATGTGCTCGTATTCATATTTCATGTATAGGAGAAATAGTGGTAGGTGCTATAATAACATATAGTATATAAGTACTAAGGTACAATTAAGGAAGGAATTCGATATAACTTTGAAAAGTACGTGGGATTTAAATTAAATGTTATGCTTTTATTAGGAATCTCGTTAAGTATAACTTTATCAAAGCATTCGTAGGTACTAGGTATTCATTGCGCATAATATTATGTATACCACATTTGTCATTTTCTACAGTTTTCTTAAGTTCTCGAGTAATCGATTTTGTCTCGCAAATAAAGTAAAAGCATGTCAGAAAATTCTGAAGACAACACCGATAATCCTATCTACAAGTTGTTTAAGTTTCAAATAAAAGATAATCTATTATCCAGTGTCCACGAATACTTCTAGTGAATTTATACAAACGTCATTTTACAGCACGACTATTCGGTAAATGCACTATCCACACACACAGTGAACCATACATAGTGTTAAATGTATAATCAGTTAATTACATACTAAATTTCATGTTCAACAGCTGAAAAACACTATAAATGTGATTTTTACATCTTATAATAATTAATAGTTTATTCTTTGTTTTCTAACTTGTGAGTGATTTTATAATATCATTACGAATAATCACATTAAATTATCCTTTTTTGATTTACCAAAGGATAATAAAAATACTATTAGTTTCTCTAAGGAAAAATACAAAATTAATATAGGACAAACAATAATTACTAATAATATTAAAAAAATCACTTCTTAAAAAAAAACTTGACACGGTGTGCACAAAAAATGTTCAGTATGGGTGGTATGTATAAATAATATCTGTACAATGTACATAGTCTGAATGTTATGCTCGATAATAATATCGATAAGCCGATTCCGAAAACACATCCATTCGATTAGTAACCATACGTTATTAAAATTTACCAAACTATTTTATGAATTTGTTAAATAAATCTATAGTTATGGTTTATACAATTTTGAAATATCTGATGACATCTAGTAGTAATATAATGAACTATTGGGGGTGGTTAGTCTTACCATTGATTATAAATAGTATAATATTAACTTCGTGTCGCCCTCTACTGGGAATAATTTCAGCGCAGCGTATTTTGTACCGCAATGAGCTATCTATAATAGATTGATTAATTAATTAATTTACTTATTTAATCAATGCTATTTATAATTAATGGTCTTCCTAACCACCAAAAAAAAAAAGGAGAAAAATAATTGTCTAGGTGGTCAGTAACACTAACCAGTAACCCCCATGCCGCAAAGAGTTAAGCCGTGCTAGAAGAGTAGTTGAAAATAAATTTGGAATATTATCTCAGAAATTTAGAATTTACAATAGGAGGATTCAAGAAACGCCGAAAAATGTGGATAGCATAATACTGGCAACCTGTGTATTGCATAACTTTAATAAAAAATATGATACCAACACCTACAGTTACGAAAGGAATGAAACTTACATTGATGGACCTAATGATAAAGGAATAGAAAACTTACCGATGCAAGGTGGTAATGCTACAAAGGATGCCTTTTATGTGAGAGAAAAATTCAAGGATTATTTTAATTCAGAGGTAGGATCTGTATCGTGGCAAGAAGGGATAATTTAGAATTAGTTATATCGAATTCAATTATTTTAGTAGGTATGATGTATTTTAAAAAATTAAATATAAGTTGTATAGATTAAAATATGTAATTAATGCGAAGATAACACGATTGTTGGTCAGTTCGCAGTCGTCATAATATAATTTGATTTACTTATTACATATATTATTCGTATACAGTAAATAAGTAAATAATATAATATAATATAGGTAAATAAAGTGTCAAGGTTTTAAAATGTATGGTATTATTATTATGTATTATTATGTATTGTTCTTATATAATATAAATATTTTTTTCAAATATAACTTACCATCTGATTTCAATTGTTCTGCTATTTCACTCCAGATTTCGTTTTTATATGAAGTGTCCATATATTTTGGATTTGAAAGATCGTACGGCACTTCATACTGTCGAACACATTCGATAAGATTTTCGCCATCCATTTCGCCTTCAATTGTTGTCCGTCAAACCAAAAAAAATATCGTTGGCGAGAATTCAAAAGTTCACGGATCTGTGACTGAACGGATACTGTCGGATCAGATTCGGATAGAAAACTAATGAGTGTGAATGACGCGATACAAATTTAGCGGAACGTTATTTTCCATGACTGAGACTGACCCGACTTCTCGAAACTGAACCGTTTCGTGACTGATATGTGTGAATAGACTTTTATAAGATTATTCAAGATAATAATACTATTAAGTTGTTCCAAACAAGATACTGAGATTGGAGGATATATTTCCAAATCCCAATCAAGGGCGTCTCTAACCTATGTAAGAACGGGAGGGGGGGACTTTTATATATATTTTTTTTTTCAAAAAAACACCAATAGTATAAGAAAAAATCAATTGGTTAAATTATAGTTTCTAAGTGAAAATAGTATCTGCATATTGCAGTATTGATACATCGGTCATTTTATGTTCTAGGAAAATTCTACTGCAAATTTCATACAAATAAATTATTTAAATATAAAAACAAAGAAACAAATATTTAATATATAAACATATACATTATACATGAATAAAATTTAATAATTTAATGAATAATTTAATAATTTTTGAAATTGTGTACCAAGACCCAAGCTATAATTTATCTATAAAAGAAATTTTTCAAAGCGTTTGTGCTCCACATTATATTCTTAATTTTACTATATTCGGTGTACTAATAAGATGTATCGGTGTATGATAAGACGTGCAAATCAGTACGGTAATATTAAAATCGAAAAAAATGAAATAAAAAACATTGGACTAAAAGAATGAAGATCGTCCCTTCGCCCACCAGCCCACCCCCACCTCAGAAATACGCCCTCGAATTGTATATAGGTATTAGGTACCTATAGAACTTCAATGTTCATTAATTCGAAACTGTGGCAAAAATTTAAGCCTCGATCATTTTGAATTCACGCGATGATAAAATAATAGTTAATAATATTTATAAGTAATAACTATACACTTTCAAGAAAACTAAAATGTAATAAAAACTGTCAACTATGAGTGAGTGACGAGTGTCCAGTTCCATGGATTTTTAGACTAATAATACATTACGGCATATTGGCATGGTGTAGAAAATACAGAGAAAAGAGAAGATCTTTTCTACATCCGTGTATTAAGGTTCGCTCAAACCGAAGCGGTAACTTCAGCGGTATTTATCACTTTTTAAATACCGCTGATCTAACCTAACCGGAGCCAGGGACGGCGCCAAGGAGGGGCAAGGGTGGGCGATTGCCCCCCTAGGATCACTTCTCGCACTTCTCTCGCCCCCCAGATATTTTAACTCCTATTTTTAATGGTATGTGAACGTTTATGATGGACATAAATACATAATATTATTAAATACTATTTAATCGTAAATATTTAGATAGGATGTCTATCTTAATTTTCCACTCGCCGTATTCATAAATATGGCACGATTCAAAATGTTTAAAAATAGCGGCGATCACCTATTAATTAGTCGGGTTTTCCAAACGACTCGTCAAGGCATGAAATATTTTGTTCATTATTATGTGTGTGTGTGTGTGTGTCTATGTGTGGCGTGGGTCTGTGCCCTCATAGTCGCATTACGTTTGTATTATTATTTATTGTTATATGGTTGGTAAATTAGTAAATACGTTAGTATATTAATTAGTTAATACCAAAACTCATAAATAGACATCAGATAGTAAAAAACAAAATGAACACAATCCTTGATTTAATACAATTATTATACCGTCTTCCAGTGCTGGGGGGTAGAGAGAACTTTTTCTAGCCTCCGACAAATTAAAACTTAACTCTTCGTTAAGCGCGCGGTCTACAGTTGTAGACCAGCAATAAATATTATCAATTTAAGTCTTTAAAAATAACTTAAAGTGTCTTGTACTTTTGTGTAGCTGTTGTTTATCTGTATTACTTTGTATTTTTGTATTGTAATCAGTAATCACTAATCAGTACCACCGTGGTCCGTGACTGTTGACGAGCGTTGTGTGATTGAACAAATCAAAAATATTACTACTGGTCTACAATTGTAGACCACGCGACTAATCGTGTTCCTATTTTTTTTTTTGTAAATTTTCAAAATTATTTTTATTATAACTATCTGTATTTTCAATTAATTGAATTTAAACGAATTATAAACAGTTAATAAAAATAAATATTAAATAATTGTATGTGTTTATAGATTTTTAATCAATTTTTAATGTGCATGTGGTATGTAATTTATGTCTTCACAAAAAAAAGACGAGTGGAGTCTACGTTTGACTCAAATACCGTTCAAGTAAAAAAGTTTAAATAAAAGTATAAATTCTATTTACATCAGTTACAAATTTTTTTCGTCATAATATCTTGTAACTAATAATAAAAGTATAGTTAAGTAGTTTATTGTAGTCATTTTTATGTTTATTTCTCTTTAGACAGTAATATTTCCATAAATATGTAATTTTTTACTAGATTATCAAATTTTTTTTTTTTTAAACTACAAAATCCATTTATTATACTTTATATCAATATTATGTAATTTTATTTACAACAGGAAATTCTTTCTAAGTAAAATACCACCAAAACGCAATATACACTCGATCATTTCTCGTAAATAAACAAGTTATAATACCCATTTTCATTCGAAGATAACTCCCAAGAAAAAATAAATATACATTTTTAATTTGTTTTGGGTCATTCGTAAACATGTCAATTCAAGATATTTATAATTTCAGACTAATCAAAAGATAATTGGGTAAGAAGTTCTAAAAGTAAAAATGCTATGAAAAAAATAATCAAAATTTCACCACTAACGGATAATTGTATTTTTTTCATATATTTATGGATTATTTTGAATATTTCAGTATTAATATGGTTCCTTACGTGTGTATGAATATTTTACATTCTTAAAATAAACAAAAGTATTAAAAATTAACTAAAATAATCAGAAATTAAAATGGTCTACAAGGGTATACCAGTATACCACGCTCCTTAACTTGTAACTTTATACCACGCGCCTAACGAAGGGTTATAAAATCGTTGCCCGTCGGGTGTCTGTCACTAATCGCTTACAAATATTTATTTAAAGATTTTATCATGAAACCGACCTATGCACAATGTTATATAATAATATATGCATTAAATACCTACTAGCACGGCCGAAGCTATAGAAAACTAACAAAATAAAGATGAAAATTTAAAATTAGTAAAATACAATTTAAGAATTTTTGAGCGAATATAATAGACCATTTAAATAATTTTAAAATTTCTTAACATTTCGGGGGGGGGGGGACTGCAGCCCCCTCAGCCCCCCTGGCTACGCCACTGGCAGTGCTGTAGCCAGAAATTTATTTCAGGGGGGCACACATTTTACACAATACAACACAAAATGAGCAGTTTATTATTTTTTCTATGATGACATATTTTCATCATCATAGTATTAATAAATTAACATTAAAAAATGCACTAAAAATAATAACAAAGTAAAGGTATAATAGGTACATATTTATTTTGAAAAAAATAAATATACGTATATATTGAAGTAAGTTAGTCAATGAATTTCATATCAGAATTACATAATGTTTAAGTAATTATATGAAGATGATGATAATAAAAATGATGAAGTTAAATTTTAAAATCTAATCGCCTTTCTTTTTTAGAGGCAAACAAATCAATAAAGTTTTCAATATTAATTTCAATGTCCCTGTGAATATCGAGAAGGGCTAAACCATTTAACAGATTTTCACTTATAGAATTTAGGATATTCTTTTAATAGAAGTGCCTGAACTCCTCTGAATACTCCACTCATGTTGGCTGCCCCATCGTATCCTTGGTCCCTTAAATTCTGTAAATCAAATCCCAATGTAGCTAACGTATTCATAATTGTTTTTCCTAGCTCTAATCCAGTAGTACTGTAATTATTACTTATATTGCTATTGCAACTCCTCCGCAGTATTTAAAGTCACACTCCAGTCGGCCATCACCAACAACCATAAAGCGCCACTGTTTATTAATATATCAATAAAACCAATGGTTTGAGAAAAAAAAAATTTCGGAAGGGTCACGTGCCCCCCCCCCCTCTGGCTACGGCACTGGCAGACAGTAAATGTAAATAAAATTATTGTTTTAAATTACATTTTTTTCATAAGTTATGTCAAACGTTTGGCAGTTAATATGATTGATAGTAGGATGTAGATTGACCAATGAAAGCACTAAAATATTTTATTTATTTTTTATTAGGAATGTTTTATAATTTAAAAATGATAAAACCAAGGTACACATTATACTTCTTAAAATATAAATGTAATGGCATACGTTTAATATGGTAAGTAAAAACATAAGCTAAATTAATTCTAATTTTCATTACATTTAAAACTATAAGACAAAATTTAAATATTAATTTATACCTATACTTTACGCTTACACTTCATATCTATTCCGATACTTTCAGTCATATACAATTATAAATTATATTAAAGAATAGTTTTAACAAAGATGTATTGGTTTTTTTGCAATTTTTATTTAGATATATGTGATTATAACTGATAATCTGTTGTGTTCCTGTTCGTTATAACATAGGTACATAAAAGTATCTTATCTTATTAATAAATGAACTTTTTTGTATGACCTATATTATTTTTATATTGTATTATGCTAGTATTATTATTATAAGACTCATTTGTTTTAATAACATAAAATACATTTTTCAGGTATTAAAATTGTAAATGGTGCACTTGCTTGCTCAAGCTCACATGAAAATATACTTCAACTTGCTGATATATTTTGTGTTAATGAATCTGAAGCAGAAGTGTATATAAATAATATTTTTAAAATTGATAGTGTTGAAACAGCCAATAAGGTGTTATCATTAATTTTAAAGCAAGGGTGTAAACTTGTAATTATTACATTAGGACCTTTGGGTGCTATATTTGCATCTCAAGACAAACCGGAGTCCCAATGGGTTCAAGTACCAAAAATTGAAAATCCTATCGATACCGCAGTAAGTCAAATGGTTTAAGTACAAATAAGTCAAGTTAATCTTTTAACTTAACATTTACATTTTCCACATATTATTCCAGTGTGCTGGTGATGCATTTTTAGGGGCACTGGCATATTTTATTGTTCATAAGCCAAAATTGACTTTACATGAATAGATTAGAAGATCATGTATAGTAGCTACAAAGAAGGTACAGTCCAAAGGAACTCAAAAAAGTTTTCCTTTAAGAAATGATTTACCCGAAGAAATTTTTAATTAAAATGTATATATAACTTATGAAATGCATGTGAATTATTCAATAAATAAAACTACCTACTGTTTATTATAACACTTGACAGTTAAAATATCCTTAGGCAATATAATATAATAGTATAAAAAGAAACATACCTAGATAATTGGAGTTTCTGTAAGTTATAACCTGCTGAATAAACTGGTTGGAATTTCAAAAATAATTATAATTGATCAATAGTTCACGTTAAAATATAGTTAAAAAAATGTTATAAGATAAATTTTTTTGTACATTTTTAAGTTTACTATTTTTTTTAAATACAGTACTTCGTTAATTTTTTTTTTTTGTAACAAATAATAATTATATTTACAGTAATAAGCAAATTTTATGTACTGTTTTTGAATTTAGATTTATCATAAAGAGATCTTGCAGTCTTATCCATCCCTGGAAATCCACCTAGGCGCCTAAAAAGAAGATGGTATCGCGATCTTCTGGATTCCGTCATTTAAATTATGGAAAAAAAAAATAAAAAAAATAAAATAAAACAAAACAAAACTCTCATGTGAGTGTCATTGATGGATGGCTTCTCTAATCCAGTTATTCATGTAAATATATATGTTTTTGTTAGTTAGCTTTAATATGATGTATATATGTAAATGTCTCTTATCACATGTACTTATTGTGCCTCCTAGGTACAAATTGTACATTCATATTAAAGGAAAAAAAAAAAAGATTTATCATTATTATGTTTTGGTTGAATTTAATCAAGAAAATTTCAAAGTACTATAAATTTTATATTTTGATAAAACATTGGTAATTTTAACTATTGCACATTAGAATACAGCTACATTAGTAAATCTTTATGAAATATAAAATGATATAATATACCTTCAGAAATCATAACTCCAGTGCCTCTGTCAAATTTAAATATATTGTATCAGTCTTATAACTAAGTCTTTACAAAACGCTTGTAATTAATAAGTACAGCAAGACTCTTATCCAACCGCATTGTTTTGATTGATGAATTGTTATTTCATAAAAATTACACAATGGAACCATTACTATAAACTAAATAAGTATCAAATTGAATTTTTAACAATTTATTTACAATATAATATTTTTTACAGGTTATTTCTACTTTACCATATTTTAAGTATGGTTGTTATATAATAGATTTTTATTTTATTTTCAACTAAATAAACTTACATTCAATTATATTAAAGTTATTTTTCATTTATTTCCTAATTTATTCTTATTTTTATAATACATTTACTAATATATATCCAGTCCACCATGACCATGCCTTATTCATGTTCTCGCTTTTCGGCAGTACCTACATTTGCGAACAATTGTTTTCAAGAATGAAAAACACAAAAAGTAAGAATCGGTCCACTATATCAGACAAGCACCTTGAAAGTTGTTTAAGGATTGCCACAACTTCAATCGATCCAGATATTGATTCATTACTTTAACAAAAAAAGCAATTGCAAATTTCACATTAGTTTTATTTTTATTTTTTTTTAATATATTTCTGTATTTATATTTCTGCTTATTATTATTCGCTATTGTAAGATTATAAAAAAATGTATTGTTGTATTATAGAATAAAATTTAATCATTAAATTTTAATGTGTTATTATTAAAAAAAGTATGTGGCCCACAACAACTTCTACCCATATGTGGCCCAGTCCTCACAAAAGATTGGACACCCATGGTACAGTGGTTGCGACGAGTGCCTATTACACGATAACAGTATATACAAATACAAATATCACAGTATCAATATGATCATTCATATAATATTGCAAACCTTTAATTATCTAACAATTTATATGACTTTTTTATAAATTTCAATATAACTTATTAGTTATTACAAAGTCAATGTATGTACAAAGATGGTAGATCATTATATCATGATTAAAAACCAATTTAATGGAAAATTTAATCAACTTGAAGTCAGAGATGAAGGTAGGTGTGATTTAGATTGGTCTTGGAAAAAACGGTTTCTCGTTGTTGCAATTAAGGGCAGGTAAATGGCAGGTCACAGGTAAAACAGACTATAGAAAAATGAAAATTAATTTTTGTAGCTTAATAATTAGCAACACAGGGTGATATAAGAACAAAATTATAAATTAATTTACCATCATTAACACAAACACTGTATAATTAAATTTTGTTTTGTTTCTGTGTAGACTCAACTTAAAAGTTACATATTTCTTAACATAATATATTGGTTCTAACACAACTATAAATATATTAATAAAAGTCTCTATAAAACCTATAAATATTTAGTTAGACTAAATAGTTAATCAGTTATACAGGGCTGTTCTCACATCTACTCTTAGACTGTCCCTCATTACCTGCATAATATTAATTAATTATCTTAGATCTCTTAACATTCCTCCAATATCTTCTTTATACCTAACAAAAAATCTGTAGTGGTCATGAAAAATATAATAAACTTGGTATTGTAAGCCGGTGTTGTTATTTAAATATGTATTATTATTCTTATTTGATTTTTTTTTGGTTTTACTTTTTTTTTTTTTTGATCTTGTTTCTATACTAGTGATTCCTATTAATTAATTAAAATTATCATTTGATATAAATTTTCAATTTGTTTTCCAATAACATTTAAGTTCCTTTTTTTTGAAAGTCAATTTTTTTTTTAATTCATCTAAATCATATTTCCTGTGGGAGTCTAATTTATTTTGGTATTTTTAAGTTGTATTTTCTATAAGAATGTTTAGTTTTAATTTTATAAATGACATACAGTTTAAAATTTTGTCTAATATTTAAATTAAATTGTTACAGTTTTTATTAATGCAGTAACCTGTGAAATGTAAATAATGACAAATAAATATAACTTTAATCAAATGTGTTCAAATTGACTCCTATTTATTTATTAAATTATCATGTCTATTAATTTTAATATAAATTTTTAATAATATTTTCAAAGGCATTTTAATTAAGTTACTTATGTTATTATTAGGGCTCTGAAGTTATAAGAGTTAAAAAAGGCAAAATATGCACAAAAAATTTATTTTTGTATTATATAAAAATATATATAGAATAAAAGTTATTTGAAAAATTATATTAACTTTTTTTTTAATTCATTAAACATATAGATTATTGTAACCGTCATACCTGTAAATGTATTGCATTGAATAACCAGAACTTTCTTGATATTTTTGGAGATACTTGAAGACAAAAACTGTTGTGTAGTTGATACTTTCATACAGTGAAACCTGTATATAGCGGACAGTCAGTGGTCCAAAATAATTGTCCGTTATAGACAGGTGTCCGTTGTAGAGAGGTTTCAATGTTTTAAAAATAAAATTAATCTTCAAAATTATCTATACAATTTTTACGTACATTTGTATTGTTTTATATTTTATAATATGTATTAGGTATAATCTTTATTAATATTATATACTAGCTGACCCGGCAAACATTGTTTTGCCATATAAATTATTTCTATGGAATTTATAGTGTAGAAAAAATATAACTAACTTATTGTAAGTTTGTAAGGATGTGGTAAATTATTGAAAGAGGCATGGAGCGCTGTGAACGATGAGGGAATATAAAAAAACCTTACTTACGTGATATTAAATATCACGCAACAAAAAATACTTCTATCAGAATTTTGTCTTTCAGTATCTTACAAAACGAGAAACATGATAGAATTCGAATAAAGTGTCGAGGGCGACGAGAGAACGAGCCCACCGCACAAACGCCGTTGAGTTTATCTGACACGAAATTCAAAATTGTACAAGTACAATACACTACGCGAATACGCGATAAATAATCAATCGAACGAAACCGCACCGCATACCGTAAACGACTAGCGACAACTGAGTGCTGAGTACAATTTGTATTCCGTAGCACTGTCTATGACTAAACTAATGACTGCGGTTCTGCCTTTGTCCCTTGCGGTTGATATTTCTATTTATATAATAGGGCAGTGTTCTAGACCAACCACGACCGTGAGTATCTGGGTTTTTCCCATTATTATCCAATGATCACGAGTAGTTTATAGTTCCTATGTTGCTATTGGTTGTTATTGTGTTTCAGTTACAATAGCATACGCCTCCTACGCCTACGCTAGACTGTGTTATCGCCAAATCGTGCATATAAAAGACCATAAAATTGCCCTCTAGAGTCAGTCACTCTTTCGACTCCATGGTAGTAAGACCCACCCGGGCAGACTTACACCATGCTCTCTCACTCTCTCTCTCTCTCTTCCCCCCCTCTCTCTATCACTCTGCGCCCCTCTCACTCTCTCTCTCTCTGCGCCTCTCTGCGACTCTCCGCGCCTCTTTCTCTTTGCCTCTCCGCGCCTCTCTATCTCTGCCTCTCCGCGCCTCTCTATCTCTCTGCCTCTCCGCTCTCTCTCTCTGCGCCTCTCCGCGCCTCTCTATCTCTGCCTCTCCGCACCTCTCTCTGCCGCTCTCTCTCTCTCCGCGCCTCTCTGCCTCTCTTTTTTCTCTCGCTCGGTTGGGTTAGGTAGTGTTAGGTAAAGTAAGGGCTAGGTAAGGTTAGGGTTAGGTAAAGTTAGGGTTAGGTAAAGTTAGGTTAAGTTTAGGTTAAGTACCATGTATTGTATTTAGATGTATATGTATTTATTACTATGTATTGTAAAATATATAACTTGTAAAATGTATGTACTGTTCTCTCGCTCTTTCCCTCTCTCGGTCTTTCTTTCTTTATCTCTTTCTCTCACTCTGTCTTTATTTCTGTCTCTCTCTCTCTCTCTTTCTCTCTTTTTTTCTCTTTATCATGTGATAGGATAGGATAGGTAAGGTTAGGGTTAGGTAAGATTAGGGTTAGGTAATGTTAGGGTTAGGTAATGTTAGGGTTAGGTAAAGTTAGGGTTAGGTAAGGTTAGGTTCCCCCCCCCATGGAACCCACCTTGTCGTGGTGGGGGGGCTCACGGTCCCGTAACTGGGACCGTGCTAAGCGGTTCCAACCCTGATCAGGTTCCATTCGGTAATTATATATTTCAAATATGTACCATTCTTATCTTTCAGACTCCAGACAAATTTGAAATTGGATTGCCGTTCTTCGATGTCCTAAACTCTATCACAAAACATATAACATAATATTCTATGTCACTGCATCAGTATCGTATTAGACTTCCAGAGCGTCTGTATCACCATTAGTAAGTTATCTTTTAAGTATACTTCAAATGCCAACACCTTTATTGCTATATTTTTTACCTTTTTTTTAGCCTGAACCAAATGCAATTGTGCGTGTCTTTAAGATAGGTAATCGCCATTTTCATAATTTAATGGTGTCTGCTGCTATGAGCTAGGTGCATAGAAATACATAATTAGATTCGTGCATAGAACATTAGTACTTAGTTCAGTACTATAGTCAAATAATGATTGCACATGCCTGTTCGTCATTCAAAGAAGTTCATATAAATTAAACGTAAGTATAAGCCATAAGCCTGTACTTTAAAATTTAAAGTTTTTGCCTTAATAATAAGTTTGTATATGAATTGCTTCTAATGCATCTGAACGTTCAGCTAATCACATTTGTTAAAAGCAAGTTCGTACGGTCACTACTCCCCTTAACATCAAAATGTATTCGTCCGTTTTATACTTTTAAAACCTATCAGCTTAGAGCTAACATTTATTATTCTTTCATCCAAATTAAAATATTAATTCCTAAGATCGCCAGCTTATCCTGGTACGAATTATAGGAATCAATGCTTTGATTTCACATAACACATTTTAACATTTTGTAACATTTTGTATTACAGGATTATTCAATACCTCTTTATGTAGCAGCAAGATTACAATTAAATGTTAAAATACATCCAATCAAGGATATAAAGTAATTGCGAACTCTGCAACAACGCCCCGATTTCCACAACACACCTACACCTAGAATGCCCTAATCTAGCCGAACAAAGAAAAATTTTTCCACACCTATCATTAAAAGATATTTTAAGTATAGACAATTTTAACTATTTAATGACATTCCTTAATATAACGGATCTATATAATAGAATCTAAATAGTTATATATTATTGTTACCTATACCATTATCACCATATGTTTGTTCAGGATCTATCAATAAACTTGCCTCGGAACCGTGGAGCTTTGGAAAACAAGACAGGAAAATGGAAAAATGGCTTATCTTTTGGAACATGGAACATTCGCACACTTTTTAAACCTGGAGCAGTACAATGCTTAGTTGAGGAGACAGAGAGGTATGGGCTAGGAGTGGTGGCCCTACAAGAGATAAGGTGGAACGATAACGGAACTCTAGATATTCAAGACACAACGATCTTCTACGGCGAATGTAATAAACATCGTCAATTTGGAACAGGCTTTGCAGTACATAAATACTTAGTACCATCAGTAAGGGAATTCAAAAGCATTAACCCAAGGATATCAGTACTAACATTAAAAGCACAATATTTCGATATTACATTCGTGAATGGGCATGCACCCACAGAAGAAAAAACACAAGAGGAGAAGGACGAATTCTATGATAATTTGGAACACACGCTAAATGAAATCCCACGAAGTAGAATTAGGATAGTCCTAGGAGACTTTAATGCCAAGTTAGGGAAGGAGAAAATATTTAGATCAACGATTGGTAACCACAGCCTTCACGATATAACTAGTGAAAATGGACTCAGACTTATAGACTTTGCATGTGGTGGGGGACTTATTGTGAAGAGCACAATGTTCCCACATAAAGATATCTATAAGGGTACATGGAAGGCACCGAGTGGTAGATATGTCAGTCAGATAGACCATGTCCTGGTTAATACTAGGTTCAGAAATTGTATGCATGATATAAAAACAGTCAGAGGAGCTGACTGCGACTCAGACCACTACCTAGTTAAAGGAAAACTGAAGGTGAAACTCAAGAAACTGACATCTAAAAAATGAACGTTAGTGGACAAATATGACGTGAATAAGCTAAAAGATACTAATATATGTAGAAATTTCAAGCAAAAATTACATGAAACAATGAACAGTTTAAACATAAATCAAGAAGAGACAATTGATGCTAAATGGAAAGCGGTTAAGGATGCTATAAAAACGGCCACAGTCACAGTAATAGGCAAACCAAACAGGACAAGGAAACCGTGGTTCAACAACTCCTGCAAGGAAGCATTTAATAGAAGGAAAGAAGCCAGGACTCAAATGCTCAACAATCCCTATAATAGAGAGAAAGTGATGGCATACAAAGAATGTCAAAAGGAAGCAAATAATATATTTAGATATTATGAAAAACGGAAATATACAAAAGATGTATTAGAGGAAGCCGAAATTGATCACAAAGTAAATAGAACTCGACAATTATACCAGAAGATAAATTCAATTAGAGGAGGGTACAAAAAACATGAAAAGTTCCTTAAAAATGACGATGGTTCCCTTGTGACAGAACAAGACAAGGTATTGGAAAAATGGAGACAATATTTTGGATTATTACTTAATTGCGAAAACCCAGTCAATACATTTGCATGGATGCCAACGGAACCTAATGATACTGATTGTCCGCCTCCAAGCAAAGAGGAAATATTGCAACAACTTAATAGGCTAAAAAACCACAAAACTCCTGGGGAGGACGGGATTCAAGGAGAAGTACTAAAGAACCTGGATGACGGAACAATAAATAGAATGCATAGTATTATAGAGAGTATCTGGCATGAAGAAAGACTTCCGGAGGATTGGGGCACCGCATTAGTGTGTCCTATTCACAAAAAAAATGATCCACAAGAATGTAGTAATTATAGGGGTATAGCATTACTAGATACAACGTATAAAGTCCTAGCATATTGTATACTGGATAGATTAAGGCCAATAGCAGAGACTTTACTAGGAGATTATCAGGGAGGTTTTAGGCCGAATAGATCTACAACGGATCAGATTTTCGTAATAAGACAGATCCTCCAAAAAAGTTGGGAGTATAATAAGGATATACACATATTGTTTGTAGATTTTAAAAAAGCTTATGATTCTATTCATAGAGAAAGCCTTATAAATATACCCAAAGAATTTAGATTCCCAAGTAAAATTGTAAGCCTCATTGGAGCCAGCATCAACCAGACGGATATAAAGGTTAAGATAGCGAACACAACATCTCAGCCTGTGAGGGTGACGACAGGTCTCCGGCAAGGGGATGCGCTTTCCCCAGTGTTGTTTAACCTGGTACTGGAAAAATAGTACGAGAAATGAACGTTTCAGAAGGAATTGTGCTGGGACAAATAACAATAGGACTTTTAGCATACGCGGACGATATAGCTCTCTTAGGAGATGATATTGAGACGATAAAAAGACTGGGAAAAAAACTTATAAAGGCTGCAGAGAAAGTGGGATTATCCGTTAACGATGATAAGACAGAATACTTAATTGTTAGCCGAAATAGCAGAAATTACAGACTAGGACAACATATTGAATTAGAAGGACATATTTTTAATAAAGTCTCACAATTTAAGTATCTCGGATCTATTATTACTCAAGACAATGAACTTAAAACAGAGGTGTCGTCGAGAATATAACTAGCTAATAAGGGATACTATGGATTAGAAAAAGTACTGAAATCTAGGACCCTCTCTAAAAATTTAAAAATAAGAATGTACATGACATTATTACGACCTATTGTCATGTACGGATCTGAGACGTGGGCACTGAGAAAAGCCGAAGAACAGAGACTAGGAGTATTCGAAAGAAAGGTTTTAAGAAAAATATATGGACCGGTCTTTGATAACCAAACAAATGAATGGAGGAAATTGCATAATTATGAAATTCAAATGCAGTTTCAGAGGCCTGATATAATTAAGGAGATAACAAAAAGAAGACTCATGTGGGGAGGTCATGCCTGGCGTAAACAAGGATCTCTTGTTAGGCTGGTAATAGAGGAAGAGCCTATAGGGAAAAGACCTTTAGGAAGACCCAGGTTGAGGTGGGAAGACTGTGTAAAGAAGGACATAAAATCGATAGGACCAGGAATCAGATGGAGGGAAGTTGCAGAGGACAGGGACAGATGGCAAGATTTGTTTATAGCGGTATGGTCTTAAAGGCCGAAGCCAATAGAGAAGAAGAAGATGTGGTTGGTAATTTATGTCTTCACAAAAAAAAGACGCGTGGAGTCTACGCTTGACTCAAATACCATTTAAGTAAAAAAGTTTAAATAAAAGTATAAATTCTATTTACATCAGTTACAAATTTTGTTCGTCATAATATCTTGTAACTAAAAATAAAAGTATAGTTAAGTAGTTTATTGTAGTCCTTTTTATGTTTATTTCTCTTTAGACAGTAATATTTCCATAAATATGTAATTCTTTACTAGATTATCAAATTTTGTTTTTTTTTAAACTACAAAATCCATTTATTATACTTTATTGATATATTGATATATAATGTAGTTTTATTTACAACAGGAAATTCTTTCTAAGTAAAATACCACCAAAACTCATTATACACTCGATCATTTCTCGTAAATAAACAAGTTATAATATCCATTTTCATTCAAAGATAACTCCCAAGAAAAAATAAATATACATTTTTAATTAGTTATGGGTCATTGGTAAACATGTCAATTCAAGATATTTATAATTTCAGACTAATCAGAAGATAATTGGGTAAGAAGTTCTAAAAGTAAAAATGCTATGAAAAAAATAATCAAAATATCACCACTGACGGATAATTGTATTTTTTTCAAATATTTATGGATTATTTTGAATATTTCAGTATTAATATGGTTCCCTACATGTGTATGAATATTTTACATTCTTAAAATAAACAAAAGTATTATAAATTAACTAAAATAATCAGAAATTAAAATGGTCTACAAATGTATACCACGCGCCTAAACTTGTAACAATATACCACGCGCCTAACGAAGGGTTAAGAAATAAAATGATGAAGATATAACAATTCTTTTGATTGAAAAAAACATTTCCAAAAATCTGGATATTGAGAAAGTTGCGGACAAGTTTTCTGCTGCTCATCACAACAGAAAAATAATGCTTATTCAAATAAAAATATTTTAATTTATTATAAATTTTACTTATAGTTGAACTTTTTTTATTTTTAAATTTACTATTGTTTTAAATGTATGTTATTTTACGCAGAGGTGCACTTATATTCTAAAAATTATTTTCATATTAAAATCTTACCTTGAGTTGAATTTTTTATTTTTAAATATCACTATTAACTATTACGTAATAAGTATTAAATTCATGTTGTATGTAAAAATGCACTTATACAGAATTACAGTGTTATCTGTATAACTGATAAATAAATCATTAATTTTTTTTTAATTATTATTGACAGAAGTAAAATTTATGAGCTTGCCCCTTCAAAAGATTAACTTGCCCTTTACTGCCCCCCTAGGGAAAAAATTCTGGCGCCATCCCTGACCGGAGCGAATTATTTCGCCAAAAATGACTATATAGTAGACATTGTGACACCCATGCGCGAACATGTATTTTGTTATTATTATATTTGTTTTATTAATATTAATATTTAAAAGTACAAAACAACAAATTTCTATATTTTTTTTAAATTGTTATCATACCATGGATATTTATTATGAACTCAAGTTCAGATGAAGAAGATGTATTACTGTTAGCAGCTGTAATGGATGATGAAGAACAAAAAAGGTACCATAGGCTTATAATTAGGCTTAGGGACTTATAGCTCTAAAAAATTATAAAAATTACATTTTAACACTTATTTCGTGATCCCAAATATAATCTTTTTTCCTCGTATCCTTGAATTCTGGAAGTGTCATATTATACATGATGGGATATTCTTTAACAATAGATATTAACTGTTCAACTTTATTGGTCAATTTTATTATAAAAAATAAATTTTAAACAAGAGAATCGTTCATACATTCAAACACCACGACGTTAGATCCAACTGCCGAGTGCTGTTTGATAAATATATTAATAATATGAGTTGGGAATTTACTACTGATTATCGCAGCGGTAAGCGAAAAATATAGAGTCTGCAGCGAAAAATAAAAATATCGCGCTCAATCTTGCGGTAACATTTTCGCCGCGGTATTAATTTCGCGCTAGTGAGTGCACTCGTATTAAAACGTATGGACATTAAATTTCGCTACCGCCACCGCTTCGGTTTGAGCGAACCTTTAAGATTTATGCGTATAAAATATTCGGATCACATTGTTTAACTAGTTATTTATTCCACGGCTTCGGGATACGGTGATTTACCGACTTCTCCTATGCCAGGATGAACCATATACCATTATGTAGGTATTCACGGACGAAGTACAACTGATCCAGATTCCAGACGCGACAACTTGCCGCGTTCGTGGGAAATAGTTTTTATTCAACAACGCGCATCCGGTCACACTGTCGCAGAACCACCGCGTCCCGCCGTCGCCCGACAAAGCGTTATCATACGTAACGGCACGGTTGTTGCTTGGTGTAAATGTGTAATTGTGCAACGTGCCTCGCACCCCTTTGGAAGTCTCTGTACGCCGTGCTTTCAGTTTTGTCGGACGCGCGGGGTCGCTTCGAAGTGTCGGTACGACCATCGTGACGGTTCTGCAGTTGATCGTTCTTTAACCACCGTCGTTTACGCGCGGCAAGTCGACGTGTGTTGTTCTCATTGCCGACGCGTTGTATCCGGACTCCGGAGTATGACGTGAAGTTCCCGTGGAAGTTTCCTCCGTGAAGCCGTTCACGGTCGCATTCCACTTTCATTCGTATGGCTTGACGTCGAGTGCTCACTCGCTTTAGAACGCTAAAACAATGGCCGCCAGCGATTCCAAGGCTCCGCTCCGGACCGTCAAACGAGTGCAGTTCGGTATTTTGTCTCCCGACGAATGCGTAAGTCCACTTTACCATTGCAAACTAGATAATATTCGTATGCTAATCCCAAGTTAATCTTATATCACTGTCGTGGTTGTGCAGCGCCGTATGTCTGTCACGGAAGGAGGCATTCGTTTTTCGGAGACTATGGAAGGTGGACGGCCCAAGCTCGGTGGCCTCATGGACCCTCGACAAGGTGTTATCGATCGTTTCTCAAGATGTCAAACATGCGCCGGTTAGTTAAGCAACTACATAGTTACATATTGTCATGTAGTGTGTTCATTTACAAATGTTTATAGGTAACATGACTGAATGTTGCGGTCATTTTGGCCATATTGAACTGGCCAAACCAGTGTTTCACATAGGGTTTTTAACCAAGGCCATTAAAGTTCTGCGTTGTGTTTGTTTCTACTGTTCTAAATTATTAGTCAGCCCAGTAAGCATAATATGAAATCAATAAGTTCTATTGTAAGTAAAAATAATTTTTTTTTTGTAACAGTCCCATCCAAAAGTTAAAGAAATTGTTATGAAATCCAAAGGACAACAAAGAAAACGTTTGGCATTTGTTTATGACTTATGTAAGGGTAAAAATATTTGTGAAGGAGGAGATGAATTGGATATTAATAAAGATAATGTCAATGATCCCAATATGCCAGTTAGTTATAATACATTTTATATTTTGGATTACTTAGTTTTACTTATGTGTTATTACCAACCTACTTCTATTCTATAGCCAAAAAAACAAGGCCATGGCGGTTGTGGTCGTTATCAACCTACTATACGGCGTATAGGTTTGGACTTAACTGCTGAATGGAAGCATGTCAATGAAGATTCTCAAGAGAAAAAAATACCCTTGTCAGCTGAACTAGTTCATGAAATTTTAAAACACATTTCTGACGAAGAAGTTGTAATTATGGGTATGGACCCTAAATTTGCTCGTCCTGATTGGATGATACTAACAGTGATGCCTGTACCTCCTTTGCCTGTGCGCCCTGCAATTGTCATGCTTGGATCTATGAGAAATCAAGTGAGTTGATAATAATTATCTTCAAAATTTGCTTAATTTATATTTTTTCACCTTCATCAAGCATAATAAATATAATTTGCATTCCTACCTAATGTGATGTTTTTTTTCATTGTATGCTTACAATTAAATTGCGATATTATTTTAGATAATATTAGAGTCAGTCGGATTAATTTATTTGTTTTTTAATACATATTATATTAAATAAGTTATAATATATATATTTATATTTAATTTTATCATAGTATGTTGAATGTTTTCAATAAATTTAAATTTTCAATTATATTGTATTTACCAACGGTTTTGGTCTTTTGATTGTTGCAGTAAGTATGCTATATTCAATCTACCGTAAAATTTTAAAATTTATGATTTTGTTTTATTTTGTGAATTTTATGAAATAAGCCTGGACCATTATCAAAAAAAAAAAAAAATTGGTTTCCCTTGCTAACCTATTTTCCAAATACCAGTGCAACTATATCGGATTACAGTGTTTATGTAAAAATATGTATGAAAGATTTTTAAAAATTAATTTAATTTATGATTCTCTTAATACCAATAAAGTACTGATCACTAATGAAAATATTTAATTGAAAACTTTAAGGTGCTAAAATAAGAGTGTTAATTTAAAACAACATTTTTACGACTAGCTCCATTCTTGCTGAAGACAAAGAAGTAAAAATTAAATATTATCGACTAACTAGTAGAGGATATTAGTTTATTATAAACTGCTTATAATAGGATGGATAAATTTTAAAAGGTATTATATTGAATATCAATATATTTAAAAATACTTCAGTTCAGTTTGAAGAAATGTTTAGGTTCTTGTATACTTGGTAAATTTTTAAGGCGGAAAAATAATTCTTATTTATGAAATATTATTATACTTTATTAATTATTTCTAGACTTGTTACTTAACACGTTGACTGCCATGCGGCCGCCGGCGTCCACAGACTATTATCATACAACAGTCATTTTACAGACGCCGGCGGTCGCATGTTGTTATTATTTATACGCCGTATGACCGCCGGCTGTCATAATCTCATTTATTTGTAAAGGGGATTATTTTTCGTGGCGTCAAAGTTATGAAGATTATTTTTAAATGATGGCGTAGAGGAGAAAATTTCACGTAAAATGATGTATCATTTGCCTCAAACCGATTATTATATATACATTTAATTATATGTAATATATGTCGATTATTTGTTCTATAAATACGCCAATTACATTTTTGGAATGACATCGAAAATATAACGTGGCCTCGTAGGAAAGATAACAATGCGACTGCCGGCTGCCGCATGGCAGTCAACGTGTTAAAATTATGTCATGAGACCGTGTCAGGTGTGAAAATGTTGAAGCTGAGATTTATTTTGTCTAACCAAAACAAATTATTTTAAAAAGTTGTTTCTAGTAGTTAATAATCTAAATTATAAATATGCCAAAATTCTATTCCATAGCACAGTCAATGTTCTCTACAATTAGTTTAAAAATTTTACTTAAATATTCAATGCAAACAAACTTTTATGATAGTGATATATAATTGTAATATGTTATACTTATATATGACAGACTAGCAAGGTCCCTCCTTTATTTTTTCCTAAGAATCTATAAAATTGTTTAATTTATATTTTATTATTTTAGGATGACTTGACCCATAAATTATCTGACATTGTAAAAGCTAACAATGAATTAATTCGTAATGAACAATCTGGTGCTGCTACTCATATCATTGCTGAAAATATAAGATTGTTACAATTCCACGTAGCAACTTTAATTGATAATGATAGTCCTGGATTACCAAGGTAAATAATACATTTGTGTTAAAGTTGTATCATTTCGATGCTCATTATTCATTAATAAGTTATAACTTTTAACTTATATCATAGAATGTACATTTAATTTTTATCTCTGTAATTGTTAAAAATTACTTTTTTTTGACTTCTCACTGTTATTCAATTTATTGTTCTAAAAAACATATATGGCCATAATATGGCTTAATTATCATATTACTAAAAAAAATGTAACTATATAAAACTATATATATACAACTATATTTTTTAGAGCTATGCAAAAATCAGGGAAACCATTAAAAGCAATTAAAGCCCGTTTAAAAGGTAAAGAAGGTAGAATTCGTGGAAATTTGATGGGAAAGCGTGTAGATTTTTCTGCTCGTACTGTCATTACACCTGATCCAAATTTACGAATCGATGAAGTTGGTGTACCTCGTACTATTGCTCAAAACATGACTTTTCCAGAAATTGTCACTCCTTTTAACATTGATCAGTAAGTATACTTTAGACAATCTATTTAAAATATCAGCTCTCCATTTCCTAAGTCAACTGTGTTTTTGAAACTGATACTGAGAAAAAATTAATATTTATTTGCTATTTTGATTACAATGATTTTATAGTTTAATATTTTTTTTAAATAGCAATCTATATTTATTTGTATTTATACATCAAGAAAATTAAACAAATATGTTTATGTAATTTTTTATTTAATTATAATCTTAAATAACATTCAGCAATTAAAAAATGTTGTCAATACTATATAAACATACTGCTTCTGTAGAGCCACTTAACATTAATTAATTTATTTATTTTACTTTAATTCCTTATCTTAACTAATAACGCTATTAATGCAATGAGGTGTAAATAAAAGTTAACCATAATTGTAACTTATATAATATAAATGTTATTATTGGAATCATAAATATTTAATACCAATATTTTATTTTCTTGACCATGCAAAAAAAATGATGTATTACAATTTAAGAAAGTTATTAAACTTTTAAAATAATGAAGGTAAGGTGAACAATTTGATTTTAAGATAAAAATAATTTCATAAACATTCAACACTAAAATTGATTGAGGAAATTTGTATAACTACCTCAATGCATCATTCTATATTTTATATTCATTAATATTTATATGAATAATACTTATGTATTGTATTTATTAGTATGTTGGAACTGGTTCGCCGTGGTAATTCACAATATCCTGGAGCCAAATATATTATACGTGATAATGGAGAAAGAATAGATTTACGTTTTCATCCCAAACCATCTGATTTACATTTACAATGTGGTTATAAAGTTGAAAGACACATTAAGGATGGTGATTTGGTAGTTTTCAACAGGCAGCCTACTTTACACAAAATGAGTATGATGGGTCATAGAGTCCGAGTTTTGCCATGGTCTACGTTTAGGATGAATTTAAGGTTAGTTCCATTGTCTTATTGATAACAAATTAGCTGTATTCTTATAATTTGTTTATGATTATTAGTTGTACATCTCCTTATAATGCTGATTTTGATGGAGACGAAATGAATCTTCATGTTCCCCAATCTATGGAAACAAGAGCTGAAATAGAAAATATTCATATAACACCTAGACAAATTATTACTCCTCAAGCTAATAAACCAGTTATGGGTATTGTTCAAGATACTTTGACAGCTATAAGGAAAATGACAAAAAGAGATGTTTTTCTTGAAAAGGTAAATTATTAAATCCAAACTATAATTAATTAAATGTAACAAACAAAAAATTCTTAGAAAATAACAATAATTAAATATTAATTTTTTTCTCAACAATCTTCTAAATTGTGAAGTTTCAGGCATAGTTTATCACCTACCTTAATTAACATTATTTAATACCAAAATGCATGCTATAATAGTTATAAGTTATTTATCTTAACATTTTATTAAAAAATGTTAATTTATTAGTAATAATAGTAATTATATTAGTATTAATAGTAATAGTAAATGTATTTTAATATTTAACCAGTGCTCGTTAATTATAGTTATATTAATGATTTTGCTATTATCTCCATAACACTGGAAAAGTAATATATAAAGAATTGAATAATCTTGGTTTATTTTTTAATTTTTACCAAACATTTTCTTTTTACATTTCATAAATTTTAGTATTTTAGTATCCTATCAATAATTATGGTAATCTCTTAATATTATTAAATTCTTATTGTAATATTATTTTTGTTATATTTTGATAATGAGTACACAAATAATATTGCTTTTACCTTTCAAGTTTATTTAATTTTTTTAAAAATAAGTTAATCTAATTAAGTTTTCGGATTAGGTTTTTTCTAATCTTAAATTTAAATATTTTTATTTGTTTTGTATAAAGGTAAAAATGTATGCATCATGTTATGTTATACATATTTCTAAAAACTGTGTATCACTAGAAATAAAAACTAATGTATAGAATTTTTATAGATATTTAGGAATAAAAATATTTTCAGTAATGTAATATACCAATGCTCGTTAATGATAGCATTTTATTTTTGCTATTATCTCCAAAACATTGGAATAAAAAATTTATGAGGTTTATAAAAGTTTTATTTTATAAAATAGTAAATACTATAATACTTATTTTAAACCTTATACAGTGACAATTTGTTATTTAAAAATTGAAAGTATGCATTTAATTATTTACATAGTTTTCCACTCTGATGCCTGTTAATTATTGTACTACTAATAATACTATTACCTACCTAAAGTAGATTAATTTATTAAAAGTTTAATAATCTTTGTTTATTTTTAAAATAATGTAAGAATTATATTATTTTTACAATTCTTTAATTTTGATGTCAGAACATAGTTCCATATTAGTATATCACTTTATGAATAATATTTGTATAGAATTATTTAGCAAAATGTTTTCACTAATTTCTAAAACCAATGCTCGTTAATGATGGCATTATATTTTTGTTATTATCTCCTAAACATTGGTATAAAAAATATAGAGGTTGTTTCAAAGGTTTTATTTTTGTAATATACTGTTTTACCTAATATTGAACTTCAAACATTGACAATATATTATACAAAAATTGAAAGTTTATATTTTAGTATTTTTCTATCCAGTGCTCGTTAATTATAGTACTATTAATAATTATACTATTATCTCCATAACATTGGTAAAGTAGTAAATGAAGAATTGAATTATTTTGGTTTAATTTTTTAACTAGTATCATTATTTTTCTTTGTACAATTATTAAGTTTTAATTGCAACTGTATTAAATAATAATACACTTGTAACAATAAACATGTAGTAAACTTTATTTTACGCTTTGATTATTGTTATTAGCGTTTTAATTAAACTTTTTTATGAAGTTTAAATGTAGTACCAAGTGCTTGGTAAAATATTGTTTCTATTTTTTACAGAAAAAGTCACTTAGTCTTTTTCGAGTATGTTTTAATAAATCACCATTTTTAAATATTTGTTAATAATTTAAGAACATGTTTGAAACTTTGATAGATATATTTAGTCATTTTTAAAACCAATCATTGTTTAATGATAATTCTGCATCCTATGAATTTCTGCCATGATTTCCAAAACATGAGAATTAAACATTTAATAATAATAATGATTGTTTTTATTTATATAAAATACTTTATCTCAAACTTTTGATATATTTAAAAATTATTATACATGTTAGTATTTTACAAAGTTTTTATTATGAATTTTGTTATTTTGATTTTAATTAATAGCTCATACCTAATACTAGTTTTAACTTCAAATTTTTAATTTAATAAATTATTTTTGGATAGGTATTCTGTATTGTAAAATAGAAATTGTGGGAGACAAAAAGAAAAACAATCGGATCAGAAAAATTGGAAATATATACATGTGAACAGTTAAATTTGCTCAAAAAAATAGTTCAGCAGTTGTTCTAAATATATTTGAAACTTAATTTATTACTAGTTTTATTCTAGTGAATCAAGTTTTAATACTACACATGTAACAGCTGACTATTAGAAAGTGACATAAATTTGAATCATCCTTATACTTATTATACTTGTTTTGTATAAACCTATATACAGTTCTTAAGACAAATTTTGTTTTAATAGTGGTATTGATTTGTAATATCTATAAAAAAAAAAAAATATTTTTTTAGGTATATAACGGGTGGGCGGTGATAAGAGAGTCATGAGCCGCACACTGTAAAGAAAAATATGTAAGAGCGCAGAGTTGATTTTAATGGGTAGATTAAAGGCTTAGAATTACTTAAACGGTCATTAGATTTTTAGAAAATCCTTTTGTAGTTTATGTTATTGAAAATGGATGCTCAATATTAAAATATATTTTAATGGATACAGCAGTTTTGAATATTATCAATTATATATATATACGTGATAGTAGTGATAGTATCTTCATATATTCAAATATTGTTAACTATTAGTACGGTAGTTTTGGCTGTGTGTTGACCAGTCAGTCAGTTAGGACTTAATATTTTAAGAAATAAAACATTTTGTTTATCTCTCAGTTTTAATGTGTATCCAATGCTCGTTAATAATTATATATTATTTATATTATTATCTCCAAAACATTGGTAAAATAATTTATTTATGAGTAATTATATTTTATATTAGTTTTCTGTACTTTTACAAATTTTACTTAAAAATAAACATAAAATACAAGTCTGAAGACTTGTATGAAGACATTAGTAATTAGGGTAAATCTTGTAATATTGTAGTATCTTATCGTATAGTAAAATATATATATATATGACATTTTATTTATTTTTCAATTGAAATATGTATCCAATGCTCGTTAATAATAATATATTATTTATATTATTATCTCCAAAACATTGGTAAAATAATTTATTTATGAGTAATTATATTTTATATTAGTTTTATGTACTTTTACAAATTTTACTTAAGAATAAACATAAAATACAAGTCTGAAGACTTGTATGAAGACATCAGTAATTAGGGTAAATCTTATAATATTGTATAGTAAAATATATATATATGACATTTTATTTATTTTTCAATTTAAATATGTATCCAATGCTCGTTAATAATAATATATTATTTATATTATCATCTCCAAAACATTGGTAAAGTAACTAATTCATGGTTATGTATTTTGTATTAATTTTCCATAGTTAAGCAAATTGTAGTCTAGAATAAAACATAATTTAAGGCTATAGCATTTCATAAATTATTATTACATTTATAGATACTAATATAAATAATAATGTATTTAACAATGTTTTATCATTTATTCTAGTTAATGCCAACCGGCAATAACAAATTTCAATATGGTCTTAACATAAAATTTAAACTTGAGTTTAGTATAACAATTAATTGAATTAATGAGAAGAGCATAAATAAACTGAAAGTCAACATTTTTACTATGGGTAGCCAAGGACTGAATATTTAAGTAAAAGGCTAATATCAGAGTAGTTATGTTGAGTAAGTGGCTATTTATGTCTGAAAGCAGCGCTAGTAAAAAATTTACATTATACTGATATCTAAGAGCAACCACGCAATAATAACTCTCAGTTTGATTTTGTTTATTATTTTAGTTTAGAATAGACTGACCAACTTTTGACATTTAGGAAAAGAACATGTGTCTTCTCATAGGTTTTATGTTTTTTAATTTGTAATATTTTACATAATCATAACTTGCTTTAAAATTAAAATATTGTAAAAAACATACAAGACTCAGATAATGTCCTTCCTATAAAGTTTGATAATTAATAAGTTTATAAGTTTAGTCTAATAAATATCTAACAACACAAAGCTGGTTATACTGAATGCTGATTTGCTATGTTGTAAGTTTGTAAGACGGAGACAACACATACAGATAGCATCATCTTAATGAATTAATTTGAATGTTACAATTAAAAACCCGCAAATGTACAGGTACTTGTTTATCTATTTCTTCTAATTTCTTTTTATCTACTTTTAGGAACAAATGATGAATTTATTAATGCATTTACCTATTTGGGATGGGAAAATGCCTACTCCTTGCATTTTAAAACCTAAAGTAATGTGGACTGGAAAACAACTATTTTCTCTTATTATTCCTGGGAATGTCAACATGATACGTACTCATTCTACTCATCCTGATGAAGAAGATAATGGACCATACAAATGGATATCACCTGGTGATACTAAGGTACAATTTACTTGCTGTTAATCAACTTGAACATCAGGCTATTTAATATAAGTTAATTATTAAATATGAGTTTAAATGATTTAATATAAATATCAGTAATATTAATTCTAACATTTTCTGAAAATTCCAAGAATATCAAACCAACTATCAAATGTTGAAAAATTTTCAAAAATTATAAAATATTAAACCCTTATAATAAAATTTTCAATTTCACAGAACCTCTCTATCAATTTTTAGGTAAGTATTAATAGCTCAATAGAAATACAATTTTAATTCACTTTTAAATAAATATATAGTAGAAATTAGATAGTAATTTTATCTAAAATTAAATCATTTTTTTCTAAATATATATAATGTATATGTTTTTATTAAAGTTAAAACTACATTTTGAATTGAATTATTTTCATCATCTATATTCTCCATCAATATTTTCTTATGATGGTACAAATTTTTCTTTTTTTGGTTATTCTATGGTATTCTTCGATTTTTGAGGTTTGATTATATTAGAATTAACATTTTTAAGTGCAATTATAAAACTTTTGGTATTATATTACATTTTTAAATTATTCTACTATCCTAAAAATATTTCATAAAAACTGTTGAGTTTTACGTTGTGTATTATCATCTTTCATTGACTGTTAATGATTTTAAACATTTATGTCAAAAATTCAATTTAATGTTAAAATAAAATTATATTTTACGTGGGTGTGTATTGTGAAAATGATTTGTTCATTTCTAGGTAATGGTCGAACATGGCGAATTAGTAATGGGAATATTGTGTAAGAAAACCTTAGGTACTTCAGCTGGATCTTTGCTTCATATATGTATGTTAGAATTGGGACATGAAGTTTGTGGACGATTTTATGGTAATATCCAGACTGTAGTTAATAACTGGCTTTTATATGAAGGTAATGTATATTTAAATCTACATTTTATTTTATTTATTTTAATCATTATTCTTGTTTCAGGTCATTCAATCGGTATTGGTGACACAATTGCTGATCCTCAAACTTATTTGGAGATTCAGAAAGCTATTAAAAAGGCCAAAGAAGATGTAATAGAAGTAATACAAAAAGCTCATAATATGGATCTTGAACCAACACCAGGTAACACACTTCGTCAAACTTTTGAAAATCAAGTGAACAGAATTTTAAATGATGCTCGTGATAAAACTGGAAGTTCTGCTAAAAATTCTTTGACTGAACACAATAGTCTCAAGGCTATGGTTGTATCTGGTTCCAAAGGTTCTAATATTAATATTTCTCAGGTATATTATTATATGGTTCTGCTTTATTTTTAATTATTCTAATTTTAAATACTTTGGACCTAGGTTATTGCTTGTGTAGGTCAACAAAATGTTGAAGGTAAACGTATACCATTTGGTTTTCGTAAACGCACATTGCCTCATTTTATTAAAGATGACTATGGTCCTGAATCAAGAGGATTCGTAGAAAACTCCTATCTAGCTGGATTAACTCCTTCAGAGTTTTACTTCCATGCTATGGGAGGTCGTGAAGGTCTTATTGACACTGCTGTCAAAACTGCTGAAACTGGTATATTTCTTAATGCATGAAATAATTTGTATATTTTAACTTTTAATAACAATTAACACTGTTTTTTCTAGGTTATATTCAGAGACGTTTAATTAAAGCTATGGAATCTGTTATGGTACATTATGATGGAACTGTTCGTAATTCTGTTGGTCAATTGATTCAATTGCGTTATGGGGAAGACGGTCTTTGCGGTGAAGCAGTTGAATTTCAGAGTATTGCTACTATAGAACCTTCACACAAAAAATTTGAAAATGAATTTAAATTTGATATTTCAAATGAAAGACATATAAGAAAAATATTTACTGAAGATGTATTGAAAGATCTGATGGGTAGTAATGAAACTGTTGCTGGATTGGAAAAAGAATGGGAACAATTAACAAATGACAGAGATACGCTTAGAGAAATATTTCCTTCGGGTGAAAGTAAAGTGGTTCTGCCTTGTAATCTGAAACGTATGATTTGGAATGTACAAAAAATATTTCACATAAATAAACGAGGACCAACAGATTTGAATCCGTTGAAAGTAATAAATGGTATGACATTTTTATATTTATAAATTAAAATATATAAATGTATGTACTTTGCTTATATATAAAAAGGCGAATCTCAGTTTTATATTTTTTGGGAACTAAGATTGAAGTTTTTTCTATAAAACGTACATACTCTATTCATAATAATAACATGTTTCTTGTAAATTATTGATATCAAAGCTAATTTTTTATTTACCACTTTGAATAGTTGTTACTCGTTATAGTATTTTATAATTAATTGAGAAACTATACTGTATGGTTGGAATCAGCCACAATACTAAATCATTTACTTCTTAATCATTATCTTTTTCTTAATAAAATATAATTGCTTTCAAATACTAATCCATACATCATTTTGTGTAAGACTCATAATAATAGGTACTGAAAATATTTATACAACAAAATTAACCAATCTTTTTTATTTCCCGTAAATTATTCTAAATGTATTAGCTATTTTAAATTAATATTTGTATTTTTATCATTACTAACAATTAATTAATGAAAAAATATTCATTTGTATTTACCTTCAGAATTAAACGAAGTACATTTGTGATATATTTGTGTATATGATAATAGGTGTCAAAGAGCTATTGGATAAATGTGTAATTGTAGCCGGTCAAGATGAGTTAAGCAAAAAAGCTAATCACAATGCTACATTATTATTTCAATGTTTGATACGTTCCACTTTATGTACTAAGGCAGTATCTGAAAATTTCCGTTTATCTTCAGAAGCATTTGAATGGTTAGTGGGTGAAATTGAAAACAGATTTAAACAAGCTCAGGTAAGGAATTTTAGAGTGTATTCATAATTGTTCTTATTATTATTATTGTTATTTTAACAGGCACAACCTGGTGAAATGGTTGGAGCAATAGCTGCTCAAAGTTTGGGAGAACCTGCTACTCAGATGACATTAAATACTTTCCATTTTGCTGGTGTATCTTCAAAGAATGTAACTCTTGGAGTACCTAGATTGAAAGTAATTTATTTTACATTTTTATGGTAATCATTAAATTAATGGTGTAATAATACTTATAGGAAATTATCAATATAAGTAAAAATCCCAAAGCACCATCACTAACGGTGTTTTTGACTGGAGCAGCTGCTAGAGATGCTGAAAAAGCTAAAAATGTACTTTGTCGCCTTGAACATACAACATTGCGAAAAGTGACTGCCAATACTGCTATTTATTACGACCCTGATCCCCAAAACACAGTTATTAGAGAAGATCAGGAGTTTGTAAATGTATATTATGAAATGCCTGATTTTGATCCAACAAGAATTTCAGCATGGTTATTACGTATTGAATTAGACAGAAAAAGAATGACTGGTATTTAATGAAAAATTTATTTATTTTTTGATAAAACTGAATAACTTAATGGAAAAAAAATTATGTTAAGATAAAAAACTGACTATGGAAGCAATATCCGAAAAAATCAATGCCGGATTTGGTGATGATCTCAATTGCATATTCAATGATGATAATGCTGATAAATTAATTCTACGCATACGTATTATGAATGGTGAAGATGGAAAAATGAATGGTGGTGACGATGAAGACACCGTTGATAAAATGGAAGATGATATGTTCCTTAGGTGTATTGAAGCAAATATGTTATCTGATATGACATTACAAGTAAGAAAATAGTAACTTAATTCTGCTGTTGTTTATTTTAACTGTATTTTCATTATAATTGAATTCATATGTTTGTTTATAATATTTAGGGTATAGAGGCAATTGGAAAAGTTTATATGCATTTACCTCAGACTGATTCTAAGAAAAGAATAATTATTACTGATACTGGAGAATTTAAAGCAATTGCTGATTGGTTGTTAGAAACTGATGGTACAAGTTTGATGAAAGTATTAAGCGAAAGAGATGTTGATCCTGTGAGAACGTTCTCTAACGATATTTGTGAAATATTTTCGGTAAAATTGATGCCTTTAATTAAAAAAATAGAACTACAGTGATGATGGTTCACTTTGAATTTCAGGTCTTAGGTATTGAAGCTGTACGTAAGTCAGTTGAAAAAGAAATGAACACTGTATTACAATTTTATGGTCTGTACGTTAACTATCGTCATTTAGCATTGTTGTGTGATGTTATGACTGCAAAAGGTCATTTGATGGCTATTACTAGACATGGTATAAATAGACAAGATACTGGAGCATTAATGAGGTAACATTTATATTCAATAAAACAATAATTAATTTGTGCTTATATGACTAATTTCTTTCTTAATCTTAATATACTACTTGTAAGTCATAAATTGTTTGTATATTTGTTTCTTTTAAATGTTATGGTCGTTTTTGTTCATTCATGATTTTTTTATCTTCTCTCATAATTTGTATTACTATCACAGACCTGGATATTCTGAATTTCAACTCTTTAATTTTCTGCAATTTATAATCTATATTTATAATCTATAATCTCATAATTAGTCTACATGATGACCCGTTTATAATCATTAATTATATCTGTTTTGTTTATTTTTCTATATCTTTCTAGATGCTCATTTGAGGAAACTGTTGATGTCTTATTAGATGCTGCTTCACATGCTGAAGTTGACCCAATGAGAGGAGTGTCTGAAAATATTATTATGGGACAATTGCCTAGAATGGGAACAGGTAAATTTTTTTTTTATTTATATTTATTATTTAATAATAATAATAATTTAAAAATCTATTCTGTGGTATTTTAATATGCCATTACTTTAGGTTGTTTCGATTTACTTTTGGATTCTGAAAAGGCCAAGGATGGTATAGAATTACCAATGGATAATGGATACATGGGTATGGGTGCTGGTGGCATGTTCATTGCTGCTGGCACACCTTCTATGTCACCTGCTATGACCCCATGGGATCAAACATCTACCCCAATTTATCAAAATAGCTGGTCTTCAAGTAATGCTTAAAGTCTACTTTAATATAATTTAATTTTCACTCACCTTCAAATATTTTATTATAGGTTTGGATTCTAATATGACTCCTGGAGGACCTGGTTTTTCACCAGCTGGATCGAGTGATGCTAGTGGAACATCTCCATATTGGATGTCAAGTGGTGGCACTCCAGGTAGTCCTGGATCACCAGGAATGGCCACTAGTCCATATGTGCCCAGTCCTAGTTCCATGTCGCCAAGTTTTAATTATCCATCTAGCCCTCATCAACAATATGGATCACCATCGATGACTCCAACCAATTATTCACCAACAAGTCCACAATACTCTACCACTCAACAAAATACTCCAAAATTCTCATCTATGTCACCCAGTTATTCCCCAACCAGCCCGTCTTACTCACCCACCAGTCCTTCATACTCGCGTACTTCTTATTCGCCAACCAGTCCATCGTATGTATTTCTTAATTTTAATATGTTATATATTGAAAAATTTAATTAATCTCAAATTTGCTTTTTAGGTACAGCCCAACATCTCCGTCTTATAGTCCGACATCACCTTCTTATAGTCCGACATCTCCATCGTATAGTCCAACATCTCCATCATACAGTCCAACATCTCCATCGTAAGTTTTATTTAAATTATAAATATATTTATTATTTTGTGATTTAATAAAGTCCAATAAAACAATAAAATATTCTTAACCACTAAAAATATGGGTTACTTATATAGTCTATATAGTCTTTTCCAATATTTTTAATTGTTGTGACTAATTGTATAACCCTTACATAGTTTCAGTAAAAAATAAAAATAATCATCAACTAAAAAATAATATTGTTTAATTATTTTACTTAAAAGTATTTTTTAAATATTTTTTTACAGGTATAGTCCTACTAGCCCTTCATACAGCCCAACGTCTCCATCATATAGCCCAACATCGCCTTCATATAGTCCTACTTCACCATCGTAAGTACATTAAATTGTTAACCAAATTCATTTTTTTGAATCAAATGCATAATTCTCCTGTTTTTAATTCATAATTAGAATGAAGATTTTTGTGCAAATGGCTATTTTTCATTTTTAATTATCTTTAGCATATTTCAGATAAGTGACATAATTTGTTTTAAAATGTGTTGTAGACATCTAAATAAATATTTTAATGCATTACTAATATATGTTACATTTAAAAGGAACCGCCAACAATTCACGTTTAATAATTTCAAAATAACATTTACTGATTTGGTAAATTATACATTAAAATTGTTTTCGTATTTATTTTTAACACCGGCTGCAATATAATTTAAATACTAAATAGTTGTATTCGATTTAATATTTTTTATTAAAATTTATTTTATTTGGGTATATTTTATGACTTATAAAGCATATAAACCAGCTACTTACCACTGCATATTAGTTATCAATTAAGTTATTTTCATTGAAATAAATACAAATTTTCATTTTAGCTACCATGGCATTTTTGTTGGGCATATATTTTATTTTTATTTTTCAAGCATCTTATAAACCATTATTTATGTTTACAGGTACAGTCCTACATCTCCGTCTTATAGTCCAACTTCACCATCATACAGTCCAAGTTCTCCACAATACACAGCATCTTCTCCTTCATATACACCAAGTGCTGCATCAGGTGCTAGCAATTATAAATATTCTCCTACATCTCCTTCAGTTGTTAGTCCTACATACTCTCCTACAAGTCCAATGTATTCACCTTCTAATGCTTCGTATTCCCCATCTTCTTTACAACATACACCAAATGCTGGTGGTACACAATACAATCAGTCGTACAGTCCTAGTTCGCCAGTTTACTCACCTACCAATTTCTCAATTTCAAGTCCAAGGTAAGCCAATGAAATTAATTTGTTAATAAGCGTTTCATCTTTAAAATTATTTTTATTTATATTATTCTTATTTTTAGGTATTCCCCAACTTCGCCTACGTATTCACCTGGAATTGTAAGTCCGAGTTATTCTCCATCATCTCCCAGTTACTCGCCAACATCTCCAAATTACACTGGACCAGATGAGCATTAAAAAAATACCTTTGTAATATTTTTTTATTTTCATGGAGCAGGGTTAAATAATTTAAGTAAATAAATGAAGATGTAAATAATTGATTCATTTTTTTCATTTATCCAAATGTAATCTGATGTTAAATCTAACATATTTTTGTTCTAAATATATGTTTACATTTTATATATTACTTATTTAATTAAGTATAAAAATACCCTTTTGTGTATAATTTTGTCGCCAAATAGATGATAATTTAGATTTATCAATTTTGTTAATTTATAATGTAAAATAAAATAAACCAAATTTATAATTTTGTAATTATTTGGATAAGTTGATTAGCTATATATTATTAAATTACAACTTTTGTTTTATTAATAATGTTGTTTATTTAATAACTCAAAACATTGTTGTCCATAGTCTTCTATTATACTGTTAAAATTGATTTAAACTTCTACACCTATATTTTTTGTAATTTATGCTTTAAACAAAATAAAAATTGTCGGTGATTCCTAAGCATACTATGAGCTGTGTACAAAATAGTAAAGGTGGCCATATGCCACCATTTCAAAAAACCAATGCATAACAACTCACCTGTTATGTTGTACGAATAATATAATAGTATGATGTATAACTGTGGCAGTACTAGACCAGCATTTCTCAACCTATGGTACGCGAAGAAAAATTAAATTCTTATCCATTTTGTGTCTACGACTCTATGTATGTGTGTGGAAATACATTAATGAACGTAGAAAATTATATTAGACTTGAAGTTGCCAACATGGAGTCAGATACTAACGACCTCGTGCATACAAATCAAGCCATACATACTACTATTTCTTATTTTTTATTTATCTGAATTGGCAACAATGGCCATTAGTTACAATTAAATTAAAATTATTTACAAGTTCATATCATTGCCCTCGATTAGATTCATTATATTGAATCGTATAATTTGGATATTTTCAAGAATTTTACAACTTGGTTGATTGTGTCTGCGTCCAGGGTGTTGGGAATGTTGAGATTATTGAGCTTGTCTGTATACTTAGGCACTCTGACCTCTGTAATAATGTGGTTGACTGATAGCTCGGTTCTGCAGGTGGAGCACATCGGTTTTTCTTCCTTTGCCATGAGGAATCCACGTGTTAGACGAGTGTGTCCGATTCGTAGTCTGTTAATTATTACTTTTACCCTTCTGTTCGTAAGGAGAATTTGGCCAACCGAAGATGAAGTTTTTAATTTTACTGAGTTTCGTGTTTTGCTTGCGCCAATGTGTTTGTCATTTGATCAGAGTTATTTCATTGATTTGGTTTTTTATATCTGCATCAGTTGTTATGTACCAACTATCTTATTATAATGTATTTCTAGTAATTTAATTGATTTCAAATTTATTTTAATAATATTTATACATATTCAATTTTACTTATGTTCATTAAATGCTGATATTTTTATAGTTATATAGTTCCTAATTAAACCTAATAAAACGCTTCGTACATAACCGATAATGTATACACTTTTTTGTAAGCAAAAGCACAGTTAACCAAGTTAAGTGGTACGTGAAGGTGGTACTCCGATATTAAAAGGTTGAGAACCGCTGCACTAGACGATTACTCGAATCAACCGAATTGGATTATAATAACAAAAACAAAATTGATGAATCACTTGGGCTCGCATGAGTTGTTCTTGAAAAGTATTAGTCATCGACGGTGCGATTCTAAAGCGTTTTCATTGAAACGTATATCGGAAGACGGGATGTCCTAAGCACGCACCACGTCCTATATTATAATATGCACTGTAGCCTAAAATCGTTCAAACATGACGTCGATGACAAATATTTTGTTGCATTATTCCCCCTCCGAAGCAGACTGCAGAACCAGTTGAACGCGTAGTTATGCCACCGCTGCCGCGTCGTGTTATCCCTTCTGCCCACGGCCGAGTGCGCGTCGACTTCAGTACCCCGCCCACCGCACACTATTTTGTCACAGCTAGGTACGACAGGGGGGGGGGGGCAGGAGAACGAGGAGGAAGTGATTTAACGATGTGCGCGCGTTGGAGTCGTCGTGGAAACCGATGTTTGTAAACACTGGTGCTGCCTGCCGTGTGCTGTAGTGGGACCGAGGAAAAAATATTAACATAGTGACCGCCCGTCGGCCGACTAGATACGTTCTACGCGATGGTAAACGGATGATCGAATGTTGTGAAAACGATTAGAAGAAATAACGCAAAAAGAAAAAAAAAATGGGATCTTGCTGTTGTAAATTCGGGGCCGCGAAGGAGCCGAAAAAACTGGTGTACTCGTGGTAGGTGCAGTCCAAAATATACCTCAAACGCGTTACGTTGAGCACATGTTTTCTTAGCCTTGAGCCGCTTCTTCTCTTTTCTTGTTGTCCGAGTCATTTTCAAATAATCGTGGCACACACCCCCCCCCCACCGTGCACGTGCGCATTTCTACCCCTCGCCCGTGCACACCCTGCTACAACTTGTACTGCCCTTGTTACAACACGTACCGCGATATACCTAAACTGTTACATGTGCCGCAGGGTGGAACGCAAACACTTGGACCCCGCGGACTACGTGATGGAAAATGTGATCGGCCGCGCGGCGTACAAGCCGCCCGGCTCGATCGGCGGCCAACAGTTTGTCGTGCGCAACTGCCAGGATGCCGAAATATTCCTGCTGGACCACGCCGGCTCGGTGACCGTGGACGACTGTCAGAGGTGCACCATCGTTCTGGGGCCGACCAAACAGAGGTGAGCGTTATATTACCGTTCATTGACCACCCCACCCAGCCACACAGAACATTTACCCGAGGAACACCTATTTTAGTAACGGCCGTATACGAGAATAGTTACTCTCCGATTATGAATTGATTATAAGTTAAATAAGTTGCTTGATTTGATTACATAAAGCGTAGGCTTATTCATAGGATATTTAATGAATCATTTTTTAACGATCAAATCCTCTTAGGGTCCTCGAACATTGCTCAAATTTCAAAAGTACTTAATAACATTGCAAAACCACCTTGACCGTACGGTTCCATCGGTACCACTTAGAGCTGTGGGTGCATAGAAGCAACATCGACGGGAGTTATATAACATGGCCTTAGGAAGTTTTTAAATCGTTTTTTGGACTTTTTCGCGACAGTGGGAATAACTCATTAACAATTGAATGGTTGCGTACGCTATTTGTTTTTAATTGATAAACAATAAGATTCTACAGCCCACATTGAACATTGTCTTACAGTATTTCATTCTCAAAATATATAATACGTTTTGAGAAAAAGTAAATTTTAAGCTTATTCAACCAATTGTTTTCCTATTATTTGAAATCGGAAGTCAATGCGGTTGATTATCAATGTAGTTATGAAAATTAAGAATATTAAATTGAATATGAGTTGTCCCTATCTCGTGAAAATGGCCTAAAAAGGGTTTTGGAACATCCGTGTGCCGTAACTCCCGCTAATATGTTCGAACTGCATCCAGGTCCAGGTTGCTTAGAAAATGTTATTAGTTATTACTTACAACTTTTGAAATTCGGGCAATATTTGAGGAACTTTAGGTTATAGTTGGACCATTTGAACAATTATTTCAGTGAGCCACTTCAAAAAATAATAACCGCCTAATATAAATGTATTGTATCAGAAAACGCTTGAACAAAATATTTTATTTTAAAAAGTAGAATTGTACAGGTTATAGGTAATAGGTATGTGCATGTTTTATGTGCCTTACAATATTTTTATATTTCTTATTTTCCCTTTTGGCTTTGTGCCCTGAACATTAAAAAATATTCAAGGGCCCCCGGTGATCGGTGTACGGCAACGTACTGTCTGCGATTAGTGGGAAGGCTTATAAGGGTTGATCAAGTGACCAATGCACGACCCGTGTTTGTATCGATTTCCCTTTTAATCCGTTAGTTCGCGTTTTCACCCTAGCGTATGCGTACGTGTGTTTTAGAACTTACTATCAACAACTATTTAACAGCTTTGGAGTTTTAATTGAATTCCATAGGTCCTGCTGAAAAAGAAAAAAACCTACAGAAACAATGTATTTTTACGATTGTACTGCAGCAGCCATATGCCTACTATGCGGTATTTGAATATTTCATAGAGGAAAAGAAATGAATGACATTTTTTAAAGATTGGATCACTGTAAATTTTAATACCGATTGATCCCAATAATACAGGCTTGTCATTGAAATCCGGATTGGCCCAAGCAAATCGGATCACACGGATTACCTATTTTGCATATTCTCAAATCATGATAAGGTATTTGGTATCTGCCATCTGGATTTGAATAACTGACGATCAACATTGGACGTTGGGTTGTTAATTTTGTTTATAGAATACATTTTATACTATATAACAGAACAATTAACGGCTGTATAGACTTAAAATGCATATTGTATACTAGAGTATAGACCATGTTGAATCGTTGAAGCGATTGGGAGAAAAGATTTGAAACGTGAATATTTGATGTGGAGCGGGTGTCCGGTATTGCTCCGTTCCAGCACCGGGATGAGGTCGTGCAAAATAATGAACAACACTAACACGATCGGTTTATTTAGATTGTTTTTTTTTTATTTGCCGGTGGCACAACGCTAAGTAGCAACGCACAAAAAAAAAAAACACAAAAAAAAAACAAAGGAATAGGCAATGTGGCACAATGAAAAAAAAATATACGTCTGTCACAACGATGATGATGTCCGGTCGGTTCGACGTTTTTCGCGCGAGAGAGAGTTGCGGTAGGTAACGGTCGTCACCGCGATATTTCCACGTCCCCTTCCTACGATGGATGGGAACCCGGGTATCGTGTTGACGGTGCGTTCCGCGGTCTGGTGGTTGAATTGAGAAGACGATTACGGTCGTCGACAGTCGTCGTGATAACAACTGCCGACTGCCGTACGGACCGCGTCATACTCCCCCGCCAAACCGCCAGTCGTGGTACGCTCCAGCTACTTCGTCTCTGCCTTGTGCGGTGTATCTGTCTCCAACATCCGTATGTGGTAAGTCGGGTTGACAGACAGCGTTTACCGGCTGGTTTTTGCTTTGCCATCCCTCTTTGAGGCGGTTGACATTCCATCGTGATCACGTTTCCAACCCTTTATTGAGGGGTCGGTTGTGACCAGGCGGCGTCTAATCCTCATTGGGGGACGTTGGTGGGGAACACGGGGGGAGAGAAAGTTTTCCTATGGGAGAAAAAAATGTTGATGTTAATAAAGAAGTGAAATCAACCTCAAAATTCTTTGCCTCAACTTGAAAAAATATCAATTCACAAAAATTTCAAGATTTTCAACTGTACATACAAACATTGAAAAAAAAATTAGCACAGAGTGGCCTATATTAATGATGAAATTGGCTATAAATCGGAGTTGTCGACTTGTTTACAGGTTAATCCATCCGACTCGAATTTTTGTTGACAATTTTGAATTCACGCCGTTCTGTACTAATTTTTTTTTTCAATATTTGTACTGTTGAATATTGAGACTAACAAAACTGCAGTTCTAGCTCCGTCTCTGTTTCTCCTCTCTCTCTCTCACTCGCACTCCGCATACAACCAACGCCTGCGAGTAAGAGGTCCGAGCGCTGAGACGAAACTTAATGTGTAATAGTCTCGCTATCGAGTTGTCGTTTAATATTTGTGTGCTGTTTCTTACGCACGGAAAGGAGTCTTTAGCGAGACTTTTCGATAGACCGGACCATGCAGCCATGTAGGTACCGGAGTAGACAATATTTTTTTCTAATCCGAATAACGGATATACAACTGTAGATACATGAATATTCCATTATTTTATTGTAATATAACGAACAGCTGATTACATTTTAAATAATCATGTTAAAAAAAAACACTTATTCATCATTCTGACCTAAATACTTCGATCTTTTTCGTAGTAACCGTAGAAGGTATTGTATAGAGATAACCTAACTCCAAAAAGAGACATTAAAATATAATTAAAAATAATTGATGAAAAATATACTATATAGAGATTGTATTAAACATAAGAGTGAGCAGCAACGTATTTTATTGAAAAAATAAAAAAAGTTGATTATTTTGATGGCTCCTTAACACGGTTAAGATGTTACAAATTGAATTAATAAAGTAGAAAATCGATAGAAGTTCTATTTTATTATATTTGGACTATGCCTGTAATAACAGTTTGACTCTAGATTTATATTGTTTAATAAGCTAACTATTACTTTAACCGGGGAAGAATTTAATTATTGAATAAGGAGGTAGGTGATAATAATTTAGTAACTTATTAGAGGACCACTCAGGTCTCAGACTGTCCACCCACCATCCGGCGAACCGTAAGCGATCATCGATGCTAAATGTTCTTAATCGCATAGCGATAGAACACCAGCTATCTCACGTTCAGGTGAATGGACTAGTATCATCATCGTGGCTAGAGGTGATGTGGGGTTAGGTTAGGTTAGGTTAGTTCAGCCAAGGCCGTAACTGGAAATTAATTTCGGGGGGGGGGGGGGTTGTAAGCCAAAAATGTGTGTTCTAATTGTATTATAATATTGTGTAGGTAATTAAAGTTTATAACGTAGACCATAGCTGTCATTCGTATATGCACGTATATAATATATCAATGGTTTATCGATTATTCTAGACCGATATAGTTATTTCACTACGACATAAAATAACGCAAACAATTTCGGGGGGGGGGGGTGGTTTGAACCCCCAAACCCCCCCCCAGGTACGGCAGTGAGTTCAGCTCATACAGGGGACGATGCATACCACAGAGTGAAGTATGATCTTAATTTGCTGTGGTTCTTTCACTCGTACTTATAACGCTGAAGGTCTCTTTGACCACGTTACCATGAACTTCAATACGACCCGTTGATTATCCACTCTCATAGGCGTAATTTGGGGGTGGCAAGGGGTGGCAGTTGCCACCCCAGAATTCTCAAACCCAGTATTTTGCCAACCCAGAAATTTGAAGTATAAGTCTCAATAATTGACAAATAGATACCTAATTGAAAAATACTCTGTATATGAAATATAGTAAGATTCTTGTCGATGATAAAAATAGTAATAAAATATTCTATAGAAACATATTTTTGGAATAATTTCATCTACTACAACAACATATATATGTATATACAAAATGTATACAAATATAATAATCATTATCAGCGTCGCGACAACGATACCACACGTCGGTACTAGTTTCCTTGAGAAATATCGGTTATTTTTAGTTTCTACCTCGAATGGTATAACTGCTATTTTTACTATATTAGTATATTATATTAGATCAAAGTTCGTTACTGGTACACATTTAATTTAAGCCAGAAGAGAAGACTTAATTTTGTGTGAAAATAACTTATGTATGATGATATAAATAAAAATATTTTTTTTTTTTGTATATGGGCAAGGCATACATAAATTAAAATTAGGCACACTTTTAAGTTGTGTGTGTGAATGATAATTATTTTACATGTGGTTTAGTTAATAATTCAAATCATTATAAATTATTTTTTTTATGATAAATTATTAGCACTTAAATTTTTGTAGAAATAGTCTGAGAGTTTCAAAAACTAATAAATTTAAAGCCAGTTTTTTAAAAAAAATTCGGGAAATGGGTCGGGGAGGTCACCCGGACCCCCTTTTACCAGTGAGTATTCCTTACCACTCGGTAGGTCTTGCCACCCCAGTTAAAATGATGAAATGACGCCCCTGTCCACTCTTACCGTTTTTTAACTAAATACCACCTCATGGCTATGCTTAGAATGCAGTTGTGTAACGGATTCGAGACCCGAAGGTTGACACATTGGTTTTTGGTGTATTCAATCGAAAATTATTCGTTTCGTTGAGTGCCCACACGATTATCCGTGACAAAGCGCCATCTATGAGCACGAGTACGCGGGTCCGGAGGATGGGACAAAAATGCTGGATGATATTACCATTGATTATACTATAATCAATGGTAATATCATCATAATCATTATAGAATACATTTTATAAAATTATATTTATTATAAAATCAATGATATTACTATTTTTTTTTTTATTAAATTTAAGTCCGCGGTAGCTATGGCCATTCTATGGAATTCTACTATATTTATAATATTGTACAGGTTCAGTGACTCGGAGAGCTGGTCGGGCAGGTTGGCTTCCTTTCTTTCCTTGTCATAGCTTTGGCAGTCAGTCAGGATGTGTCTAACAGTTAGGGGAACACCGCAGCAGGTACAGATTGGGGGGCGGGGGCTCTTCTTTTTTCATGAGATGTTGGTGTGTTATGTGGGTGTGTCCTATCCTAAGGCGTGTGACAGAGGTTTCCTGTTTCCTTGTAACGTTTTCAGGGAAAGGCCATGGGAAGGTGGATCTTTTTATCTCATGTACTTTTGATGATAATTTGATCCAATTGTTTTCCCATTGATCTTGTATGTCTTTGGCTATGGTTCTTTTGACGTCTTGGTAAGAGAATTCCGAGGATGAGAGTGATATTACTATTATTACGCGTGCAGCGGTCACCAAAAATATTTGTTACGCATAATCTTAAATTGCTTCCGCTTGATTTTAAACGGTTATGTATGCTGTTGAATAAAAAACGGTCGGAAACGGTCAGCTTTTATACATATCATTAAAATATGTAGCACGCTACTCGGATATTTTCACTGTACAAGGAAAATCTATGAATCATAAATATTTTTTTGGGCCTTATAATAAGGCACTTGAAATAATATCATATAATATAGTTATAAGCGTGGCCAGATCTATGGGGGCTGTCGGAGACTTATCCCCGGGCGTATCATTATCTTGGGCGTATTTTTAAGGTTTTAAATTTCAACATTTTTGATTCTTAAGTTAAAATCTTTTAAATTACTTGTGACAAATATTTTATTGGCCCAGTATATTGCGAACGATTATGATCTTCCTGAAATGGGTGTACATTTTTCATTTTCCCCAGGCGTTAAAAAGTTAAGATGCGGTCCTGGTTATAAGTTATACTCGTATTTTTTCACCTAATTACAAATAATAAAAAAAATAATGTAAAGGTGGTTCAATGACAAAGTATTCACGTTCATGTTTCAGTTTATTTGATGTATATCGTTTTCTCGAGCAGCTTCAGCGCGTTAAAGTTTACTTTGCCTATAATATTTTTATCCACCTCATTTGTACGTCTCTCACGATCAGCTTCATTTCGTTTACGAAAATCGGTTTGATGTTTTGAATGCATTAGAATTCATAATATCGAATATCAATGATACGTTTACTTTGATACAAAGAAATAATACTCATATAATATGTAATAAAATGTTTGTCTACTTTTTAAACGTGTAATAATAAATAATAAGCCGTAAAATGATGATATAAATTAAGTAATCATGACAACAAAACCCTTACGCGAATCGCCCTCTCAGAAATGTGTATCTATCCCAAAAACATATTTGTGTATTGTATTAAAAAATTGCATTCGTCCTACGTTTGTTATACAGCGTGTTTGTAAGGGATACGACGGACTCAACGGTGGTTGTTGCCTGCGGTCAGTTCAGGGTTCGCGATTGTACTTCCTTAAAGATCGCATTGTTTTGTTCCACTCAGCCGGTGATCGAGTCCAGCCGGGAGTTGCAGTTCAGTTGCTATCAATTATACTACAGTCAGTTGGCCGGTAAGTGATAGCGCGCATGCACATACACACATTTCCTCCATAACTGGCTTATAGGTGTTAATCCATACTGTGAATTTCGATTTTTACCCTTAGGCTTAAATACTCAATTTTTTTCTATTGAAAATGTTCACGACCACATTATATTTCGTCGATTAAAAATATTATAATTTCATTTTTGAAAGATCAAAATTAAATTTACTCTAGTATTGGGTAAGAGTTTGAATAAAACAATTTACGATTGTCATTATTATTATAATTATATGATGGGAATATTTAATTTAGAGAGAAATCGAATTCTTAAATAAAAACATGAAAAATGTTGGTTAACAATTGGTCTGTGCCCTGTGGAGAGGGTAAATTGGCCCCATTAAATGTTTGCACCCCTTAAGAAAAATTGAAAAGGCACCCTTCCAAATAGGTGGTGGCACCGTCCTCGGCCCTCGACTATACAGTTATCTTGGATTGATATATAGCGAACTATCGAAAGCTAGCAATCATTAATCATTATATTACGATAATATTAAAATAAATTAAGTTTATTAGTTTAGTATAATTATATGTACTTACCTCGTGCAACAACAAACTTCACGCCATCGCATGCACGCACACACGTTGTTATTCTTCCGTTCCAATTCCTTATTGGTGATCACGCAGAGCATCCGAAAATATTCGTTTCTTGTTTTTTCGCCCCCACATAGATCAGTTTAATAAAGCCGATCTTAACGTTTGGAACAACCACTGGAGGACGGTGTACGATTACACGTGGAACGAAGGCGACAATTGGATGGTAAACGAAGATCCTATCGCCATAGAACTGCCCAGTGAACTACTCAAGTAAATATTAAATAACCGCACAATTAATAAGCATGTCCAGTGGCGTATTTACATGCAGGAACTATAGACACGTCGCACGTGTGTGCAGCTGCACATTTCGAGGGGAGGCAAAATTAAAAGAAAAACGGTTTTGAAAATTATGCGATGATGACTCACGGCACTCGGGTGCTTATAATATTTCCATTATTGTGTCCATCCCATGACAAGGTACCATTTTTTAATTTCGAAATATGAAGCTATATATTATTGTAATAGTATACTCAACCCTCGACCGTCATGCGAATATTTTGTTGACAACTGTTTCACGGGCCCTTATCTAAGAACAGTCTTACTAAGTGACATCGAAAACTGATGTTTAGTAATCGCAGACTATTAAATCGAACACAAACCACATGCGGTAATAATAATTAACAAGTATAATATATTACATTTTAGTAATTTAAGGCGGCTATTTTTCACAGGCCTACAAGCGCAAAACATGTAAATACGCCCCTAAGGCCCTGAATATATTATATGCAACAATATCTATAGTATGTTCTGTCGTTATCAGTCAGCTGGCTAAGAAATAAAATAATCGCCGGCCGGCCTCTGCATAGGTACCTAATATACATTGAGCGACTGTTAACCATACATCGGTGTTCGATTGTCCTCAGGTACGGTATTACGAGTGAATCCAAAAAGTCTCTCGTGCCCCTCACCAAGTGCGATCAACAGCGGGGAGAAAATTGTTTCGTCGCGTTCGCATCCGAAACCGAAGCGACCAGATTCGTGCAAGCTCTACAATCCCACGTAATATACCATATACACGTTTTAATACATTCCAAAAGTTGTTTTCAATGTTCCCTGTATGATGAGGAAATATTCATACAAGAAGTCTACCCCGTAAAATTAAGAATTCCTCCCGTAGCGAGATTCTCTGATTAAATATAGGTAGGTACATGATGTTTGAGCAGTGAAGGATTCAAGGCTCCAGAGTTGCGTGCCAAGACTCGTGCAGGCTGTAAGTTATGACTAATGACTAATCCGCGTTCCCAGAAACCGAGCATAGATCCTTTTCGTTTATTTAAAAACAAACTTATCGTGCATGCGTTTTATAAAAAAAAATATCTCAAAGATTTGTGTTTTCCCGCTAAAAATGTTGGAAACTAATCATATACATTTACCCTATTCACTATAAATCATTATTTTGGAAGCCATATAGTTTTTTCTCCACTAGAACGCAAATTGACCCCCTCCAAATGTTAGTGTTCACGCCTGCATTTCACTAAAATAAAATTCAAAATATATTTCACAACGATTTTTGCTAGTAATCGCTCTTCGAACGCGATGATATTATGATTTATCACTGTTTTCCAATTTAAATACATATTTACTAATAATTACGATTAACACGATTGACGATGATTGAATATATTTTAAACCTTATACAAATACACTGTACAAAAAAGGCTATAGGGAAATCCCTCCCCGTATAAATTATCTTTACAATAAATCACTGCAACGTATTAATTGTAATTAATACAAACCAGTTGCTTGACTGTTCAAGCAAATTTTTTTTTTCAATACCCGTTCAAGTAGGTACATATATGTATATTTTATACACATTCGTGATATATCTGCGTATTTTAATTTCGCCATTTCAGGACACGGATTTACTTCTGATCAGATGCAACCACGTCGATGGAAAAGATGCGAAAATGAGTCAAGAGCGAGTAAAAATCTTTGGAAATAAAAAAGCTGAATCGGTGATAGCTCTACAAATACAGGGGACACATGCTACGAGCAAATGTTCTGCGGTCAGTATATTAATATAATATTCACTGCCGAGAGTCGAGACCAATAAGTATTGTAGCTCATACCCTCTTATTGCCCGAGAAAATAGAACCGTCCGACCATCATCGCGGACATATTATGTTGTGTCCTGTGGGGATGAACCACAATAACTCAACTGTTCTGTTATTTGTTGTACCAATGCAGGTATAATTATTATTCATCACAATGACGCGTACTCAATAGGTACTTAATTGGATATAATATAGTTGACCCGAGTTGTAACTTTAACTGTACAAGTCTCCAATTCCAATAAATCTTTTACTTATTACTTTTTAGTTGTTATTAGTACTTCAGGTCAATGTTTTAATTTAAGAGCAAAATTTGGATAAAAATTATGAGCTTACGTTTATATTATTATCGTTCTACTTTTTCGCGGTGTTTTAGCTGTTTTTTTCGATATTTTATTGGGGCAGAGAACTTTTGTTGCCCCTGGCGTCAGACTTTAGGAGGGTGGTTGATTTTTAAACTAATTTTTAATTATTACAGCATACATATTTGTTTCCTGCATTTAATATTAATTAGAACTAAAATGTTTTATAGTAATTTCATATTCATGGTTTATAAATCATCTTAATATAACAGTTTTTTAAAAACTACAATATACCTACCTATTCATTTTTACATTTTTTTCAATTAAGTTTTTTTTGTTGCCCCAGGGTGGTAAATTCCTAAGCTTAGCTTTATATATTAGGTACATATTTAGAAGCATAAAACTTTAAAATGTGGTGTCAATGGCTTTAAATTCTTCACTTATACCAATTAAGTTTTGTTTTTTATGGTGGTTTATATTAACTATTATAGATAGTTATTATTTTATTAATATGATAGACTAACATTATAGGATCATTATCAAGGAAATATTTTCTGAATAAAAAACAAATTAAATACCTACTTTATGGAAAAAGAATATGGTTCTGGGGAACGTAATCATATTTTTTTAATCCCATAAACATTAATTAATAAAACAGTTGCAATTAGAAAATAAATTATTTAAAATTAAAATACAAGAACACTGGCCTGAAGTGTTGAAAAAACAAATCTATCATTGCTATTAAGTTCAGCAAATACTTTTGTAATCAATTAATTAATAGTAAATACTAGCTATTATGCGATGTAGATGTCGTATTGTATTTAGGTAATAATATGCTTTTGGAACATATCACAAGTGTCCTACTAGGCAAGAGCAACCAGGTCAGCGAATAACACACCCCTAATAAAATGTCAGTGGTGATCAACCAACCAAAGGCCATAAAAAAAAATTCTTGGTGGGCTATGAATTAAAAAATTTTCTTTGAGTTAACAGATAAATAGAGTATTATGTCAGTTACTATTTTTAATATTGCACATCTCAATGTACAGAATACAGATATAAATCAAATCATTTAATATGACTTGATTATTAAAAAAAAAAATAGAAAGATTAAAAATACTTTTTAAATGTATTAATTTTTTCAATATTACATTCCTAAACAAATTAATTTAATATAAGACTTGGCCTTGTTACTGTTTACAGAGAACATCAAAATTAGGTTCTAATTTACCCCATTAGCAAGATGTTAATTTATATTTTATTATACATAAGTTACATTTCATTAATTTTTATTTAATACTTTAGTTTAGTTGATCACCTTTGATGAATACAATGTCACGCGTCCAGTTCCCATATGCTTTAAAATCTTATTATTTTTAATATTCGTTTTGTTTTTCATAGATATTGGCCAATGATTTTCCTCAATTTACTACCATGATCAGTAAATCAGATGACGAAGCCGGAGAACTAATTAAAATGTTTTTTTTTTTAATCGAAAATGAATTTCAACCATAAATGTTGTATTCATTGATTTGTAAAAATGTAATTCTTCTTTTAAAAAAATGTGTGAATCATTGAATGTTTCTAATACAAGTATTAATGTAAGGTAAAATGTTTGTTTTTATGTTATTTTGTAACAAGTATAAATAAGAATTTTAATTGATTTTTAAACTATAATTCAATATATACTTGAAAAATCAATACCTTATGTTATAAAATATATTTTAAACAGTTAATAACTAGATTGATTTTTATTTGGTTACTATTTTCAAATTATTTTTTTGTTTTCATTATATTTATTCACAAGTCACTAATTTTAATACATTAATTGGCATGAGTATTTCACTGTTATTAAAAACTATTTAAATGCAAGTGAATATTATAAAAAATTAAGACTAAGAAAAAAAATAGAGGAAAAATATATTAAATAGAGTTTCCAACATATTTATTTAAATATTTTTTTTTTATTGTTTAACTTTTAACCAGTCAATAGTTTTGATTAATATAATATAATATTTTATTAGAAAATATTTTAAATTTAATTTTATTACCAGTCTTTGTTAGACCCTTAAATTAAAAAAAATAAATTTGACTTATTCAGTATGCTATTTAGTATATATTGGTAATTTTTAGTTTTTCTTAACAATGTCAGTTATCAATTATTAATAATAATAATAATAATAATAACATTAATAACCGAACTTGTTAAATTAAGATTGACTTGAAATTCCTCCAAAATCTTTCAAAAAAATGTGCAATTTAAAGATCTCTACCGTAAGTTTTTTTCTATAAAATGTCTATTGTAGATTTTTTTTAAATTAAGTCAAAATACATTTAGCTCAATAGTGTAATACTGTAGTTAACAGTTTCTACTCAGTTTTACAATATTAATTATTTTAATTATTATAATAATATTATTTTAATTATTTTAATAATATTATATAATTATTTTTTTTTGAAGAAATCAAATTAATCAAATTAATATATAGATAGCACACTGAATGATCGTCACAAATTAAAAATTGCTTAGTTTGACAATGAATCAATTCTCTAAATTCATGTTTTAGGCTGCCTCATGTATATGGAGGATTTATTTGAATAATAAGTAAAATTAATTAGTTAGACAACTTTTTTTTTAAGATTTATTAATCATTGTTGATTAGTAATATTATTTGTGTTTAGTTATTTTGAAATGTTTATTTAGCTAATAGTTTGTTGTACACATAGATACTTATTAATTGTACTCATTTTATGTTAGCATAAGATAAACAATTTTCAACGATTATAACAAGAGTAGATAAAAGAAAAAATGGGTTCACTTGTGACATGGATACAGTTACATTGAAATTCGGCTAAGAATTGAAATCATTAAAAATCTGAAGACATTGTTTCATTGCCAACGTAAAAATAGTTGTTCGGAAATAAACATTATAATCTTTTCATAACAAATAAATAATAATCACAACACAAATTGAAAAATGCAATAACATAATAATTAAAACAATTTAAATAGGAATGTATTCTTAAAGGAATGCATGGTAAAAAGCAAAAACCAAAAGGAAACAAAATGCTGCCATGACACTGAAAAGTATGATTTTGTGCTGCCTGGAGCGTACGATTATGGCATTTATCATTCGGGTGCTTCTGCCAAGGTCTGCATTTGCGTCTCTGAGCTACAATACGAAATATCAAACATGAACCATAAGAATCGTAAGTTAAATCGTGTAAATGGGACTTACCCTGTTGAAAGAGTTCTGCATAGTTTCTCGTTGACGATTTAAATCTGACAATACCTGTGAACCAATTTCCTCAGTTTCAACGGCAATACGATAAGTGTTATCTAATTGTATTCCCGATCTGTTTAGACGTTCAGAGGTATAGAGTAGCCTCTGTTTTTGTTCAGAAGTCACATCTTCACTTTCGGCAAAATGATTATCATCTTCTACAGTATTTAAAAATAAAAATTAGTTATTAAACACTTTGAACACAGTATCTTGGGTACCTAAATTAATATTGACGGTGCACTTTGCCCGAGCAAACTCTTTGGCCAATCTGTGCAGTTCGGCCCTATAGCTGGCCACTCGAATGTGCAATTTTGCGCGTACCGAAACATCAGATTCTTTGACAGAGAGGTCCATCTGTTCCAACTTGAAAACATAAGGTGTTCAAGTTAAAGCACGATAATGAAATATGTTATAGTGCCCATTATTACATACCAAATCGTGAACCTCGTCGAGGTTCCGTTCGATTTCTTTGATGTAGTCATTTCGATCATCTGTGTGAATGGAAAACAACAATTATAGACACAATGAAGTAATGGAGTTTAGTATGCATTGTTTACTCACTGCTTGCAATATGTCCGAGCCTGCTGATTTTCGAAGTGATTTCAGCACTGGTCACACCGAACTGCTGTTCGTAGTCGGCTAACAGTTTGCTGAAACAAGCGCAACATGTCTTAGAAACATTTGGGATTTGTGGCAGTTTGTATCGGTGTGTTAGGCTCTGTTACGGGAGGCCGAAAACAGATTTTGCAAGTCTTAAAGGGGTGTGTCTGTTACGCAAACGAGCAGTATGTACGAGTACTTCAGTGTAGTCGGTACGCTGCCCGGACTCCGGCGGCTCCTAGTTCGTAGAGGACTCTGCACAGGGCCCGGGGCGAAGACGGATGTGCGAGGCGCGAGTTCCCGAGGGTTATTATCCCTTTTTTTCCGGCACCACTAGTTCGGGTAACTTACTGTTTACGAGAGCTCTACGAGGCGGAGGGTTGACGTTTAGGGGCGCAGCGGCTGTCGTCATCGCGCGGAGTTAAGTAACTTACTTCTCCATCTGCAGCGCATCGACGGCCACGTCCGGACGACACTCTAGACCGCGATCGAAGCCATGTCGTCGGCGGGTGCGGCAGGGGAGAAACGGGAACACAGAAAAAAAAAGAAGAAACGAAAACTCGATATATTATTATTATTATTATTATTATTCCGTCGTGTTGATAGCGCGCGTAACGTTATACGGACGTCGGCAGCGGTGCGTAAATGAAAATGCGAGTAATCACACTTTTAAGCTTTCTCTTATCACTTCACGCGCGAGTGACGTCACCGATATTATCTCGTACACGTGTTATCAACGGCCGCGCGGTGTTATCACGGAACGGATGATTCTACGAAATGGTCTGAACTTCTGAAGTATAAACGCGATAAAAAAATGACCATGGAGTTATGATAATTTTTTAATTTTGATTCTGGAAATCACCAGGTGTACTACGTGCAGGGGCGGACTGGGAGTCGAGGAGCCCGGGAGGTTGATCAGCAATTTGGGCCCGGGACTTAGCCTATACATATATGCAGGGCCGGATCTAGGGGGGGGGGAGTCGGGGATTTATCCCCGGGCGTATTGTAAAGGTTTTAAATTTAAAATGGACTTTGAAACAATCAAACAAAAGTCATAACTACAAAATAATATTTTAATAGAAATGTGTAATAATGGGTATGTGAATAAAATAATATTATTTTTATTTTTAATCTTAACAAGTAATAACAATATTATTTTAAAATGGACCCATAGGTACGCATTGCAGTGGAAATACCCGTCCGCGACTGTATGTCGGTTTTCACTATGGACTGCGGTGCATTCCAGGAATTTCCTGAAAAGGGCGTATATTTTTAATTTTCCCCGGATGTTAAAAAGTTAAGATTCGGCCCTGCATATATGGCTATATATACATTTACAATGTGTCAATGTATTATATAATATATTATTTTATTATATTATATATTTTAGATCAGCGTTCCTTAAACTTTTTTATCCATGGAACCCTTTTTGATGCCCACTTTTATCGTGGAACCCCTACTTTTTTTTAGCTTCTTAACTTTTTTTTAGGATTATTTGCAAATAAATTATAATTATGTAATAATATTGTGTTAAAAGTATTTAGCTAACAAAATAAGAAACCTCGGTTGCTTTTTCATTCACGGTTTTTGTAGTTTGAATCATACAGTTTATTGATTTTAATAGTTGGTCACGCTTTCGAATAAATAATTCTACATTTTTTTCTTTAAGTTCCCCATGAACATATTCTAAATGACGACGCATTTTAGCCGGAGCCATAGAGGTATTTGGGAGAACTTTGTTACAAATAACGCACTGAAGATTATCATTATTATTCGTAAATCCTAATGATACGTTACATTCATCATACTTCCTAAATTGTTTGGTTACTGGTCTTAAATCTTTTGGGGTGATTTCATTTGTATCATTCTCATTATTATATTCATGTTCTTGAGTGGAATGCTTTAAGGTCCTTTTTTTAAGCAATCTCTCCATATCGCAACAAAATAAGAAGACCAACTTTGAGACGCACTCGAACACAACGCACAGTATCGCAAGACACGGTCGACTGTCGTATTATGTATCGCGGTGGTCGTAACCTATCAGTATTTGTATCAACGACATATTACACAACAATCGTTAAGTTAATTTTAATACTCGTACTCGTAAATCGTGAATATTATTGTCGCGAATCGAAAATTCAAATATCGTCATTTTTTCGTATGTGTATTATATTTTCACCGTCCGTCGTGCGTCGAATCTTGGCGTGTGTGCTCATCGCCGTGACAAACAGTGTTTTTTATTATTGTTATATTTCTTTTGAGCGCTAACCGCCAAAGATTTTTCATATTCGGCGCGCTAATCGCCCATTTGATTGTGTTTTTTTTAACGTTATACGTTTACGTGCGCTAATGGCCGTCGTCCATTTTTATATTACATTGTGCTTTTCGGTGTGCGCCGATCGGTCGTTTTGATTAATTTTGACAATAATTCTTATTGTATTATACTATTAGCGAGGGTGCGATTTTTCATCAAATTTATATGGATTTGGAGGTATCTGCAGCTGGCCAGTTTTGCGCTCCGAAAATTGTGAGTATTTGTTTTATTTTAACTATCGATTTATATTTTATTTGTATGCGTGTGATTTACTAGAACGATTATTGATTTATTCATTTTCGTGAAACACGGCTGACGGCTCTAATAGCGACAGTGTGTTAGCGCGAGAGGCGGTACTAAAATTACCAAATTTTGTGTCACCATTAGCTTTAATTTACATATTTATTTGTTATAGTTCAATCGTTCTTTTAATATTATAATCTTACAGTACCTACCTATTGTTGAGCCAAAAGGGCTGTACATTTATTATTATACCTATTCACTGTTGGGCCAGAAGGGCCGATTATTTTTATTATGCAGCATCACAGTTACCATTGTTCAATTTATTTTAGTTCCTATTTTTTCCACAGTCTCAAGTACACGTATACCCAACCACTCCGACTGAGCTGCAAATACATTTTTACGCACGTAGGCCGACACGGTGCGGCATAGCCGTTGTTACTTATTAGGGTGACCGGCGTGCGCGTGATAACATTTCATGCAAACGGCCCAAACGATAATTGAACGTAAAATATATGTATTACATAGTAAATGAATGGTGTTTTCCCATTATGTTTAATATTATAAATAATTTTTATTTATATGACATGATCGAGAGCCCGGGAGGCGAGGGGGCAATCGCCTCCCTGGCCTGTCCGCCCCTGACTACGTGTACCACACAACATTATTGCTGTCGATAAGTGGTTTTTGTTATCGATCTGCAATAGTACAACGAGTACGGTATTTCGTACAATCTTTAAAAAAATGAATTACGATACATTTCTAAGGACAAATTTATAACCACCATTGAAATCATCGTAAATGAAAATAAATTCTACTCGGACTTCGCGAAAGCGCAATACATGCCCCTAAAATTAAAAAAAAAATTACCTAAATATGCCAAAATATTCACAACAAAACAATATAATTGATCTTGTTGATGATCAAATCACATGTTGTGCTTGAAAACATCCTGTGAAGTGTCAAGTGTAGATCATGAAAAAAATGCAACAACCCTATTCTACCCTAGCACTAATCTTGGTAATTACTAATTATGCAAATCATAGAGCAATAAAACTGTGGAGATGTAGGTATATACATGGCCGACTGGTGATTTTTATACGTAGGCAAGACTTAATCTTGCCGCCTCTGTATTCGATCATTCTACTAATACAAATTAAAAGGGAAAAGAGAATTTTTTTTTTAATTTTAATAAAAGTGTACATGATAATATACATAAATACATACATACTGTAGGTACTTGGATACATGTTATTATAACAAAATATACATATTATCACGTTTCGCGAGAACTGACCCGCACCCAAGGCCCAACTCTATTAGTCATACAGCTGATGATCAAGCGCTGCCGGAGGAGAGGTATTCAAGTGGGTTGCTTTATCAGGAACCTAATGATTTGTCCAGATAAATATAGCTGACAAACACGCAAATATATCCACGATCTGAAAACGGACGCAATACACAACGAATCGGTCAATTATAATTTATAAAATACGACCAAATAAGTCGTCTACTAACTATGAGTAATGTGAGAGAGTGATGCATTGATGTGTTATTGAGTACCAAGAAATTGCATTGGAAATATTTTTATATGCGTGTGTATTAAACATTATACTCGAAAAAAAAGTCCTCAATTAGGTACGCCCGCAAGGAAATCATTTTCAACAGAACTTATCAATTTTGTATCACAACTTTTTTCTACGGTATATGTGCACGAATGTGGCTCGACAATAATATTAAACAATATACGTTTTATAACATGTTACATAATATCAACATTTCGGGTACATTTGATAATAAATAAACAGTTGTTGAACTGTATTTAATTTTATACTAGTATAGCTATAGTAAAACTGCATGTTCAAAAACGCACGGTATAATAATTATCGAAAGTGATTTCGAGATGTCAAATAAATTAAAGTTAAATGATTTTTTATGTACAATTTGTTTTCACGACTAGATTCCGTTGCATTCAGTTTCGATCAAGGCGTAAATGTTTGGTGTTGTTTATTCCACACCTATTGTACACGATGATGGGAACAGTTGTTTTTAAGAAAAAATCGTATGCTTTTGATTAGCTCTGACATGCGATGGTCCGAGCTTCACTTTCGGGGCACATTCCGCGAGGCTATTGATAATTTCCAGTGTTGGGGAAATTGTTTTTCTAAGTGCCGGGACAAGTGCGATCTCTTTTAACGCTTGTCCCTCGCATGTAAGCATACCAATAGAGCATATTTACCTAAAGTCAGTACTTAACTTTTGCCACACGTCTGGCGCGCGCTTGTTTACCGAACGTAAATTATATTTTAATTAAATCACAAGACGAGCTAAGTGAAAGTATCTAATGAATTCGGTCGAGTATTATTAATCCATAAGCGTGCGATGACTTAAGTTTCGAGCTGAGTGCTCGCAAGACACAATTTACTTTACCTAATACCAGCTGGCTCCCATCATCATTTGATACTAACTTTTATAAATAATCAATTTATAATACATACCATTGTTTTCATCATTGTTGATATTTGACAATAGTTTTTAAAATGTTTTCAATTTCCCATTTTGCCCCGTGCATATTTTGGAGTTTTGTTGTCAAATCAATATTTTTCATGAGTATTAGTCGAGCTGATTTCCATGAGTATATAATTATTCTATAATTATTCAAAAAGCTAAGTTTGCATTTATTCGGATTTATTTTATCTCTGCAGTATACAATAATCTCAAATTAATATTTTAAGACACAAATTTAATTATATAATATGGTTTAATCGACATTTGTGCGATTATCCGATCTCGTCAACATTTTATATTCTAAAACTTTACACTTATAAAATTTTTTTGTCTGACATTCTGGTGGAATATTTTTCCGTTGACTACAAGCATAAACTTTTGTGAATGTTGTATTCATTTTTTAAGCTTTAAGTATTAAAATGTATAGTTTTCTAAAATTTTAATTACAACAATTTTGTAGATTTTCGATATGTTTATGGAGTTTTGTCAACATTCAAAACTCAAACGCTTGTATAAATAATTGTAAATTCTGATATTCGATATCTACACAAAAAAGAAGATTGTGTAAGAAACTTTGTATTGAATATTCAACATTTCTTGTCGATCCAAAACGATTTTATTTTGCAAAAACAAAAGCTTATAAATTATGAAAATTATACTAATTCATTAAAACGGTGATATTAGCATTCAGTGAATAATTGAATTTTCTACGAATATTATTATTAGAGCGACGATGAAAAAATAAATGTCGGTTTTTTGTTTAAATGTTCGGATGTTTTCTTCAATTATTTGGAATACTGTATAGCCGTTACGAAACTAATAAAATGACTTCCTGTATATACCAACTAAACGACATTTGCTACCAAAAAACCATCTTTTCTTTTAATGATCGGATGAGCAATATTTCTGGTCGAAATCGTAATAGACATACACTAAAAAAATAAAAACGCACACATCATGATAATATCAATACATTTGTCGCTTTGTTCACAATCTAAAATTACAATAAATTTGAATATGAATTTATGAATATTAAATTTGAATTCAAATAAAAAATTATCGAATTGTTTAACATTAAACGATATATTGTACAAATATTCCACCTATTCACGATTTAATCGTTCACAAAACAATATATATGAACAAACAGTTGTAGATAACCTGCAATGAACACGATAGCTTATGAATAGCTAAATACAAAAAATGGTGCATTGTGCATATTATACAATATTTTACAAAGTAACTGGTTTACATAATTGAATTTAATATCGATACATGGTTTTGTGCTAACGAGGCACCATTATCCTATTACACATAATATGTGTCACATATTGATACTTGTAAAAAATTATTTAAAACTAAATTTTTTGCAGAAAAGGCAATTTTTTCCCAATTATACTATGTATAATATTTTTCCTGAAAATCTTTAAAACCGGGTCATTTGATCTTGTTATAATTAGTGATTCAACTATAGGTTACATAATCATATCAGCTACGTAGGTAAAAGGTTTCATTTTATGTAGATTTTATAATCATTTATATATTTTTTAAGTTAATGTTTCTATTTAAACTAAACGAGATATAGTTATTATAAATTATAATAAATACTGTTTTTTTGACATGTATCGTTATTCTAAGTAGTATCTCTGAATGCATTTATTTATTATATGCAACTTTATTAAGATATATGATGAAGAATCACAAAAAAACATACAAAAAACCGTAAACACCCAGAGTTGAGATGAAAATCGTTAAATCTGAACTTACCTTTTGTAGACTATATTATAAAAGTGTTCAGAAATGAAGAAGAAGATTAACAATATTATTCTTCGCTTTGGTCAGGATCGAAGTCTTCAATTCGATGGTAAAATTAGTTCTAATATACGGCGTGGGCAGAAATTGGTCAAGTACAAGTATTTATTGAATAAATCAGTGTCTGTCTCTTCGTACTAATATTGTTAAGACAGAAATTACGGAAAAATCGGATTAGGCAAATCGACACTAGCGTATTGATTTAAAAATGAAATAGGTCAATGATTATATGGGCATGGAAATATACTGGAATGAAAAATGATGCCAATCAAGCAGTCGCATATATATTATCTTACTTGATTGTATTGCTCCAACAGTCACAAAAGACATTTTCTATTATTAAAATAATATCATTATTTCTCAGAAATGTCGACTGGGTTTTGATTCTATCGAGAGAAATACATCTGGAAAATTATTATCGTATTTTGTTATTTTTTTTTATAACTCCTAAGATTAATCAAAACCAATACGTGGTATTTTTACAACTTTATTATGTTGTTATTTGTTAGCTTGTGTATGACAAGATATTACACTTGACTACTTGAAGTCTATCTATAATGAGGTCTTGAACCTATACCGTCTATATTTACAAATCATAATGGCCCCGCCCAATGTATATAACGATATAAATGTGTATCAGAGTGTCACCGTAGTATACATACATGTGTATACATAGTAAATACCAACGTTATAGTGTTAAACTGAAAATTATTACGCTTTCTAATAGGACTGAAAGGAGAATGTGAATGAATTATGTTTTTTGGGATTAAACTTGAATGTTATGTATTCAGCGTATTAGCGATCGTTCAGAACAGATAATTATTACATTTGAAAGTTTGAACTGCAGAGTAAAGTTTTTAATGTCAAACGACAAGGAGCTGTAGTTTAGGCAATACATCTGATCCCGGAATCTGTACAAGAAGTCCGGAGATGAGTGTATAGTTTTTAATGCTGGAGACACGCTTCTGCAGAAGTCAATGACAAATTTAATTTAGGTTTTTGTAGTTTTAACAACTATTTTCGATTGATTTAATGATATGATAAGAAACCGAAATTAATTTAACATTTTTCCTAGGTACCTATATAATGTAATAGTACCAATTATTCTTAGCGGTTGGTATTATAATTTTTTTTAGTTTAGACGAATGATTGACGGATAGAACCTTTCTAAAATCTCTAAATTTGAATAATCAAATAATATGGATCTAAGTCTATTAAATTAAAAAATTAAGTAGGTGTTTCCGATGTTTTTTCTGGTATATTAGGTATCCAGACTCTGTATTAAAGAAAAATTATAAGTATTAATGAACATAAATTCAGATCATGGAGCAGGAAGTTGAATAACTATTAATTACAAAAATGTGTGCGATTTAAAGGCAATTGACATTTTTGATTAAATGTTGAACCTACCTTATTGAGAAATTTGGTTATAATACTACATCAATTACCTTTAGAAATATAAATATAAGAAATATAAATCCATCCGACCTCTTTCCTCAGAATCGTTTTTTCGAGACATACTTACCTGTATCTTACACGACCGTGGTGTAATGTCACCTGACCTAGAAGTTTTTCCGGTTTTAAATTATCTTATGTCATATTACAAATATATTTTTAATTTTGATCCGTTTTAAACTTCATGGATTTATATTAGAAATTAGAATATTTCTTCTATTATGTTGTCTTTATAGTTGTATTTCGGATGCATACAAATAATTATCACTTAATACTTGGTATAACTATTCAAATATGCTTACGGACATTATACCACCTCAGAGGCATACCAGCAACCATTCAGTCATATTATATTGAGGCTTAGAGCCACGCCGTAGAGGCCCACCATAATGATATAAGACTCGCAAGCGCATTATCATAAAGAAACACAGTAACTTCATGTGCGTATATTACATCCCTTTTATAACTATTAAGAAATCATAAACTACCCGACCCTTCGATAAGACGTCATAAAACTATCATAGACGTGGACCACACGTCGTATGCGAAGCTGTTCTTGTTGTCACATCACGGGCGAATGTGCCTTGACCGGATACTATCCTTACAATTTCCGTTACTAAATGAGTTAAGCTGATGGATGACTAGATTTGTTGTATTTAATTTTCAAGATATCATATAATAGAATTAAAATTTAACGATAATTGTATTAAAAGAATGCTTGCTAAACGAAATGTAGCATTATTTTCAAGATTGTCATTAATTTTTTTTTTACATAACAGAACAAATTTTTATTCGAACCTTTGCATATTGTTTATTATCGTGATATACGTTGAAAGAAAAATAGGTCAGTGTAGCCAGTTACTCAAAGGTTAGCAGTTTTTTATTTACCTAGAATTATGATGTCATGTTATTTTACTATACAGTTCAAGAAAATGTCTATTTACGTGTAATAGAATATGTTTTCTTAACCCCTATCGTTTATTAAATTTTAATAATATGTACAAAAGCACCACGCAGAATTTAATTTATTTTCATGTGGAAATTCATCAATTGTTAATTTACCATGACGACGTGTGCAGTTTTCGTGGTATCACTGGCATATTATGAGTAATTAAAATAAGTGTTTACATTTATTTTTACCTATATTTAGCTGTGCATAATCGAATTTCCAATGGAACAATGCATATAGTAAATAATAATACAGCCAAATAAGAATGACTGTTATTTTTATTTTTTCAACCCATGTTTTGCTATCTCTCGTGCTTTCGATTCAGACTTTATTTGCGCTCATTTGAAGTAGTTATTCGACTAGGGCACTAGGCGCAGCAAGGTTGGCGCTCATTGCCCGTATGGTATGTTGAAAATGTACTTATACATTGTTGTCGGTTGTGCAATATGTACAATGTACATTGTACGTCGTCATCCAGAGGCGTTATCCAGTACTGAGTTTTAATCTTAATATACTCTATTCAACATGTCAACTTACAACGGTATAGGTACAATATTTATGACTTTGCATTGACTATACCTATATACTGTAAGAAGTTATCTTCAAAAGACTAATATATCATGTTAATAAGATATGATACACTTATATATATATATTGTACAACTACATTTTGGTTTTTTTTTTTTAAAGTGAGTTTAATATTGGTTGAAAAAATAATAAATTAAATCGTTTAGGTTTTATTAAAAACGAAAAATACCTCAACTTTTGCTTTAAATTAATTTTTTCGGTTACGTAAATATCTTTATGATAGTAAAATTATATCTTTATAACTTTTGGTTTAATATTATCATCTAACCACTAATTAAAATGGAGTATAGGTGTATCGTAATAACATTCATAAGATATATAATACTATTTAATATTAATATAATTTATTATAATATCCTATAGTTTTTAACAGACCAAGTCATCAACAGTATAATATATTAGTGATGCGCGCCATAGACACGTTTTAACATGAAATTAAATTTATTAAATTATTAAGGCGCGTTGTGAAACAGGATGTGCCCTTTTCATACTTGGGAATTTGATTACACAAGTTATGGTTGTTCATTCGGAAATCGCTTTACGTTGACTTAAAAATCAAACAATCTGAGTTCAGCATTTTTGTTTAGTTTGTTTATACCAGCTGCAAGGATACACGATACATTAGATGAAGGAGAATTTGAATATACAAAGTTTTTCAATTTATTCGACGTAAATAATTTAAAACTACAACGAAATATTTGAGTGTGAAAGATAATTATTATTTTTTGGCTGATATGCATTCCCACCGATAGAAAAAATATTTTATTAAAATCATACCTATATATATTGGTAAGCACGAAAAAAGTATTCAATCATTATAGGTAGATTGTTTGAAACTCTGTCAGCCAGTTTTAGTGGTTTGTATTATCGTCACTTCACGAAGCGAATTACAACTCGCTTTGTATATTGCATTAAACAATATTACAATATATTACAATCAAGTAATAATTATGATTCATAATATGTTGTTTGAATCGTTAAAATAGCATTTGTCGTGTAGTTAATGTATGGTATTTATCGAACATTTTTTTACTGTTTTTTCCTCTCCAATGAGTAGCTTCGTGGAACATTATTGAAATAAACTGTTGTAATTTATAAAATTTTATAAACATCAAAGATGCTATTTATGTTATTTCGGGTCGTATGGTAGTAAACTGAGAACTTTATAGACTTCATCCTATGCATTGCAATCAACCTACATAAGATTTTAAATTAATGACTGCCGCCCAAACATCGTGGCAGTTCTGAACAAAATTATAGGATATAAGAAGGAAATTGTAACGTGGTCGGGTATGACGTGTTAAACATAAGATTTCAAGGAAGAAGTTAGGTTCTTTTGAATATAATTAATCTTATATCTAAAGCATAAATGGTAGGATCCTAATGTTACAAAAAAATGCGTATTGGTACAGATAATCATTAATATATAAAGGTTTATTAAGATTTACTGACACAGTAAACAATCATAGGGCTGTTTCGTAGTCATACGGAGTTCAGGTTAGCGTGATGGTAATCGCGGAGACTTGGCGTTTTCTTACATACCGATTATCGACCATAAGGCTTTCAATATAAACTGTGGATGCGGGGAACTTAATGTATAGTCAGCTTATATTATGTTTCGAAAATGGTAATAGTAAAAGTAATATATTTATATATATAATAGTAGCGATCATTACACAATGTTGTACCTATAATAAATAAATAATGCAACAGTTTAAAATGTTGCATAGAACAAAAAGCTTTACGTGGGATAACAATTTTTTTTAAGATTTGGTTTAAGTGTTACTATATAAATGTAACATATAAAGATATGATTTACCTACTATATATGTATATTTGATGTGTTTTAAAATTGTTATTGTGAATAAAAGGCAGACTACTATCGTTTATTTTGACTACGAAAAGAAGACAATTAGAAAAAAAAGCTTTGAACTTTGAGAGGGGCCAATGAATAATATGTATTCAGCACATACGCCTTGGATAAATCGTAAATATCCTAAGAGGTACCATGCTTTCTATCTAGAACCGTTATGCCATAGCGACGGATGAGATTATCGTTGCCCACTGCTGCCGGATAACGGTGTGCTACCGGATTTTTCTAGATTTTTGTATCTTTTGTTCAAGTTTTGCGATGTAGATTACGTGTATTATATTATTTACTTATTACAGAGCATTGAAAAACATAGAAACTAAGAAAACACGATAGTCGCATATATGATGATCAATGTCCCCAAGACGCGCGTAAAAGATTAGTTTTCCTTGTTTGAAAGGCAAGGTGACAAAATTGCACGAGCTTAAAGACAGGATAAGAAAGGATATAAGAGAGCGAACGTATTATTATATATGATTAAAGTGGGAATGTGAAAGCTGTCAAACTCTGTGTACAAAAGCAGCAGCGAGAAATGTCCTTCGGATGCTTGATAGATAGCTCTAATATAAGTCAAGAGACATTCAGTTCTAGTCACTAATTTAATATCTTTTAAGTACGTGTTTCGCGGGCATGTACATGAAAAGTGATACAGCTCTGAAACGTAAATAGAAAGGAGCGTGGCGGATGGTGGTGTTCAGGAACGGGGAGGATAAGTTTAAAGATGTTCACGCGAGATGGGTATATAGACGTTTAAAACTAACTGATCATTTGAAGTGATTTTTTCCTCGCTGCGTTTCAGCTTGGGTATTCGTTTTCAGTTTTGTGACATACGATGTGACATGTGAGTAATACGATTTACGCTAAATGCTTGAACGCTCTGTGTGAATGTACGGCAACTATTGTGTCCTGAAATTGTGAAGAATATAATAGTATTAATAGCAGTATTGTTGATACACGCGTTTGCGACTTGTGCACGCAAGGAGATTGCAAGCGATGTGACAATAAGGATCGGGTTTGACGGTAAATACGTAGGACCAATCGTAATCGATGGAGGGGTTTTAGTTTAGAATATCGTACTATTCGTATATTTACAATAAATGTATTAATACGATTCATAATTTTTCACAAATAATACCATAATGGGGCAAGTCATGATATTTCAGCAGAAAATATTCACAAACTTTAATCTTAATATTATGTAGGTAACACTGCAATATCAGTCGTAGGTACCTATATAAAGTATGTGTTTACAAAAAAAAAAAAACAAAAAATTACTTAACGTACGAGTAAAGGTAAAGAATGATAAACACCGGTTACCCCATTGTACAGCTCTACATTATTTTTATGTGAAACAGGTCAAGGTTTCCGTGATATCATGGAGAAATACTAAATATTTTCTTTACGTTTGTTGGGACAATATATAGCTAGTGTTATGTGTAGTGATAATGCGTGATATAAAAGGAATTTGTTACTGTACTTATAACAATTTTTGATGTTTTTGTGTAATGGGCCAAGCCGATTCAGCCCATATTGTCAAATTTCATAGAGGTTATAATGCACTTTAAAATTTCGATTTTTCATAAAGTTTTACTTTTGCTCCCCTGAAAACCAGCTTTTATGACACCTTCGTGTACCTGAACAGCCATTCCCATTCGTAATACTAATATTGTAACATAGCCGTATAGGTCTAACTAAATTGTTTAGATAACGAATCTTTAAAACTATTATAGTATTATAACGGATTGAAAGTATGTACTGTAAATCTGTTTGTATAAAATAAACTTATTTCTTTACGTAATTGATATTTACGTCATGGTCCTCAAACGTGTGTTCTCCTGCGCGCCGTGCTGCGTATATTCTTGTCCGTAACGGTAATGCTGTCATTTAACTTTTATTTCTATTAAATATAATTTTAGTTAATAAATCATTTATATAATATTAAACATTATAAAACCAATTTTTTTGATAGTAGATTTATATTACATCAAAAGTTCAAGAAATATTGCTCCTTACAGGTTTAAAGTGGTCATTTAACAATAAAAATGTATTACTCGTTAAGTATTATTAAATATACAAATATTTTATTTTAGAACTTTTTTTTTATACCCTACGATAATCTTTTTAACGAAAACTGGTCGTATAAATGTAGAGGTGTAACCATGGTAAATTTACCAAAAATCAATTTTTCAATTTTATATTATTTTTTTACCGACAAAATTAGAATGTGAAACCTCAAATTAAACGTCTTTACGATGGCAATATTCTTAAAATATCAATATAACGCAATGGTTGATGTCATATATAAAACAACCTAACGTTGAATATTTCAAAATATTTTATGGGTATTTTTTGGAATATTTTGTTTTTAGTCAAAAGTTTTTAGATACCTGAGGTCAGCCCACCGACTTTTTCTAAACATCTACAAATCTATACCAATATTTGGCAAGTAATTTGCAATAATAAACTTTACGAGTTCAGCAGTTCGTTACTTCATAAAAGTATTAATACTCATATTTAGCATCACGCAGATTAAGGATCAAGCCGTCTTGGACTCTGGAGAAATATAATATATTCGGTTCATGTATTATCCATTGATTATAGAATAAACATTAATATACGAGTATTATATTCTATAAATTATAGACCATAAAAAATGGTAATACTATTTGATATATCAATATAATATGAAGAACAGAATACGTGAAACCATTTAATAAAATACAATACCGTCAATAACACATTAAGTGCTACATACATTTATTAATTTTCCAGTTATAAATAGGTACTTTTAAAATGAGTAATAGCTTAAAAAAACTGTCCAAGTTTTGGCTTTGTTGAAATACATTTTTATATTTTGTATTATTTCGATTGCCTTTTTACAGTATTCATTACCGCTTCATTTATAATTATTTTACCGCTTATTATAAAGAATGATTATTAGGAGAAGACGATAAAACGATCCCAAGCGATGTCGGTGGTGAGGTGCAGAAAATTGATCAAATAAAAGCAAAAATAAGTTTATTTTTAGTACTATTAAAAAAAAAAATTACGTAAACTGTGATTAATACCATTAATTGATAGCATTATATTTATTCTATAATACATTTATTAATGTTAATACCATACTACAATCATGGCAATATAATATGCACTGTAAAATATAAAGTACATATTCAAAATTCATTGTTCATAATACATTTTATTCAGTGCTATAAGTCTACAAAGTCTAAATTAAGAAATTATTTTATGAATTCTGACTCGGTATTTGGTCTTTAAAATAAAAGTATGGCATTTTCAATAACTAAACCTATCTAATACTCGATTTAACATTGTGAAAAAAAGTGTATTTTGTAAGTATTAATTATTTGAACATCACAACTTATATGGCGCCTATAGGCGCCCGCAGAAATTCTTCTAGGAGGGGGCAAGGCTCGTGAAATATTTAATAACGACCTAAAGAAATTTATAAGTTGTTTAGTTAAATTTAACATATTATTATCATGTTGTATGTTTGATTTTTAAAAGCTAGAGGGGCAAATGCCCAGTCTTGCTCCCCCTCCTGGTGCCTATGATTACACCCCTATATAAGGCTATACATTTACCGCCCTAGAGCAAAAGTCTTTATGTACATTTTGATGTTTATCCGGCCTGGTAGCCAGTACCTTTTAGTTATACAGGTATATGAATTCCTAAGTATGGTAAAATGACTGAAATAGTAAAATGTTTCATTGCCGTGTTTTTAAGTCTTAGGTATGGTTTATTGTATAACCTAGAGCGCATGCGTTGTCTAGTTCGGTATCATTCAGTGTATTCCTAAGAATTTTATGTTATTGATGTATAGGTAATTATGAACATTATTTTTGATTAAAATATATGAAATAAACGCAGTAGAATAAATATAGAAATTTTCCACAGTAATGTTGCTAATAACCATGTTGTACACCAGTTCTCTTCCGATCACTGAAGTATAGCAATGTCGGGCGTAGTTATTGGATGGGTGACCGCTTAGGAATTCTATGTGTCGTTGGCTATTTTACTTTTTATGAAATGTTATTTTAGAGATTTGATATTTACGTAATTTTTACACCACTATTTAAAATATTTGCATTTACAATAATTTCTATTTTTATTAAGTTCTAACAAGTTATATTCATAATAATGTTAATATCCAATTATGTTTGACAGTATACTTTGCTAAGATAGTTTCTACCTAGATATAATTAATGATCTAGATTCAAGACTAGTCTGTCTGATGCCTACTAGTCTACATAGTCTGCCAACACTTGTCTCGCGTAGTGGCGAACTGCTGATGTATCATTATTGTTCTCTTGCAGATGATGTGTAAAATACGGTTTTGAACTCGACCATGGTGCAGAATCGCCGGTCCGGGGGGAGAACTTATCGCGTAGTGAAACGTTCTACTCCGAGTCGAAGTATGTCACGTGGCGGAAAAAACGATCGTTTTTAAGCGAGATAAAAATTGTAAAAATGAGGGGAATTCGGTTGCTATTTTGTTCACCTACGCATTAATGCACCGAACGAGTTACTAAACGTTTCGGTTATAATTTTATAATATTTCACTAGACACAGACGCACGAAGTTTAGTCTAAGACCCGGGTGTGCTACAATAATATATATATATTATGTTCATTAATTATTTTTCATACACATACAAGCTGAAAATATAAATGTCTACTCAATGGTAGGATTTCCCATAAGGTTCCATGCTTTTATGTCCTTTGTGTTACATAATTTCTCTAGTAGGCGAATATAATAAAAATTGCAGGTATACATATTATTCGGTATTCGTGCATTTCTGTGCCTGTTAACGTTTTTCCCAACGGCGAATTGAAGAAACTATTATTTGAAAACCATAGTAGTTGCTTTGATTGATTGTTTTTTCTTTTTTCGTAGAAAAAGTTAAATGGGTAATATGTCTCAGAAATACGTGTGCGAGACGATTTGCTTTTAATTTTAAAGGTAGAAATTGGGTTTCCCTAGCGTACTCCCGAAGGTCACATTTAAAACATTTTTCGATCAAAAAGTAAAATAACATTTCTACTTTCAGAACCGTGATTTCAGTGTTTATATTTTATATCTGTCCACGATTGTACCGATTTCGTAAGACTTTATTCGGACATTGAAATATCTAGAGATGAGATTTTTAAAATATTCATATATAAATTTATGTATATGTAAATCGAAAATCATATTGTTTTCCGTGCAAAACCTTTGATCGCCACCGCTGATATACAACTTATATTTCGATCTGCATTATTGGTGTCACTGAAAAATAAGACATACATATTTTATGTTAAAACCGATTTAATACAGCACTATGTACAAACATTCTTAACTGCTGTATCTTATATGTTTATTGTAACCATAAGATATTCTAATTGTTTACACTGTGTTATTGGTGTATTTTTGTGTTTTTATTTTATTTAAGGTTACATTATGTACAACATTAATAAGAATAAATTAAAAATGTATGAAAGATTAAGAATGTTATAAAGGTTCTTAAGTGAATACAAATTCATTTATGACGCGTTCGCTTCAAGGACGTCCATTGTGATGGGAGGGGTGTCAGCCGTCGGGTGGTTCATTAGAAATCATATACGACACACAGTCATGGGGTGAAACATATTATTTGAATAAATGGTAATTTAAATCGTTTGAATCATGTGTATTATTATTGGTCGTAAAGATAACTATATAATATCTGGATATTTTTTTTCAAGTACCCAGCTTGCATTCTTGCCAATCCCTGCTGACAGTGGTACTCACATGATTATGTATAATTTATAACTCCCCGGATTTAGACTTATTAGCCGCCATTGCGCTTACATAGTAGTAATTATAATGGTTAAAAAAAAGAATCCACAAAGTAGAAAAATATGCACTTCTCCGAGAAAACGCATATTATATTTGACCAACGATAAAAATTATTATGTTTTTTACAGTGAATAAATATGTGTGCATAATGCAATATATAAATATATATAGTACCTAAATCTGTAACATTTTAAAAATTAAATATAAGGTGCAACTTTTACCGTTTTTCCAGTCAACCAAAAATATAGTTTCTAATAATAATTTGCAGTATTGTAACGTAGACAGTGGGAACACAATATTTAGGTACTATTTGTTTTCACGTCTCGAAAAATAAATAACGAACTCGATTTGTTATATGTTAATGCGCATTTGCGTGCGTATTTTAGTTTTATACGACCAAGTCCGTAAAAGTGATGCAGTAACACATATAAAATGTACAAATTGTGTATATATTATGTTGTATGCACAATTACATTTTATAAATTAGTGGCCGTAGGTGCGTGCGTCGGGCGGTGAATGGTACGTTATGGCCTACAGTGTTGAACTTTTGCGGTGCTTCCTTCTCGGAATAATAGTATGCATATTGTGAATAATACAATTCTTAAATGTTGGTACCTACTATATATTATTATTATGTTTAACTTACGTAAAAACTGCAACGGTACTCTTTGAATAATTAATAGTTTCATTTAAATCGTATAAATAAATAAAAATATGTAATTTATTTATTATAATATGTCACGTATAATGCCGACGCGTACATTGTAATAATAATTATTAGGTCGGAGGTGGATTCAAGGAGTGGCGCGGAATTCGTTTTTGTCATGTGGTGCAAATTGAAATAATATTTCTTAACATACTACCCGCCCACTCAGAACATTCAAGAAACACCTATATTAGTATAACGACTATAGCATAATGAGATAAATAAAAATTTTAGTAGTTATTATTTATCATTAATTATAGGTTAATATATGATTCCTCAAAATGTATTATTCGATTTATTAAGAATTAAGTAAACCATTTAATTTAACCACACTTAGTTATATACCTAGTGCTCTTCCTTAATTCCATGTGGTAAAATTGTACCAGTTTGTAAGTACGTACGTATTTGCGGCCAAACGGTTTAGGTAGTTTTGTAAAAACAGAAGTGCGTTCATTAAAATTGATACGTTCGACGGATTAAAACGGTTTTGATAATGTAATTATACGTTCGAGTTTATAATAGTAATGAGTAATCACGAATAACGAATTATTATGCTCGAACCGTGGTATTGAATATTACTTGATAATGTTATCGATATGACAGAATACATTTTATAATGGTAAACTAAAAAATTGTATTAATAAATCAAATACATTAAATTACAACAAATAAATTATAGAACCATCGTTTTTCTTGTTTATATAGTTTTATTTATTTTGGTGAGTGGTGTTAACCGAGCGTAAAAAACACACCAGGAGTACAAAAATGATGTTAAATGTTACATTTGATTTGTGAGAAATATAATTTGAGAATTTATATTTACACATAAGACGGCGACATGGTGTATATACAAACGTACTGCAACATAGGAAATTTGCGTTCAGTAATTCAATTATAGTGTTGTTAGTTCTAATATTGGAGTAAACTGACACATAGTCAAACATAAATTGAAGAACATTATCTTATGGTTTGTTGGTCAAATTTTTAAGGTAGGTGTTTTAATTTTTAAGCGAGCTATGAGTACTACAAATATTACGATTTAAAGAACTCATTACTCCCTTGAAAATTAAGCCATCTTGGAAACCAACCAAAAAACACAGATAACGTTTTTCACTTTGTATTTGATAATAGGTCAGTTTATTAAAAAAAAACGCTACAGGGAAGCCGTACCTTTACGACAATTTTCTTAGTTAAAGTAGTCGGTTAATTTTTAGAAAAAAATGACACATAGTCAAACATAAATTGAAGAACATTATCTTATGGTTTGTTGGTCAAATTTTTAAGGTAGGTGTTTTAATTTTTAAGCGAGCTATGAGTACTACAAATATTACGATTTAAAGAACTCATTACTCCCTTGAAAATTAAGCCATCTTGGAAACCAACCAAAAAACACAGATAATGTTTTTCCCTTTGTATTTTATAATAGGTTAGTTTATTAAAAAAACGCTACAGGGAAGCCGTACCTTTACGACATTTTTCTTAGTTAAAGTAGTCGGTTAATTTTTAGACAAAAATGACACATAGTCAAACATAAATTGAAGAACATTATCTTATGGTTTGTTGGTCGAATTTTTAAGGTAGGTGTTTTAATTTTTATGCGAGCTATGAGTACGACAAATATTACGATTTAAAGAACTCATTACTCCCATGAAAATTAAGCCATCTTGGAAACCAACCAAAAAACACAGATAATGTTTTTCCCTTTGTATTTGATAATAGGTCAGTTTATTAAAAAAACGCTACAGGGAAGCCGTACCTTTACGACAATTTTCTTAGTTAAAGTAGTCGGTTAATTTTTAGAAAAAAATGACACATAGTCAAACATAAATTGAAGAACATTATCTTATGGTTTGTTGGTCAAATTTTTAAGGTAGGTGTTTTAATTTTTAAGCGAGCTATGAGTACTACAAATATTACGATTTAAAGAACTCATTACTCCTATGAAAATTAAGCCATCTTGGAAACCAACCAAAAAACACAGATAATGTTTTTCCCTTTGTATTTGATAATAGGTCAGTTTATTAAAAAAACGCTACAGGGAAGCTGTACCTTTACGACATTTTTCTTAGTTAAAGTAGTCGGTTAATTTTTAGACAAAAATGACTGATATTAAATATGGCTGAATCTAAAAAGAAATGTATACCCTTGATTATTTGAAGTTTGGCTTTATTCCATCATTAACGGATAAAGCCCTGTCCATGTGCCTTATATGCAAGAAAGTTTTACACCGAGTCTAAAATTATTAGCTAACAACACTACATTTGAACCACTGAACCCAAATTTGCATAGTTGTACGTTTGTAAGACATTTCGCATGTGAGTTTGCGGGTGTCGTCGCCCTTACAAATAAATCATATTTAAATCCGAGGTCATTTTTAACAATAATTATCAATTCGTGAAACCATTATATGGTAGAGGGAAATTATTTCCCGGTAAAGAAAAAAAATTATATCTCACTATCCACATAAATAAATAGTACAATAAATTCGAACAAAAAATGTGTATCTAGTTCTTTCTGCATTTATCAATATATCTGGTTTTTGAATTGCGCCATCAGTTTGAAAAATATATGATAAATAATTAAATAATAATTGGAAATAATTTGACATGGGCAGTGGAAAACGATTTTCCATTCTTTAATTATTTAATTATTAGAAGGCGCAATTTAAAGATCCGATGTACATGTCGCAAATGCAGAGAGAAATAACGCATTTTTTTAAGTCAATATTATACTATTTATTTCCGTGGATCTTGAGATATAGTTTCTATTCTGTACTGGGAAATAATCTCCATTTTTCCTATAAGGGGCGAAGAAAAAACCTAATCTCAAGTTATTCGTCTTAATTGAATCAGTAAATTTCTTGGGTTATGAAATTTTGCTTCAGTATCTCATTTTTCTTTGATTGTTGGAAACCGTTAGTTTCAAACAAATGGATTGCTTCGTCAACGGCCTTCTGGGAAAACATGTCCCTGTTTTTGATCATATATTTATATGTCCACAAGTCCATTTCAATAATTTTGAAAGTCAATCCTCTAAGTCGCAGTTCAGCTCCTGGAAAAAAAAGAAAAAATGATAAGAATCTTAACTTTGATTTCATTGTTCAAATTTGAATTTTGTTTCAAAAATGTTTCAGCGGTCAGAAAAGTTTCTCAAGATATTAGTTTCCTTTCGGCCACCATATAGAACGGATTCGCTAGAACTGTAAATTCGGAATTTACCGATAGCAAGATCTTTAAGGCCATAAAACTGATTTTCTTCAACAGGAAAGCCAGGTTTCCGCATCCGGGCATATGCCATAATTCGTCCTTTAAAAAATCCGCTGTTGGTCATTGGCACTTCGGCTATGCTGATTTTATTATCGCCAATGCAATACTCCAAAATGAAATTTCTATGCTTGTCTACTTCAATTATAGGTACCATCTTCAATTTATATCGTAGTATTTTAGAGATGTTCAACACGAAATTCACGAAATTTCGATTTTTTTGTGGCTTCGGTGTTAATGATACACAATTCTGAAGTGTATCATCTGGGTCACCAATACCCACATGAGGTGGTATAACCTATGATTTCATGAATATAAAATTATAAAAATGGTTGAAAATGAATTTGAGTAGTAATATTTGATGTTTAGCAAAATTACGAAATGGCATGTATTGATTGGAATATATTTTGACTCTTCGATTTTAATAGGATTCGGTTGATCAGTTTTAAAAAATTCATTGTAATATTTTCTAGTAAACGGATCACAATCGAACAACAAAAATCTAAAAAAACAAATTATCCGGTTAATTAAACATAACATTCTCATTAAAATAATTGTGTGTACGAACCTACGACCCATCACAGATATTGTATTTCCTATTATCAGATCTTCCTTATGGTAATATTCTTGATGTTCTTTACTTCCAACCTCTAAATAAATAGACGGGAAATTTTCTGAAAATTAAAAATAATTGTCTTTTTTGATATCAAAGAATTATTTAAATTTCATTGTCTGAAAACGGAAAAACACTATGGCCCACCATGTATACAACTGTAAACTTCACAATGATAAAAATACGACAATGTTTATATTTTTCTTAATTAGATAGTTAAAGAGTAAGCTTGCTACATTTATTTTAAGCACTTTAGTTTTATATAAACTGATACGTTAAGATAGTATGTTATGTTTCATTAGGTAACTCAGTAAATTCTCAGTACTCGCAATTTATTAATCACTTACCTGGGACATTTGACGGATCCTTTGACAATTTTCTTTTGCTAAGAAACCGAGTAGATGTCTCCATCTCTTCTATTTTTCCCATGACTTTAGATTTGTATATTTCTATGTTGTCGTCAGCCAAGAAATAATAAAGTACATAGTACCTCCATTCAGCAGTGTCCGTCCTTTCGTCATACCAAGCCGCATAGAACCTTTCAAATGTATGAATTTATTATAAAAATTTGACAGTTTGCATAAAATGCGATAAAAAATAAAATAAAATATTACTTACAATATAATTGAAAAAAGTAATTAAAAAAAATAATTTAAACAATTTAAAACGTTTTAAAACATTTTTAAAACATTTTTCAACATAAACACGAGGAGGTGCCTTAGAATACGGTTAGTAGAGTTCAAAACATTTAAATTCACCAATCATATTATACGTGTTGTAAGTTTTAATGAAATCGGTTGTTCAATTACTAATATCATTCACCATAAATACCTTAGTACTTTCTTATCGTAAGTCATAAACTGACTAAATTTTTGATCTTCATCCGCCGGAATCTGCATCGTCGATTTATCGGACTTTAGCATTTGTTTTTGTTTTCTTTCAATCAAATATGGATCGTATGGTATTGGTTCGTTAGCGCATACGACGATACCATTTTTCGTCAAGAAATCCTTGGTGAAATAATCGCAACTGCACAATTTGTACGTGATACCGTAAAACGATAGTTCCACACCGTTGTTGAAGTCGGACCAATGATAATTTCTATTTTTGCGGTGTGGATTCGGTATCTTACCACGTTTTAGCATACATCCTTGTACGTAACCGAAATTCTGTATGCCAATAATGTATGTACGACATAAATAATATAGTTTAAATTGCAATCACCAGTTTAGCTTGTTAGGATTTTTTTTTTTTATCACGATGAGTGTTATATTATTTTTTTAAATTTTATCCTTCCATATTCCTCGTTTTGATTTTTAATTTTAGCGAAAAAACTACTGAAACTCGGTTTGTGGACATATTACTATACTATTCGATTACCATTCGATACTATTCGATTACCATATTTAAAACTACTGACTATCCATCAAAAAGTAGTTTCAAACGGTAATTGATTAGAAAATAGTTATTAGTGTTAGGGCCTATACCTAATAATATACAAACAAACCGAGTTTATGTAGGTACATATTTTCTCGCAAACTATAAATCAAAATTTAGCCAGGATTTTATGAGTATGAAAATATGTTAACAGTTTTTTTTTTTAAATATTTAGATTAAAGAATAAAATGACACAAATTAAATGTAATCATTGGTAAATTTTAACCTCTATAGCAGGTTCCGAAACCCTTATTGTGTCGTCAACCATGAAATATGTAACAGTGACGCGTCGAATTATGAAATTTTCTGACGTAGAGGTCATCTCGGATGGTATACACTTTCTATACCCTTTGAAAGTGAGCACTACGCCATCTAGCTTATTGAACCTTGACTGAACAATTGGTTTTGGCGGGTCCTTTGATTTTCCATAGGTCAATGTTGGATCGAAACTATTAAATCAAATATAGGTTATCAAAATATATAATTACATTTTTTTTTTATTTACGTCATACGAATACAATACATTTAAAGATACATTTTAAGTTATTACACAGATTATCATTCAGAACTTCAAAACATTTATAATATTAATGTAATAATGTACACATAGCTACTAAGTTTAATATAGATATATATTATATATACATAATATGCAGTATTATTAGTTATAACTTATTACTATTAAAATAAATTATAATCCGTAAATCATAATAATATCGAACTTGGTACATATGTTCATGAAGATAAGAAAGTTTTTTATTCAGTATAACCTTAATGCAAACACAGTTATTTTTTTCACAAATATTAAATATGTGACCGTTGTTTAATTTATGTTCTATACTTCTATACAGAATATAAATAGTAGATGTTTAACTTATAAGATATCTCATTCAACGACCTAAGCTTTGAATTTTTTTTTTTTTTTATATTCATGTTACCATAAAATCTATGTTTTCAATAACTTATTTGTTCACGCCAACTTATGGGTTTTCTGTGACCATACATATTGCAAAATATTATTTATTTAATTTTTCTGGAATTTTCGATGTTACGTAGTCAAAATTCGGATCAATACATTCGAAGTTATTCAAATTTAAAAATGGGTATGGAAAGTGAAATTCGGAAATTCGCGCTATCTCAAATACGTAACAATTAGAGATTACACGTAATCCTAAATTGTATCCGTATACAATTAGGTAGGTAGGGTAGGGTTCAAAATAGGATCCCCGCGTTTTTTTTTTGTTATTCATATGACGGCTATAATATTCACACACGTGATGTCGGTGCGAACGAACATTCCGGTCACCATCAAAAGGAAATCCGTCCTCCCACGGCCCCGTATATGTTCGTGATGAGGACTTCTCCGGGCATGGTAATTAGTACTCCTACATACTCCTATCTCCCAGGCTTTATTGTAAGTATTTTTTCCAACTGCACGAATAAAATATTCAAAACTGGACGCGTCTGCTGTTGACGTCTATTTTCAACACGTTCGACGCCGATGACGATTGACGACACGTAAAAGCCTCTCTCGCACGATAACAGTCTTTCATGTGTGACTGCGGTTGACGGTTGTAATCGATGTGTAACGCGACTAGCCTCTGATTTCACGTAATAAGATAATACATGTATTATTTTGAATAACTTCGGCAAAATAATTTTCGGTGTATTTCTCAAGTGCACATATTCGATAAGTCGACTGCACATTTTATATTTCTTAATGCACAATAAGTGTCCTACTGCACCTTACAATAAAGCCTGCTATCTCCGTGCCCGTGGCTTCGTAATCGGATTCATCGGCCGAAACGGCGAGCGTGTTCGTCATAATAATATGTCAACTTTTCGGGGGTGTCGGCAGTATAGTAAGAAATCCGTTTGAACAGTGTTCACCAAATCTGAACGTCGTAGGACAAACGATTGTCTTTTTCTATCCACCATCGCAGCAACACCACGGGCGGCTGAACGCCACCGTTTTTCGATGCGTCCCAGGGACGTGTGGCAACATTGTTCTTTTTTTATCTTTATTATTATTCTTATTGTATTATACTTTGGCCGGTATCCCTGTGATGTGTATACCCTTTTATTTTTATTATATATCTGTTTCCGGTAACCGTCCGGAGGAGCCGATTACATACGTATTTTTATTGTCATTTATTTCCCGGTAACCGACTAGCGGAGCCGTATGTATCATTTATATTTTCTTGTTTAATTATATCTTTGTTCCTTTTCCGTGTTGTCCGAGTTTTACGCCCGTTAGGCTTTCTCGGCAATAAATTAAATCTACTTCAATTTTTCTATTTCATATTTTTGTGTTCATATATGAGTTTTATTTTTACACTACTTTATCCCTTATAAGAATCCACGTCGCTCCGGCCTCACCAGGTCTCGGGCTCGTGGTTGGCGACCTTACTAAGCACAAATGCTCGTCAAATGACAATCGTTTAACGACCAGGTAGTCCTCGTTTATATGAGATGTCACAAGGAATTATTCATTTATACCTAACACTATATTCCATAATACTTGTATAAGAATAATTCAAAAACTACTCGTTCGAATTTTGATTTAAATTTATCACAATTCACATAAACGTGCCATCAATAGTATACCACGGTGAAAAACAGGTGTTTCCATTTAAAAAATAAAAGTTTGTATCGCCACAGGACACCCTTAAAGTATCATGAAAAAAAGGTTGGAAAACATAGGTTTTACGATAACTTGAACATTTAATTAAAAAAAGATCAAAAAATAATTTCACGGCTAAAAAAGGAGATGAGCATGGTTTATTAACCATATTCTTAACCACCCTTTGTATATTATGTGAGACTTGGTTTCATAAGTTGCAGACGTAGTAGAAGTAGATAGTATCACTTATATTACATATTCATCTATTAGTTCAAGATTAACTTCATTTAAATAATTAGTTTTCATTTATATTTATTTACTAACCATTTTGTTTTTAATGTATCGGCGTATAAAAAAGTGTTCACGTCCAAAGGATATTTTCCAATACCAATTGATTTTACTTTGGGAATCGCATATCCATTTTTCCATTCGAACTGGGAACTCAAATTATGATTGTTTTTCTAAATTAAATAGAACAAGGAGTAATACAATTTTATAATTGCACCAAAATACATTATAAACCACAAAATAAATGCACAATATTGTTATTATAAAGCAGGGTACATACTGTTAAATCATTGAACCGATATCCTGGTATGAAAGGTACTCTGTCCATGTTTTCTTCTTTTTCAATGAATGAATAAAATTTAATAAGTTAGAAAAATAAAATAACTTAGACTTAGTAATTTTTAATTGATTTACAAAATTTTTAATTGTATAATATACTGCAATTTCGTTATCAATATTGAATTTGGTTGCTTAGCAAAAACGTAGTCTAGGACCTAGTTAATAAAAAAAATACAAAAAATATGAAATATGTAATGAACATAAGTGTGCTGAATATACAAGTCCGTTATGATTATTATTAAAAAAAAATTGATCCTTCATCGTGCAGTTCAGCCCTTCAGCGTCTTTTTTAAATTACTACATTTTTTTCCATTATTTAATGAACAAAAATACCCAATAGAATATACATTCGATTAAATATGTAATAAACACAAAAAGTATTACAATTATACAGATAGTAAAAATATATTATTATATAAATTATTTAAGTACTGGCAACAACCTATGAGCATTGAGCACCTCATATTTTTTAGAAGCGTTGAGGAAAATAGGGGTTTCCCTTTTCCGCCAAAGATTATATATTCGTTTCACTCAGAATTTAAAATAGTATATTAGCACATTTGATAGATATTTTAAAATATTAATCCCAAGATATTGAAGCCCATAGAAAAAAAAAATTACAGTCAATAGCAATAATTCGTTACTTCCATGATGCACTCGCTATTTTAAAATATACTCTCGTTATTGATATTATCATTTAAAGACACATTCAGTTTATAATAAATTAAATACGAGTACATGCTGGTATATAATTATACATGGTTATAATGGTTCTGATTTTTTTTAGATTGACGCCAATTAACATGTTTTTTAACTAATTTTGTGTTTATACCAGACAACAATGGAAATTCTATGAGTCAAAATTAATTCTCAGAAAAAATTGTGTTTTCATTTGTCTCTTTTCGCAAACAAAATAAAAACGTTACAAGACACACAACAAAAAAGTATCTAGGTACAACATATAATTCATAAATGTTAAAAGATACTGTTTCGCAGATTAATGATTTTAACTAATTGTATTTAAATGGACTGTATATGTTTATTTAAACACAATAATAATGGTCGCTACACTGCTCACGTCCGACTGGTACCAGTTCGTTCGAGAGACACCGATTACGAATTATAATTATAATAGTTATAATTTAATATGCTGATTATAATGTGTTCATTAAAAATACATAAACATAATAAAGATGTCGTGACAGATACATATCTTAGATATTCGTATCGAAGATACTAGCCATCCCTGGTTATCAGTACCTACATATGTCGTAAATCTGCCCAAGAAGTGAATGCCTTTAAAAAAAAGAACAAAAAAGTTTTATTTTATAAATGGTCGAAAATTCACTTTAACTGTATATAAAGGTACATCCTTAAAATTGAGTTTTCAAAAACATTCTATATTTGACAACGTAGGTAATATCAGTGCGATTATACGCAATGCTCTCATGATTCAACATAGTTGGACTAAGATTATTTTTCGCAGTGACGTAACAGAAGAAGAACGAACTGTGCCTATGTCAGGGGTGCAAATTGCGAAGGAGCGCGAAATTGTATTTGAATAACGTGTTGATTTAATTTTTGTCTAACCTTACTTGTAGGCAGTGAGAAGGGCGAAGTTTTTTAGGTTTGCCAGGAGTGCTAGTGAAACTATTCTTACGCAACCGTATTCTTGTAACGCGTTGCAGACTGCGGTGGACTATGGACTACGTATCGAATCTCCCGCGGAATGGTCCCGATGACGATACTTGTAATTTGTAAATTATAATATTTAATATTATCACAGATTAGTAGTATATAAATACTGATCCCGCGACCGCCACCGCCGGCGTCGTCGTCGATGTTTACTTGCTTATCGATTTTTTTTTTTTTTAAATAATTGATAAGTATACAACAGATCTTAGTATTTTATCGACAAATGTTTTGTTGTATTCAAAAAAAATTGTTCCAAATATGTACTTATCAGTTCTATTTACACGCGTTGTGTCTGGCACTGTCGAAAGTAGCACGCATTCTATACCCAAATGTTACACACTCTGTATATTACTCTATGTTTTTACGTTTATTGAGTACTTTCGTTATTACCGTGCAGAAATCGTACGGTTTTTGCTCATCGTACAGCAGACAATTTATGAGTGAAAAAAATGATACCAGAATTATAATATCTTTCTTTTTATTTCTTATAGCCTACTCGCACGTAGGAACAGTGTAATATTGTTGTTTCATTATTTCGTATACCATATTCGTCACAGCGGTTCAACAGCGAACGGCCATGATCGAGAAGCCCACCCTGCAGTTGGAAGCTATTTATAATGGCTATTAGTTCTTTTGTTCCGAAATTAGCTCGAAATCAGAACAAAAACCTTTTGTTAAAATAAAACTAGGTGTCTGAAACATCCCTCTAGAACCGACATCTAGAATATTGTAGATCCGTGAACAAGTGTGTTTTCACAAATCACAAATGCTAATTTACGTATTGTTAACGGCTATTCGTGATTGTAAATCATCGCTATAAAAACGATATAAATGATATTATTATACAGACAGTGGGCACCGATAAATAAATATATATGAGTTCTATCGTGTTGCATGCTGGTAAAAGATACTTTTCTTATACGAGTATATTATTATTTTTCGGTCAGATCAAATGCAAAATCGGACCCGCCAAAATAATGGGACAAGTCACAACTTGATGCTTTTATTAATATAGAATAGTATAGTATATATTATGTTCAATTCTGCGTAAGATTTAGGACGCCATTGATGAATATTACATTTAATGTTTTTCAGTAAACACAACTCGATGCGAGTAATTTTCAAAATTCAATTTTGTAGCTTTGTGTATGAAATTAACATTTAATGAAAATAAACATTTGTTTATTTATTATTAACAAATAATATATTTTATAAAATTTTATTTTCTCATACAGGTATACTTATGTTTGTCAATTTGAGTAAATTTATATGTAATCCAGATATAAAATAAACCTTATGTTACATACTAAATTATTTTGCAATTTGTTTGCAAATATAATATAAAATATTATTACACTGTCATTTTTCATAAGTTATAAAAATTAAGAAGTATAAAATAAAAACAAAATAAATTGTTGAATGCTAACTTTTTTTAATCATTGAAAACCAAAAATAAATGTATTTATGTATCACACAAGATTTACGTAGTGGAAATCGACTATCTACATTACTTTATGTATATCATAGCAAACTTTCTTTCCCCTAAGGAATGCTATGCAAAGGAAAATTATTAGTAATCATATAAATTACCAATACATCAGTATACTATGGCTCCTAAGCTGACTATACGCACGAGAATTACGGACTAAATTGTGTATGATGTACATATTAATAAATATACGTATAAATAGTAAAAAATAATTATTTATAGGAACGTAAATTTACTAGTTTTACTGAAAATTAAATTATTATGTTGTTATTTTAAGGTGAATAAATTAGAAATGGATGTACTTATGATCCTTAACTTAAAAATGACTTGAGTGAAAAAAACAACTATCGACCCTCGGATTAGTTGAGAAGATCTAAAATTTAATATTTAATTTCGAAATTATTATTCGTAGGAACCAATTCGTGTTACCAATTAAAAATAAAGAATTTTGAAATATTTTTAAAATTAACAATGGAATATCTCATTGTAATATTTGTATCTATATATATTTTCAAATGGCCATAAAATACATGTGTCGAGAGAAAAACATGTGCCATTATTATAATGTCATAACGTGTTATTACTACATTGTGTTAAATTGAACGCGTTGAAAAAATAAACCCATCAATTAGGTACTATTAGATATAACTCATGTTATCATTTTTTTTTCTTGTTACTATAATTGTAGTTTATTATCACCCGAAATGTGTAGCTTACACGTCCAGGGTAATGTTTTGTAACAACATGTTTTTCAATGTTTCATTTACGATTGGATTCGGCTGGAGCTTGATAAATTCAATTTTGTCCTAATGGGTACGAACTAAATTAATTTGTCAAGGGTAAATTCTCATGTATGTGGTTAGGAACTCAGACGCCATATTACAGCTTATAAGATGTTAAATGGAACCGATTAATCTAATTAAAAGATCTGAGCCTTTAGAAAACGATTTCGGGACAATCATATTTGTGTAGAAACCTTTAACGGGATTATTCGAATGGCAAGCCCATAATATTTATTAATTTAAATCCCCGTGTAGTTAATCTACTGTCGTTATTAAAACGTCAATAACTTTTAACATGGATTTAGGATATAATCGAAGGATTATGATTTATGGTAAATTATTGTAAATGTATTTTGAAATAAATATATGTTAAAAAACATATTGTGCTTTGTAAATAGTGAGTTTTATTTCATCAATGTTGTTAATATTGTTAATAATCATACAAATTCATTTATTTATTTATTTTTTTTTATTAGAAATAATGCTTCAACATCACAGGTTGTCATTAGCGTACCTTACATTTAAGTAAAAAAAAGGAAACGAAATAACAAATTGTATTGTGACAAATTTATCTTTAGTCAAAAATGTTGTTGACCACACGTTATTTTATCTGTGGATACAACTCTACAAGTGTCCAAAATAAATGAAAAACTCAAGGTTGTACCTCAGTTGTAAACTTATAAATCAATGTTGTTAAAATATGATATGTTATGAAAGTAATGATGTATAATTTATATAAAATGTTGATAAATATACGAACAAAAATGAATAAAATTAAAATAATTATTGGTCTTAATTAGGTTTAAAATGTATAAGATTTAAATTATTTGAATTATAAGATTTTTTGTTTTTCTAACTTCATGTTAGGAGATCAGGAAATACTCATATAACTTATCTTTCAAACTTTCAACTTAATAACTATAAGAAAATATAAACTGACCATACATTGCTATGAAAGGAGTCACACCAATTCAATACGGTGCATAAGTTAGGGTAAAAATGTTGCACGTGTTAATAACAGGTTCACCATCATTTTTACCTATCAACAACGCAGTTATTGAAGTTTACCCAAGTCATAATGACCTATAACAGGTACGGTGTAAAAACAAAATGGAAAATAATTTAATTTATTTTCCATTGTGATAGTTTTATAAAATAAGAATCACAACATTGCGTCGCTTTAAAAGTGAAAAACTCCGTAGCAATATTATTTTTGGTTTTTAAAATAAGGATAAAAAATCGAAAAAAAAATATTGCCACCAGTTAGCCTTTTTAAAAGTCGACAACGAAATTTCTTTTCACTTTAACGATGACCCGGTGGTCTCCAATGGTTTGTCGTACTACTTATTTTAAGCACCCCGTACAGTTTACAAAAATGAATAAGCCAGATGTGTACTCGTATATGTTTTTCAATGGTCATTTCTACGAAGAATTATGTTTACTATTTTATCAATTAACATGTGTACTAACTGATGTACATTTGTTTACTTTTGGTTTAAATAAAAAACTTTGCATGATTTTAAATCACTTTGAACACGGGCACACGGCTCAACGATTTATTTTGTGTGATGGACAGTCGCTACGAGTTTAAAATATTTGAAAAAAACCTTTCAAGTGTATTTCTGTTACGTTTGTTTGATATCATCATCATTACTTCTCATGTTTTTCGATCATAATTGAATATTGTCTTTCGAATGTCTTACAGTCCATTACATTGTTTTCGAAGTGATATTACCGTAAGTTTATAGTTTGCCCATAATATGTATTTTAAAAACCGTTAGTTCACAACCGTTTTGGTCCGTTAAATTTATTTTTTTATTTTCCAGTAGAAGTAGGTACAAACAACGTTTGGTGCAGATTTTGAAAACGGTTAATAGTTCGTATCGGATAACGCGATTAGCGGAACGTTATAATACGGCGCGGCGGACGCGTACCCGACGACGGCCGAGAGTGCACGACACCGCGTTCGACGTCGCCGGTTATTTTACCGCCTTTTTCGGCGGATCTTCCGGCGCTCGGCAGTCGCGTGTTAGGGTCCGTCCGGTACGTGTTCTCGGGTATTCGCGTAATTGTTGGCCGGACTACAATTCGCTGATGTAAGTAACATAATTTGTGTACGTACATACCACCCCGTTTGCTTATTTTTTTGTTGGAAATTATTTTTTCACCACAATACCAAGTGTAATAATATATATATATATATATATATATATATATATAATTCGTAAGACCGTAGTAAGTTTAAGTATTATAACACAATGTGACGTGTTACGCATGAGAAAATAAAATGTATTTCCCTTGTTTTCCCAACAACAATACCTAGGTACATTTTTCGTCTGTTTTATTGAAAATTTACTTTTTAAAGGTTTCATTGCTGGTGTTACAATGGGCATATACAGTTTTATTTTACCGTTATCATTTAATTGTTATTTAATAAAAAGTTCTTAGACTGTTAAAATAATTAGTATTTTTGTCTTCACCCAATTTATCATATTGTTTTAGAAAAAGTGTTTTTTTTTCAAAAACAGATGTTGGTCTAAATTGTATTAAATCAGATTTTATTTTTCAAAATAGTAAAACTATGTATGCGCGTATAATATTTTTGAACTATTTTGTTTTTAAATATTTTTTTAAAATTGCCTATTTAATTATGTTATCACACATTATACAAGTATTAGATTAAACAATCAAATTTGAACGGAATTATTTTTAATTATAATTTGAGGTGAACTTTTTGTTTACGTATTCAATGTAATTGTACATTATATGTTTACAAGTGTTATTTATAATTCAGTGTTAACAGTTATATGTTATGATACAAATATACAAAAACACTTATTATCTTGCTATGTTCTTTAAATATCTAAATACTGGTAATTCATTTTGAATGCATGGTTGCATAATTTTTTTATGCCCTATGAACTTGTATTTTTTGACCTATTGTGATTAGACATTTAATTAAGTATCCTTTGTAGTGTATTCATTAAATATAAACTTGAAAAGAAGATTTTCACCTTATACTTTTTATAAATTTTTCGAGGTTTATGTAAAGTAATGATATTTAAAAATTAATACTTTAAGTATATTGTCCTCGCTGCAAAAATGTGTCAGTTTAAAGTTTATAATAATATTGCTACGGAGTTTTTCATTTTTAAAGTGACACGAAGTTGTAATTTTTTTTATGAAGCTATTACAATGAAAAATAAATTAAATAATTTTTCATTTCGTTTTTATACCGTACCTGTTATAGGTTAGGTCATTATGACTTGGGTAAATTTAAGTAACGGCGTTGCGGACAGGCAAAAATGATGGCGAACTGTTGTGGGGGACAGTGCTGTAAAATAACAATAACATTAATTGGTTTAATTTACTCGGATATTAATAAATATTATGACGCCAGCTTGTACATGGTGCACTTTATATTATACAGCTTATCATAAGCACAAAACAAACGGAATTTATTAAAAACTGATGTGAAATTATTAGTGGTAATATTGCTATTAAAATAGTCTTCGCAGAAATAAAATATGTGAACAATAATTCGTAAATTACAATGTATTGTTATGAAACATGAAATGATGACATTTTAATCACGATATGACTTAGAATTATAATGGTATATATATATTCACATGAAGATTTAAAATTATGCAAAATATATATCGGGAGAATTTTTTGTAGTTTTGTTATAGTTTATATTTCTTTGTTTACAGTATGTTTGTTAATTAGTGTAGAAAGTATCTTTATATACCAATAATTATAGCTTCTATCACATAACTTGCAATACATTTACATTCCATTACACGGAAAATTTAAAAGTTTTTATGTATTTATATATCTTTATCATAAAATAAATCAATTTCTTAAGAATTAAAAATAATTTTCTTAAAATAAAATTCTCTAATTTAGTGGTACACAGGGCAAGTCACTTTTTGTTGGTGTTTATGCGATTATCATCCCATCAGTTTTGGGCGTTTAAAACTGAATTTTTCTTTTACTTTTTTTATCATCCATTGGTTACAATCTTATCCATGTCTTAAGTATGTCTTGACACAAAAATAATTAGGACCATTGTCCTAAATAAGTAATTTTCTTTTTACCTATAGATCATAATTGGTTTTGATGATTTCTTATAATTATTGAAGGCAATATTCAGAACAACCTTAATATATGATTTAATCGTATAACTTCGAAAATGAGAACTTTTTTTTTTTAGAAACGTTGAAATAAATTATCAAAATAAAATTATAATAATATATAAATATGGAACTAAACTTATCATAAAATGTACTTGATACTTTAAAGTCAAATATTTTGAGGTTTTTAACTAAATAAAATCGTTTATTTATTTAACTAACTTTGCGTTAAATTTAAAAATATCTGTTTGCATAAAATGTACATTGTGGTAGTTTTTTTCAATTGATTATGAACATAAGCAAAACTTTATGGAATCAATTTACTATATAATAATTTACATGAATTTATTACGTAATGATGTTTTAGTATAAGCCATAAGGAAGTTTGGTATCAGAATTAAAAAACGCATTGTGATATCAATGCATCAGTCCCCTCCTTCGTTCAGAATCTATAACAAGAATGATATATTTATGCATTTTATTAACAATATGAAATATAATATTGAATTAAATTCGAAAAGTAATGTGTTAATTGACAAAAAATTTATATTTGAAAAGTATGAAAAGTTATGCGAAAAGTCATAGATACTTGTAAGTAATAAAAAAGAAAAATGTTCTTCAAACAATTTAAGTTTAAACTTTATTTTTGCCAAGTTTTTATCATAGTTCCTCAACAGTAACAATCAAAAATTGCCAATTTTTAAATGTTTTTAGGAATAATATTAAAATTCTATAATAATCGAGTTAAAATAAAAAAAAAACACCTCTATGTATAATAATCAATTTTACAACATCATATTGCATTTACTCATTTTAGGCAAGGGCACATTTAATTCTACGAAATTATTGATCTGCTTTGATGTAAGTTATAAACGATACGTTATTAAAACCATAGTTAATTATCTAATTTTATTGGGCTTTAATTTGTTAGTACACTAATTATTTCATAATTTGTACTTAACATATCTTATGGAAGGGAAAAAATAGATTTGATAGCGGTACGACACCATTGTCGTCACCTACGCTCCATCGAATAAAAAATATTTGTACCAAACGCATATTATAACTTAAGAGGGTTGATAAAATGGCGATTACTATTACTTTAAATTCGTACTGCACTGAGTTTAATCAATAGCGACGTATTACCCGGTATAGCATCATGAATAATACGTTTAAACCTAGATATTATATTATTATCGAGGAGAAATCGTAATGAAATGTCTTCGATTGACGGATAATAATAATTATTTTATGAAGGTTGTGCATCCGGATAAAAACGCGAACCGACGGACTAGTTTTAATCGTAGACGTGATTTAGAATGGAAGTAGTATTTTTTTCTGATTAAACGTGAAACATGTTTTTCGATTTTGAAGCATTTATTTCTAGCTGGCCTTTGTCACGCGTATATCTTGACAGGGTTCTTATACGACGTGATGTTTAGTAAATCCGAAATGCATGTCGCGTTGGCCGCTTGGCCTCAAAACGTGTGTGCATCGACCCAAATAACAGCGTATCGAGGGGGTATGGGGGATGTGGACGATTCCGCGATTGGCCGGCGATCGGTCGAGTATTAATGACCGCCTTTGTCGGTCGTGGTGCAGGGCTGTGGATATTTTATTCACAGGGATGTGCGCACGTATTTCATTTCGCTCTCGACTGTGTGCGGTATACCCGAGGAGTGTCGATTCCACGAGTGGTTTTCACCACACTGAACACGGCGAAAAAAGACGGTCATGTTTACTAGTTGCCTTAAAAATATCTTTTTTCATATCCATTCTTCCCTCGTACTACCTATAGCTGGTGCAAAATGTACCGGTAGGCCCTTCAATTGAATGTATCAGTTCAACACATTATGATATGCATGAAAATACCACATCTGGTGTAAAACATGGTACGATGACGTGCACGAGTATTATATTATAATGTAAACATAAGAAAATATTTAAAAAAAATAAGAAATATAAATCTCGGTATTATACAAAAAAAATGTTTGATACCTCCTATTCCGCATATTATATATGTACAGGATGATTTATTAACCATGCTCACCTCTTTTTTTGGTCGTAAAAATGCTTAAATTTGGAATTTTTTTTAAAAGTTCAAGTTTCCATAAAACCTATGTTTCTATACATTTTTTTTTCGTGCCACCTTAAGGGTGTCTTGTCGGTTGTGACTGTACAAATTTTGTTTTTTCAAATGGGCACACAATATTTTTTACGCAAAATATTATAATTCAATAAAATTTTTCTGGAATTTTTGATGTAACGTAGTCAAAATTCGAACCAACACTTTCGGATTTCTTTAGGTGTTTCTATATGAAATAAAAAAAAGTTTTTGTCACGTCTGGACACCCTAAATATGGTACGAAGAATGCCATAGTAATTTAAACATAAAAAAAAAATCCAAATTAAAGCAATTTTACGGTAAAAAAAGAGGGGTAAGCATATTTAAAAATCACTCTGTGTGTGACGAAATATTATATTAAATATATTTATATTCAAAAAAAATAGTATATAATTATTCAAATAAAAATAAAATCAAACCCACGGCGCGTCTTCAGGGGCTAACCAGCATTTAACCCAATAAATATATATGCATTTTGGTGGAAGCCCACCCACGGGCATTTGGTACATTTGATCGAGGATAACTGGTAATTTGTTTCAACGTCAATAACAGGCACTGAGGGAAACTGTTCGAAAGAACGCGAAAAGACGCGCGTGGGCGCAGAATGAACGCGGTCCATTGAGACACAGTTTCGACATAACGGTCGGATTTGTGTAGGGTCTTTTTCCACCTTTACGATCGTTCGGTAATCTTTGTATGATTATGAATTTATTAATATTATTACAATTGTTTTTGTAACCCCGTCAGGTCTCACCGCGAGATGAGCGGTAACAGACATTTGTTCTATTTCCTCTTACCGATTTTCTTCTTAACACATCCGACCACGAGTTCAGGCTTGGTCTTAAGCTAATGAATCGGAAACACATCCTTTCTTGTGTACAGCGACGAACATCAAATACCATCAATTAGAGAGAGAGAATTTCGAAACCAATGTACACGCGATGTTTCGTATTCGTTTCGTCCAAACCTTCGGGATTGTGTATAGTTCCGTTCTGATATCCACGTAACCAAGTTCTCAATTGGGTAGATTGACGATACGGGTTTACAAGACAAAAAAAAAAATATTGTTGTCTGCGTCGGTTGTAGTAGTAATTTGTTTTTTATATGTTTTGGACAAAATCTGTGTCAGTACTACGCTGTACAGCGCATATATCTGACTGGTTGTGCCTGAGTAATCCCACTGGATTAGTCTAGTCGTTGATAACGGAAAATTAGTGTATAAACAGATGTAACGAAAACTCTTTTGTTTTCACTTTTCCCTCTACGAAACGAAAAGCGAATCGGCAAGGTGAACCGAAACTTTTGATATTTATGTCATCGCAAGTTCGCATGTTATATGAGAAGGAAAAAATTCGTTTGAGTTTGGTTTTTTTTCTCATCATTTGTAAGCGTCATTTAAATACTGTCTTGATGTATGGCGCTATTATTATTGTTATTACTATTACCTAAGCACTGGTAATATTAAAGACCCATAATCGGACAATGATTGTAAGCGTAGATGTGATTGTGAAACGAGTGCAATGAACTGTAAAACTCATTTGTTCAATCGTTTTACATTCTGTTTTATTACACCTTAACAATATTCATTTTTAGAGTTTTGAACAAAATCGATTAGTTAGTGCTTTTTGTGATTGCAGTTGCACATTAAAAGTACGTGGAGTAATTTAGCTGAAAACCATTTGGAAGATGATGATTTACGAGAAACTATTTACTCAACTAGAATTATAGAATAAATGAATGTCATAATTATTCTAAACTGTTTTATGATTTGAATTTTCCGAGGTTTTAGTGAATTTGTTTGTACATAATATATCACAATAAAATATCTCTTTCCAAAATATCGTTTATAGAAATGAGCAACGAGATGATATTATCGTTTTACATTTTGGCCAAATGTAATATTAATATATTTTATATAAATTATTATTCATGTCATGATTGTTATTGCGATTTTTTAACTATTGTATACAAACGATATGATTTATATATAAATAAAAACCGCGAACTGCATTTTCCAAAAATATTATACGTGTGAAATCCATTATTCAATTAGAATTGTAATTTAATTTACAACCTATTGTTATTATTTTACATTGCTGGTGTGCAAAAACAGGATTGCAAAAACGGGTCATAAACAATTGAAACATCAGTTTATGTTTTGTCGAACGAATTACAGATAAAATGTTGAGCTCCGTATCAATAAATGGTCATGGTCGTAAAAAATAGCTAATAAATTGTAGTATTCGAGTTCATTTATGTAGTGGTGTTGGACACTTTTATTGAAACTATTTTTACGACCTGTCAGTATATACATTTACGCGGAAGGTGAAGGAAAAACATTTTATTAGCGCCGTGCGTCGTTCAATTATTAAAAATATAAGTTTGCTCACAGCCGTCTAAACTATTGGTATAATAAACACACCTCACTAGAGCCCGTCCACGTTGCAATAAAATCATGAGACTATAATAATTTTCGTTGTAAAAATATTTTTTGGTATTTCAATACACACACACACAGACACACACACACCAGATAATTGAGCATATAATAGACGTTTGTAATATGTAATGTCACTATGTAGGTATGTATATGATAAATTCTGGGATTTAAGATTCGGCTTTGAAACTTTATTTATAAACCATAATATTAACTTAAAATAACTTAATACTTTTTGATACATTTTTGTGTGTCATAGTTTTTTATTAAAATAATTAATTAAAATCTTGGAAATAGTGTCTGTGTTAAAGATGTTGGTCGAAAGTAAAATATATTTCCTTTTATTGAAAATGACAGCTATGCTTAGCATTTGTGTTTTCCTGTCAAAAATTGGTTTAAATCATGCATATTTTCTCTTTCACGTGAAGGCTATTTCGAACATTTACATTGATTGCATTTTCGAAATTCTATTATTTTTTTTTCTACCATTTTAAAAAATATTCATAAATTACGTTTTTATTTTACATACTTAAAAGTAAAAACAAGATACTTTAATTTATTTTATTTGGCATCCTACTTCTATACCTGAGTGTTCAGTATAAAGTATAAACAGCTGAAAAAATATCATATTTTTAGTCTAAAAACATCTAAAAGTAAATTGAAAATATTTTTGGCACCTATATAATCAACATACTACTGTATAATGCCTTTATCCACTATTTCAATAATTAAAAATAAACAAAATAAGAAAATGTTTTAGTATGTAATTTAAGTCATTTCTACGTCTATGAACATTATTTGATGTATCATTGTGCTGCCATAATTTAAATTAAATTTTCATAGGTTACAGCAATTGAGTAGGATGTTCTAATGGTAGGGGAAAGTGTAATTTCCAGATTTTCTCGTTAGAAGTTTCACTACTTATTTCCCGACAACTTTGCTTAGTTATTTCATTCAGTTACATCAGGTAAACTTTCGAGAAAACGACAACTGTCATTTAGCTCCCAAATTTTAAGTGATGTATTGTTGTGTAATTTGTTAATTAAGAACAAATGAAAAAAAGGCAAAAAGTTGACAAACGAGTTAACTGTAGGCAATTAAATTTGTATATTAGATACATTATTTAATGGAAGACATAATTCCGGGTAAACCATGATCAACTCTTTTCCGGTGTAAACTATTAGACGTCTTAGTTAAAAAGCTAAAAACAGATATACGAAAACTAACATTATTATTTCTATTGAAACGAAGATACATGCGTTTTTATTTAATTATAGCTTTATTTGTGAATGATCACTGTGGAATGATCATCTATATATATATATAAAAAAAAAAAATTTTAGTCCATTACAATAACTTTAGTGATATAAGTAGAATGAAAATAATGAAATGATTTAAGAATGTTTCAATATACCGTGTACAAAATTGTACAACTATAATATTGATAATTCTAGTATCCACCAATACTATTTTCTATTCTTTAGTTTCCACAAAATGTATTCAAAAACTTTATTTCGAACTTTCCACGATTTGACGAAATCTGTAATGTGTATTATGTTATTCCGAGATAAATATAAATATTTAAATAAAACAATATTCGCCTAGTGAAAACATTTTTTGAAATTATTTTGGGAAAAAAATTAATTTACAACACGATCATTGTTGCACAGCACACTGTTGGAAGTGTATACGAACATAGTTTCTAGTACGTAATTGGCCACTGACGTTTTTTCTTACTAAAATAGCAAAATATTTAAGCACGTACACGGAGAAAAAAGTTTCTGGAAAAATGTATTAGGTCAAAAGTCCTTGACAATAAAATAAAATGAATCAGAAAAGAAGTGTTTATGGAAATTCAAACATTTCAATCGTGTAGTTATTGCAGTATTTTATAATTTGGAGAAAAATCAAAATGACAAAAGAAAACATGTATAATTAAATGAGTGATGAGTAATATATACAATATTCATCATAGCATAATTAATTATGTCGATATATAGTATAAGACATGGTTGTATTGCAATAGAGTTTATTTTTCGGTGCACTCTTACATAATGGTCTTCAGTTGTTGAAAAATCATACTTCATCCTAGGCATCTAACTATGACATTATATTCTTAGACATCACAGTATTTCGCCGCAAAACAACACCACAATACTTTCATTCTAATATATCGAAATTTTGTGAATTCAATACGAATATTATACCGAGATGGGTTAAAAAAACTTGAATAAAACGATAACTATACTTTCGTTTCCATTATTTACTGAAAAGTAATGTATAAAGAATTAATCTCCAAGTCATACCACATGATATCCTATACATAAACAATTACCGACTGAATAAAAAAAATTCTAAGTTTTATTTTCGGTACTCCGGCTAGGCTTAAAACAATTTGGACCTGTAGCAAACAGAAACATCAGTTTTGGATCCAAAAATCTACAGTTAAATGTATTTTTAAATGTTACAGTCGCAAGGCGATTATGTTTATAACATACGTCAGAAACCATTAAGTTTCACAACATTTATATTTGTCCAGAATTATCAAGCAATTAAAAGTATAGTTAAAGTTGTGTATTATTAAAAGCCCTTAATTACTTAAGCTTTTTAGGGGAAAATGCAATAGTTTCACTTGACTTCTTATAAATATTGATTTTCATTCTCTAAAAAAGTAGTAACTGTTGTTTTTAATATTTTATTAATAATAATTGTGTATTATTAGTCCTGTACTTACATTATTAATTGTTCTAACTCTTTATTTTTATGGGAAAACAAAAATTATTTTTTATAATCTAAAAGTATCTCATTTTATTGTGTATGGATAAATTTGATTTATACGAGTATAATCAAAAATATCATTAATTGTTTGTTTCATTTGATGTAAAACACATTTCACATTTACTTTATTTTATAATGCTTTAATTGTTTGAGTTAAATTCGTTGGAATATTTTTTCAAATTATATGGTTATACAAATAATACATAGTTTTATCGACGGCTACGAAGTACTGCGGACTACTATAAAGAAATAAATTAAAACAGATTTTTTTTTTTTTGAAAAGCCACTGGGATGCAAGTGCATCTTTTTGTACCACTCTCATGATGCCCATGTTCATGTACGATGTACAAACCATTGATCTCATGTTAGTGAAAATATAAATATTATATTTCAATAATTCTATTATTTATAATCGGTGTAAAACGAAAGAGCACAGTGATCGTCGATCGATTCGGCTAAAGATGTGAATAATTTTTTGAAAAACACTCTAAAAGTTGCGTTGACAAATGTAGATCGAAATTTTAACAGAAATTAAATTTTCAAATGTTTTTTTTTTACTATACGCATACATAACTGTATTACAACCTGAACATTCTGAACTAGGGTTTTAGCGGTATAATTGAATCGGTTTAAATATAAATGAATAATAAATCATACTGTGTCATATACTTTCGTAAGTGGAGTAAGTATATTGCAAGAATACCCGACCGAACAACCTTTTATCTTTTAATTTCATGGCTTGAATATTGAGTACCTTCGTCAATTTATTTTCGTTCTGATCGAAGTTCTTCTTTGTTCTCACGGGAGTACATAATTTTCCTTCTCTTTTCGAATGTTGAAAATGTTTATCTTGTAATTACTTCATGACGATAATATAATTTAGTACCAGCTCTAAGCCTATACTAGGCCGTTTCTTGATTCGATAAGATAATAGTATATTAATTTTCGTTCTAAAAGATGTTTAGTCGTTTGTTTTTTTAAATACACGCTTTCCGTCATGGAACGGTGCTCACGAAATTATGTATGTTTGATGGTTATGTTGTCGGTGCTCTAAGTCGCCGTATCATCCCCGTTCGAAGCTTCCTCACAAGGCCGTCGACCGATCGCACTGATACTCGGCTAGGGAATGTCTGATTCAGTACAGGTGAGTACGAACAATTTCCGGTCGCTGATGAACTTCACGTACATATTATTACCGGTGGCATGCAGACACGTATTTCAATTAACAGCTGTTGTCGTTCACTTTTATCTCGTCGTCCTTTAAACGGAATTGTTTTTATCGCTACCCGTACGCGGACGCAATCCTTCCGTGCCGTCACTAAAACGCTTCAACCGTAATTAATTCTACTGCAGATTCATTAACAGTTCGGCTGTTATGTGCACGTTGTGCGCAAACGTTTTTATTTTCTAGGTTTTTTTTCCCTTCCTATTTGGTTCGGAGCGTTTACGGGGTTCCGTGTATTACTATGATCTCGTAGGCATACGTCGAGTTCATCGACGACTGTTGGGTAATTGGATTTATATTATCGCCTGTGCTGGATTGAATTCTTTTTTTAAAAAATCTGTCCTGATAAAAATACAACTGTCTTGCTACGGGGGCCAAGTGCTTTGGAAACATACTGTAATCGCGTGGAACGGCTGTTGTCCAAAAGAACACTGTTTTCGGAAAATAAGCCAAAAAGTGCCATAATCACTTCGGTACAACCAAAAACAGTGCGAAAATAATACGGCCCAGTGGCATATTTAAGGGCAGCCTATGAGGCTAGAGTCTAGGGCGGCTTTATTTTTAGGATCAGAGTAAGGTATTTGGTAAAATTATTTTGATAAATTTTATGCATGAATACTTTTTGATTTTTGATACGTATAACGTGTTCATGTAAAACTAGTCTATGGGTATTTTCTAAAAATTTAACAGTTATCGATAGTTATCAAAGATTGACAATGAGCCAAAAAAGATTAACAGATAACAACAGAAATTAATTATGAAGACATCATAAAAGCCTTCTCGGAATAAAAAAGCAGAGGAAAAATAATGCTATAATATTTTAAATTAGATATTTTAATAAAAATAAGTGTTAGCACATATATTTGTAACAGTAAAAAAAAGTTTTGTTTATATACATTTTAAGTTATCCTCAACATTCACTAGCATAATTTAAGATCTATATACACTATATAGCCGTGGTCACTAGTTAGTAGTTGGTTTTATCATAATTTATTAAAATAATAACAATAAATCATTATAATCCAAGTTTATACGTTGTTATTTATAGAACGTTCCAGTCAGTGATTGACGTGTAATGTGAACGGGCTTACTGTTTACACTTTACAATTATATTAGTCTAAAATATTATTACTTATTAGTTATTGGGTAGGTATATTATTATTATATTCCGGGCGTGAGCATTGGGCAAGTTGTATCACCCAGTTGTCAACTAAACAGAAATAAAGTATATTTTTATAAAACTAAATGAAATTAACTAATTGAAATATGTTCATTTTAATGTGTTTTCTGGATAAGTAATTTTACAATAACTTATGCTTCGTTTATAGAATATATCTATTTAAAACTAAAAACGTTTCTTATTTATTATCATGTTTATTTCTCGTTTCACTTGCTACAAAAAAAAAAAACTATCTTATTCAAAATGATCTGGATAATTTATCTCAGATAACCATTTTATTTAAAAAGATGAATTAAAAGATACTTAAAATTATTTTTATCTAGATAATATACAACACTGCCATCATGGGTCCGTACAAGAATTATACTAATAGATAAAGTTAAATATTAGGGATGAAATACATTATTTTTATAATGTATTTATTTTGAAGATTTATAGTATAAATTTTTTGATAAAAATGTGCTTTCAAAAATTTGTAGGGAAAGTTTCATACCAAATAATGATGATTCCTCGGTACCATGAGGTGGAGAGGGGCGCCAGAATAATTTAGCCTATAGGCGCCAAAAAGCTAATTACGCCACTATTTAAATACCGGTTCAATAAGAATCATGGATGTTATTTCGTTTGAAATAATAATCTTACATATCACATTTACAAACCGTACCGATAATTTTAGGTGTTTTTTCACCCTAATTGCCTATGGTCGTCCAATCATTATCCACGTGAACCTTTGTCCGAGTGGAACGAAACGCGTTTCCGTTAGAGCGACGCGTGTGAAACAAGATCATCGAAATCGGACGGTGACGACGACGACGGGAGGGGGTGTAAAAGACGTGAGATTTCGTTTCGCGTCGAGCTCAAGCATCCATCGTCGTTTTCGAAGTTAAGTCGGCTCTACAGAACTACGCCGCTCGCCGCCCGCACTGTTTGTTTCCACACGGGCGAGGCCTTTCGCGCGTTGATCCCGTGCCGTTTATCCTGCACAAACACCGAAACGCCTCGAGTACGTGTTTTCGGGTATCGTTTGTCTTTATTCAACGGACACCCCTCCCTGTCCCGGGGCGGGTAAAGTGCACGCATTTGCGCCAAACGCCGCATGAAATAAAAAGTAATCCACGCGCAAATGATGACGTATCTCGAGCGAGGAGGGCTGTACCGTAACACGCTGATCGTCGATGTGGACACAGCGGTTTTCAGCGTTTGCGCGTGGGCGACCCCCGATGTTCGTCCGATTTTTCATGCGACCTGAATAATGCGAACAAACGCAGGACCGCTAATTTTCACGACAGAAGGTACTCCTCTGGTGAGTTTCCCGTCGTCGAAAATAACCGGTACCAAGCAAACGCCTGTTAATATATCTCGTCGACAAATTGCGTCTAGATTTAATCGTTTCCGTAAACGTCGACCGATAAACTTACTATGAAGTACCAAAACGCCTAAGCTCACAACTTGTTTGTCGAGAAAAATAATTTGCGAAAAAAAGTTCTATTAACGTTATTTTAAACTATCGAATACAAGTGGTGTAGTCTGTGTGAGGATTTCAACACTGCAGAAGACCCAATACGAAACCGTTTCGAAAACGTGAATGAAATATTATTTGTGTATTGTACGCGCACGCATGGATCGCTCGCATGAATCGAAAAATGGTACAACAGTAAGTCGTTGCTCAATATTTTCCCGTTTATTCAATAATTGTTCGTCAACCGCTCTCCGAAGCAGACGATTTATCATATTGTCTTTCAATTGAAAATAGTAATGAATCCGATTGCACCGAACCAAATGACACGTGACTTATAATAAGTCAATTAAAGAACTTAACCACTAGCCACTTCATTAACTCGGGACTCGTGTTGTTATATCAATTTACAGTTATACCAAAACAATTGAAATTACAATTTTCATACAATTTGCTGTTATTGATGAATCGAGTCGCGTCAATCGTTCCGTGACTTGCGATACGTTTTTCCGCCCGTTGCGTAGTTGTTAATTGTTGTTATTGAGCAAAGGTCAATTTCGCTAAGTAAACGGAAAGTGTACTTACTTTATTATTTAGATATAACTAATAAGCGTTGGATGTTGGTGTAATAACAAATAGTCAGGTGAAACGAATTCCGTGATTTATCCAATTATAGGTAGATCGTTGTCGACCAACCCTACAATGGAAACGTATTCACTACATCGTTTTCTGTATTTGAAAAAAAAACTATGTGTGGAAAATTACTAAATTATGTATTTTGGGTTGACATTACCATGTAGGTTTTAATATGGATCACGTTGAACTCAATTAGGTATCCAAGCGTTTATATTTATATTTTATAACGACGGGGTTTTTCGGTTTTATTTGAATTTCTTTTTAATGTGAAAACATGAAGACAATTCATATCGGGCCGAAGTATCATTCTACATTTTATATACGAGTAGTAGGTATTTGTGAAAGATTATCTTTGGTCTTGGCCCTTGGGATACACGCAGTTACTTGGTTGCTCATTGTGGTGCACTATAGTGGTGCGTAATATTAATTTAAATCTGAATGCGACTATTATCGTCGTTAAAACCATTTGCGAGTGAAGTCTTGTGATAAATTGTAAAAATGTTTTTTCAGTCGAAACGCAATCGCTTGAACATATTTGGTGTCATGTGACGTTTTTCATATGAACTCGAAAAGTTAACCAATCCAATGTAAAACGTATATTTTTCATCTGCGTGCAACGCGTGGAGATTTTTCATTTTCAAAATTATATAATAGATATTGAATAAATTAGTAAAATTAGCTTTGTTAACTTTCGATTAATGTTGGTGTGAAACACAATATTGTATTGTTTTGCGCATAATTGTTCACTAGCGCAGTCGACACAGACGTTTAGACGAGTTTTGTTTGAACGTCTCACCTAAACATGGTACATGTTTACTTTCATCGGTAACGTAAAAAACTATTACAAATATTGATACTCTAAAAACCGCAACTTTATGAACCGTTGCGAAAGGGGTTAAGGGGTGTTTGGAAAAAAAAAAAATGCAGTAATTTCCACGTACCCGGACGGAAAAAAGAGATCAACTTAGCATTTGCACTCGCGCAGATTTCGCGACTGCTGAAAATTTAATGCCAAGGGATCTCGGGTATCGCAATGTACATGTACAATCACGTTACCTTAGAAACGAAATGCGGACCCCGCGCGGCGCGACACGTAAGTATACCACTCGTCATCAGGTATATGCTCAGCTATATCGCGGAGGCAAGTACGCACGGTCCGTGTGCGGATTTACGATACGCGGAAACGTATTTTACATCGGAACCGAACTGCGGTGCTAAATCGCGCGCGATTCCCTTCGTCTGAACGAAGTGGAACATACGGCTGGGGAGGAGCTAAGCTCCTAAGAAATATATTCTCCGGCGGTGTAGTCCCGCGCCTTTCGGCTTGCGCGAAAAAAACGCGATGAAATCACAAAGAACCCGGCGTCTCGAAGTCTTAGCCAGGGCATTGCGAACGTGATTCGTGTACGGTGCCTCCCCCCTACCCGAATCCAATCGACCCCGAAACGCGCCGTAGAGTATAGGTGCCCCTAAGGGTTTTCGAGGAACGTGTATTGCACTATACAGTATAGCGGTTCTCGAGCTTTTTTTCGTTTGCCTGAGACCTTTATAAAAAGGAATCCACGTAACCCCGAAAACCAGGAATGCCAATTCTGGAAACAGCAACTTTTCAAAAGTGGGATGTATCGCGGGGTGCGCTTTTCGATTCGTTTCTGTATCGTTGTCCGTACGACCGTGTAGCGCGTCTGCGTAATATGACGGATATGGGTTTATTTTGTTTTCTCATTAATCCGCGGCGACTTTGGCCACTGGACATCTGGATGGTGAGGGGTTTTACTTGTGGATATTTTTGTTTTTTTTTATGTTCGTACAAGTTGAGCGTTGGCGGTTTTCCTCTGTGGGCGGATCGTTCGGTCCAAAAAGCGATACCACCAGTCAGTGCCGGGTTAACGAATATGCCGCCTGGGGGCATATTTTAAAATGACGCCCTTTACAAACCTGTACCCAGGCTCACGCCTAGGGCGGCATTTTTTAGAGGCGGCATTTAACATTTATGTATACTAAATAATTTTTAAAAAGATTCCTAGTACCTACTTATATAAAATCGTATGTAGTGAAAAATAAAAATCAATAAAAAAATATAAAATTTGGTCAGTATGATACTATGATACTATGATCGGACAAACATAAATGTGTGTTTACGCTTTTGGTCGACCGTCGACCGTAGCAAGTCGCGGTGTTCTCTTGACGGTTTTTAATCGGTTCTGTGAATCAGTTTTGTCTGGCACCGATAACGTGTTTTGTTGTTTTCAATTTTAACTATACTACGCTATAATAATAATATGGTCTTTCTTTTTACTAATAATACGCTGAACGCTAATTCACGTAATAATTCTGTGGTAGGCGATTCGATATAAATATCTAATATAATATTACTGTTTTTATATTTTGTTATACACATTTTTCAATGAATAATAATTCTTTCTAAAAATTAAAATACATTAGAAAAATACAAAACTTTCGTTTTCACCGTTAATAATTTGCCGCCCCTAAAAATTGCCGCCCGGGGCAACTGCCCCCTTTGCCCCCCCTTAACCCGGCACTGCCACCAGTGATCGGGTTTAAACCACCTTATCCCGTTCACTCACGTCGTTCCCTGTATAGGTTTATTGATATACGAGTACTATCATTACAATAAACATTCAGGTATTTTTCGATGGTTCTGTCCAAAAAATATTTTACAGAATACAATCTATATAAACATAACAGTTTAACTAATGTTTTATATAATATCTGAGTTTGATTTAATTCAAGTGTTCCCGTGGAGTCTGTTGATTATTGTCGTAAAGCCCTAGTCCCTAGGGTCTCCGCAGAGTACAGTTTGCTAACCGACTGATTCGTTGGTCCCGTAGATTTTGTTGAAACACGTGTATATAGCGGATGTCTTTAGTGAAACGTCATGAGAAACGCATGGTTAGGGTCGAAACTAGCTGTAAGATGAAACCATGTTTTTTGCGACTCTGTGCGATTCACGCAAAGGTCAAATAAAAATTATTTATATCAGGACTTGTCATGACATTTAGATATGGCAATCGAGTGTAAGTAATCACATTCTGAAGTATATTACTATTTCCATACGTATGACTTTTATGAATTTCCTATCACGTGACACACGTGGACCGTTTGGAAATGTAAGTATGATTAACGACTGAGTGATGGGCGTAACCGAGTAATTTAAATAACCAACTAATAGTTATGTTTTACTCTAAAAAACCGACTAATATTAGGTTAAAATTTCTATGACTAACAAATGGTATAACGGTTAACGAAAAACGACTAACAACTAACGACTGTCGAAAGCCGATTAAAAACTATCAAAATCGACTGACGACTATCAAAATAACGCGCATCGAAAAAAAAACTAACGACTAAGTAATGAATAAATTATAGTAGATTTGTGAAATGAAGACTAAAAAAAAAAATATATATATATTTTTATCTTAAAACTAACAAATGCATTTGTTTAATAATTGATTTATTAGTTGTATTAGGATAAAGTGCTAAGATATTTTTAAAAAATAAATATCGTTAAATTATATAAAAACACAGTAAAAAAGTTGTTAAAATGGTTATACATTTTTATTTAAAAATGTAAGAATATCTAAATGTTTCCCGTTAAATAATTTTGGTATTTAATTTACAAATCAATAATGGGTATAATTATTATCTATAATATGCGTTAGTAGATTTATTACGTTGGTCGTAGTACATTAAAATTTATTAGCCATTTGTCAATGTTCATAACTGACATATTTACTTACTTTATACTACGACTATGTCGTTAGCCATTAGTAGGTTATACTCATCACAAAGTGACGATCTTGATTTTGTCTGTCTTAAGGTCTTCGGCACGTACATCGCAGTGTATAAATCATTTCCGATTTCGAGTGCACAGAAAGACGATTAAAATAGTTGAGCAAGGTTACTGGGTGTACACGCGTTAGGGAATAACCGTTTTTTTCACACAAAAATTTCGGGTATTAAAAAAAAAAAAATGAAAAATGGGAGTTGTCCATCAGCGGAAAATGCAGAAACGCAAAATAATGAACTTAATCAGTAGGTAACCGAGTAAAAATTTGCTTGTGTGCTGATATTTTTTTGTAATTCATTGGACCGAAATAAAAACTATAAAGATACTTTTGAACATTATAACGTTGTTACGCGGGTTTAAAAGTTGTTATCATACATGCCCGGGGTCTGTATACCTAACAGGTTCAAAAATATTATTTTACCTGAAATAAGACTACATGACGTGTACATTAGCTACATACATCATAAAATGTTATTTATTGAAAAAATCGTACTGGTAAAACGATCATATAACCAATTTGTTTTGTTCTCTCAAATTTTTTTAGGATTTATTATACTTAATTTCTGTGTACCTGTGGTTTTTCCCGCTCCGTCTTTACAGCATAATATATTATAAACATGCGTCATCCCGTCGGACACGGCTCTTCAATTACCTACCTCTCTATTATACCTTGAACCGACCGTAACGTACCCGTCCACGTAAATTTATTCACAAGTATAGTTCGAATTGACTTGAACGTCATCATTCCGTCAAACGTATTCACAAAAGGCTTTTTGGCAGTTCAATTTTATATTTCGTTTCATAGAGATTTTACCATAACGTTATTACGCCTCGACGTTTAAGTGTTGGTTATACTTAAAATACAGTGAAACGTAATAACAATTGTGTGGTTCAACATGAATAATTCAAGTGAAATGAGGGAGAATATAATGAGCTTGATGATAATAATAACTGATAACAATGTGAACATGCTAGTGGGAAAAGCACGTAAGATAATAAAATAAAACAGAGAAATCAACTACGTGTCTATAATAAAATGTGACTGCTAAAATAACTTATTTATAAGACTCAATAGTCCTAATTATTAAGAAATTAATTACTGTAGTAAGTAAGAAACGTAATCGGAAAATATTGTAGTTATATGCGTGGACTGTGTGGGCGAATAAATATTGTTACGTGTAGAGTTACGCTTGCGTATGATTTCATTTTGGCCCGAGTAATGTGCTGGTGAGCCGTTGAGGTCTTTGTCCGGGGGAAATCTAGACTCGTAACAGCCCGTCTTAATTCTACTATTTTTGAACTACTGGGCTCTTCGTTTGCGTATAACTATTAAGTTTTTTCCATGACGGGCATACCCTGTAATTGGTTTGATGAGTACCGGAGCATAAGGTACATTGGGCCGGTAACTTACGTGACTTGTTGCAATCCACGATAAGTTATTCGTCAACGCATTTTACACAATTAAGTGGGTGTATGTAGTTCGTAAGACTGAAACTTTTTGCGCGAGTGTCTCTTGATCTCTCGACGATGACCTTGGAGTTTAACAATACGATCATTAGATAATTTTGGTTTTATTTAGCCAACTTGTTCGGAACCAAGCACACGGAGAATCATGGCAATGCATAAGTTATAGGCGTTTCGATTGTTAAAATAATTTTCGACGTGGATAAAGTAAATCAATCGGGGTCTAGTAAAGTGGTGAGATTGATTTTTAACACTGAGTAATTCATACCGTTTTTTTTTTAAGTTAGCGAATAACGCTGAAGACTGCAAAACGTGTCTTAGTCCAATTCAAACGTCATAATTCCGTTGAATCGCGTTACTATAAGCCAGAAATAATCCAATAAACAGAGGCAACTGCTCTTAAACAAATCTACACACCGTAATGAGAGCACAAGTTTTCCGAGTGGAGTCAGGTTTTCATGGATACAAAAAATTACAAAAAAAAAAGTTTTCCGACATTGGCCATGTATCCAGGAATTTGTATTTTGATGATGGGGGAGGCTGATCACAGCATCACATAAAAAAAACCCCATACTAAAATATGAATAAAAAATAAATTTATTTTATATTTTAAAACCGTAAACAATTAAATCAGATGCATAATTTTATTTTATATTACTCGAAATTATTTAGATAACAGTTTAAGATTTCCTGAAATTTGGGGTTGAGGGAGAGTTGAAGCCCCCTCATCCCCATCTGAACACGCCACTATTTTCCAACCATTTTGAACACACGCGAACAGCTGCGGCGGCGGTACGTGTATGACAAAAAGATTACGAAAAACATAACGATATGATGTGTTTTACGTTTCGAGTCATCCACCACCAGAATATATTAACATCACGAATGCTATACGTGACTCGAGCGGACACAACTAGCGGTCAACCTACCCAGTAGGTACCTATTATTATAACGTCGGCCTACACGCGCAATAGATTGTTAAAAGAAAATTCCACTCAGTTCGACCTTACCGTTGTCCATCGCATTACGTTTTCGTCACTCTATACATTTCTACATATATCCAGTTATAAGTATATTATATAGATGTACTCGGCCGAGGGTAGATGGTCCGTAAACTTTCAGCCGTTTGTCCTGCATACAAATATCGTTTCAGTAAACGCAGGAATTTGAATTTCTTACGTGCCGGTATATTCCTCAAGGAAAACCGGGAAATGGAAAAATAAGAAAAAAAAAAAAAAAAGGAATAAGAATCGATTTTCTTGGTTTCCGACGTACGCGCCGCTCTACTTTGTACATGTCTAAGAGTGTGTGTATAATATATTATAATATATCTCTGTTCCTCGTCCGTCCGGAACGAACGCGTTCGCTATGAAAAACCATTGTACATCTACATCACGTTGTCGCGGACGCACGTGACTTTCAGGTGGCTGACATGTTCGGACCCTGTGGCCTACACCGCGAACTCCCCTCCAAGTACGCTCACGTACCACCGTATACGTAATGACGGGACATTCCTTCCGCGAAACCGTCAAGCGGCGCCGGGGTAGGATTTCGAGACTTATGTGCCCTTTTCTAGGAATGCCTCACTCGGGGTCCGTCGGGCATACGATGGATTTTCGGCCGGCCACGTCGATTCATAAATTTAGCATTCAATATTTAAGTTTGATTCCGCAGAAGCAGTCGAAACTCGTATTGTGCGGGATCGCGCGTCGTGGTCCACGATAATATAATTATTAATCATACGTACCAATGACCAATAACAATATAATCTAATCAAAAGTATGTGTCATACGAATAAAATCCGTTGCAGTATTTAAGAACTGGTGACGGGCAATATCATATTTAAAGCAAGCAAATCACATTAGGATTATAGTAACGCAGGTCGCAGACTTATGCGTGGCAGAAATGTGAAAACTAGAAAGTCACGTTGTCGTGGAAAATGATATAAGGAACGGTGATTACTGATTATCAATCAATGGAATCGTTCAACCGAATGGCTCGTCGATCAGCTGTAGAAAAATGTATGACGAATAGTCAGAGTTACGTGAATATTTGATTTGCTTGCTCAAATGTGAATAAATTATTGAATTTTTCACCACAACTTTTTTAATGTGGACGAAAAAAAATGAAACAAACATTCAATAGTAGGTACACTAGCACTTGAGTTATACACTCTTAAAAATCAAATACAATCGATATAATAATAAATATTTATATGCCTATGCCTATGTTTTAATTTAAACTATAAAGTATTTAACCAAAAAGTTCCCTCTGAGTAAAATAAGAAAAAACTTGAAAAATTCCATCAGTATAAACTTTGTTAAATTTGTACTAAATTTTAGAGAAATTAAACAATGAATGCCTAAAGTTCACAGAAATTGATTTAAAAGAAAATAATTTCGGTGTTCTAAAAACCAATCCATGTATCTTGATGTTTTTGAAATAATTAAATTTTTATTCATTAGTTTGTATATCAAACACAATATTTTATATAAAATTCTGTTTTATAACCACACGGCAAAAAAGTAATATCGACATTACTAATTTATAGGTTCTATATACATAAATAATTGTATTTTTTTCTATACATTAAACGTATTTTAACCTATTTCCTGGAGACCTTCATAACCAATGAAATCATAAATATTACATGAACAAAAATTGTTCTATTAGTCTAAAATTAATTTAAATCAAAAAATGTATTTTATATAAAACTAGCACACATAATTATTTAACAATTACATGTCCAGTATAATGTTTGTTTTTGTTTTATAATAACTGTTCGCGCGATTATGCAACATCATTAGGGCTATCGCTATTATGCAATAGTGATACCCTAATGACGTCCATCGCGTGCATGCACCCCGGGCGAGAGGTCTGTCGTGTTCGCGCAGTCGACTTGGTCGTGTGTCGTATTTGCCGTATTGTTCCGTTTGCATTATTGGCGTTCCATTTTGCATTATTGGCGTTCCGTTTGGCAGTATTGGCGTTCCGGTGTTTTGTAGTGTGTGGCGTGTCCATCGGGAAGTGTTGGTGATATCCTCCACGTCGTCCGGTTCCCGAAATCGAATGGCCGGTGTTTCAACGTAGTTATAAGTTATTTATATTTATTTTATGGTCAATAATACTATTATCAGTTCATAACAAGTGGTTTGACTTTGTGTACCACCTGCCGATCGTCCTATAGTGATAAGAGTGGCGCGAGTCGGCGACCAACTACTTGATAAGAGTCGCCGGCGAACAAACATTTGTTCGGGAACCGGACGACGTGGAGGATATCACCAACACTTCCCGAGCTGTGTAAACAAAAAAATCAAACAACGAAAAATACAGTGTACAAATAGGTGGTGTAGTAATAAATTTGACACAATGCCATTACTAATAATTAAACAGGTTACAAAAAAAATCAATGATAGTAAATAATTTTCCCTAATCGGTGATGGCATTGATAATATATAAGGAAAAAATCACAATGGTAACAATAGTACATTTTAAAGAAAAATGGTCATAATAATATGAGACACAATATAATAAGCAACTTACCAATAAAAAAAATAAATACAATATAACTACAAAATAATGGTTTCCCATATGAGCGGTGCATTGAGAGTTTTTATGACATAGGCAATAAAACCAATTTAACGACAGGTCAAATGCAGCTAGGAATGTCGCAGTAGTTGATTCAGTGACCATCTCCGTATTGAATTGCCTTTATGGACATACAGACAAACACGGACACACATACTTTATTTTGTCTGGCCTTGCGCATCTTATTTGCTCTCATGACCAACGGCCCGGAAAAATCGATGCCCACACGACTTAACGGCCGACACGAATGGACCCGAATGCCTGGTAAGGCGGCCATAACGGGTTCAGTTGACTGTGCAGACAGTCGCACGCACGTAACACAATGGCTGCGTACTCTCCGTACCACGACACGAACTACATTTGTGTATGAGGAGAACCTGCTGAACCACTCCTCTGGATCTGCCATGGTAGCTAACGACATTATTTTCATTTCTGGAAGATGATCGGTGGTAACTGTGGCCCATGGGATCACCCACACGTCAACAGATTCCATTAAAAATGCTGGACCGAACCAGTACAGTGTTAACGACGATAATACCTGTGGTGAAATGCCTCTGGACGCACAGTCTGCCGGATTTTGCGTGGAACGGACATAATTCCATGAACAGCCGGGAAGCAATTGTTGAACCTGATGCACTCGGTTTGATACCAATACCTTGGAAAGTGGCATGACGGCAAGTCAGCCAAGACAGAACCACTTGCGAATCCGACCACGCATAAACTCCTTCAATTGACAATGTATGTCCGTGTGTGCACTTTATCCGCGACATCCATTTGGCAAGTAGCACGGTGGCACATAGTTCGAAACACGGAATTGTCACACACTTCATTGGAGCCATTTTGGTCTTAGTACCCACGAGTGACACGATAATATCACCATTTGGAAAAGTGAAGGGAACATACACCGAAGCCGCGTATCCACGTTCTGACGCGATAGACATGTGACCTAATTGTATATACTCATTCATACAATTTGTATATGCGTTGCGAAGAACTGGATCTATTTTGAGTGTTCGCTCAAGATTTTGAAAACGTCGAACGGCCATTTGTCGAGCTCCTGGGAAATGTTCTTCGGCGACCGGACCACGAAAAGGCAAAGGCACAACAAAACGGTCTGATACGTCACGAGTTCGTTCGGAAATGTAAACCTCTTCACATTTTCCATTTTCAGTGAAAGCGGCAGGAGCCGCTTCAGGTTCTTCGATTTGACAAAAACGATCAACATCACTTTCCAAAGATACCGTCATCGAAACCAAATTAGACGTGTACTCAGGACAGATGTTGTCCGACACTGAACCTATAATGATCCATCCGAATAGTGAACTAAATGCAACTGGAAGTGCCTCGTCCACCACAACACGCTTACCATCAAAAACATGTGAAAATACATCGGCACCGAGTAGCATATCCACCGGTGCTGGGCGGTCGAAATTAGGGTGAGCCAACGCGAAATGACCGTACTTATCCTTAAAATGTGCTGGTAGTTGTTGAGCAGACATGGTGCCCGTTACACATGGTAAAACCCAGGCACGCGCTTGTAATCCGTGTTCGGGCGAATACCGGGGCGAAATGTAACAATCCACGACACCTTGAACTTTCGGTACTTGAACTCCGGCTACACCTGTCAACGGGACAGTCCATTTCTTTTTCCGTAGCCCTAGACGCTCAGCACAACCAGAAGAAATCACACTAATTTGTGACGCGGAGTCGATTAGTGCGCGAACGGACTGCATGGCACCGCTCGAATCTCGCACGTGAATTAATGCCGTACCGAGTAACACCGTACGTTGCTTGCACTCGAATCGTCCTGCCGACGCGGCAGGAGCCGCTTCAGTTGAAGCGTCGGTCGACGAATGTAATAAGGAATGATGGGACCGATCCGTGCATTGATCACATGGTTTCGTCCTAACGCATTTATTTGCCTAATGACTGGAGCTCAAACAACGGTAACAAACGCGTTTTTCTTGGGCCAACTTACGACGCTCCGAAATGGACAACGAAATGAACTCTGAACATTTTTCATTAGCATGGTCCGCTTGACAAAACACACACTTATTAGTCAAACTCGGGGAGAGTTGGTGGCCACCAAGACCATTTTTGACCTCCGGTCCGATTTTACGTGTGCGAGCACTCCTGACTTTATATTATTTTCGGAGGTGTGTGGACGTTGCACGTCTGATGCGCCAGCTACTTCAAACGCCGCAACGCGACCTTTGACAAACGTCACCAGGTCGTCGGCACCGGGGCGGTCGACTATGAAGTTCGACTCAAATATTCGACAAGTGGTCAGTGATAAACACCGAGACGACAACACGAACAATAAAAAATCGCAAACATTTGGTGTATTGAGCGATTTCAACATTGCAACATTAGCAGCGAATACAGACAAAAAATCCTTTAAACCACCTAGGGTCTCTTGAGTCTGGGTAGGATTGCTTAATAACGTTTCAATTATATTGACAGCTAATTGACGTGGTTTATTAAACCGGTCAACCAACGACGACCAGGCCAATGCATAGTTAGTCTCCGACACCGGAATATTAGCAATGGCGTCCTGAGCTTCGTCTTTCAAACAACCTAATAGGTAATAGAACCGCTCGATATTGGACAGCCCAGCTCTTTTTCCTACAAGAGCGTCAAATCTATCATGAAACACCGGCCATCCGAGTAAACTACCGGAGAACGTCGGCAATTGTATTTCAGGTAGCCGGAATGCACAACTTGTGGTGTTATTACGGCCGCACATATTTTTATCGTCACCGCTCGATGTATTTATTTATATATATATAAACGGGTATATACCCTTTAGAATGATAAACAATAGTACAGTGATAATTAATAATTAATATTTACAAATGAAAAGACAATTAAGAATACAGTTTTGATACTGATATTACAATAAAATTACAACAAATTAATAATAATTAAAACATTTATGATACTGAGAATTGATAAGTTTACAAATAATTAACATCCGAGCTTAATGCTACATAAACATTATATTTAAAAACATTACGAGACATAAAAAAGAAGTCGATCTGATTATTAATGCTGTTAGACAAAGCAAGTACTCTGGGAAAGAATGATGCGGAACTATAGTTAGTGGAATAAGATGGGACTATAAATAAATTATGTGACCTCGTACTATGATTACTAAAGTTAAAACCAACAAGGGAAAGGAGCTCGGAAGGATCAATGTTACCATTCAGTAAATCGAACAAGAACATCAAGTCTGCAACTTTTCTTCTAATTTCGCATAAGGGTAACCCCATGTATTGTGCACATCCTGTATCGGTGGACGGTGTTTAAGTACTACCTCAAGCGCGGACAGGTATGTACTTCGGACATCGCACTCCAGATCCGTCTTGAATTCAGACAACTGATTCAAGTCGAAAAGCGCATTCAACACATCACTATTGTAAGTTAAAAACGAATTCCACAAGCCATCCAGATCGGCGGACGCCGTCAGAAATTTTGGAATAAGCGTCGAGTCCGAACTCGCTTTGGTCTCTAACGTCCAGATGGCAGTCAATCGTTTAACCGCTGTTTCACGGCCGGTCAAGGCTATGACTTTAGCTCGCGAAAATTGCCGTTGAGCACGTTCGGTCCCTGACGTCGGGGTCGTCATGCTAACGTGAGACGTACGACAATACGAAATACAGTATAATTTTAACTACTCTCAAATGCACCGATCGACCGTTCTAGTATGGAGTGACGCTAGCGAGTTACGCATGAAACGAACAAACCACGCTCTGCTACCAAATGTTTGTTCGCCGGCGACTCTTATCAAGTAGTTGGTCGCCGACTCGTGCCACTCATATCACTACAGGACGGTCGGGAGGTGATACACAAAGTCAAGCCACTTGTTATGAACTGATAATGGTATAATTGACCATAATAGTAATTACAAAGATAATATATACGTAAATATTATTTTGAAATGCGCAAATTTTAGAACGAATTAGATTACGTTAATTGATAAACACATTATAACATATTATTATAATTAAAAAGTTTAACGTATTTCTATATTTTCATGGACAAATCGATAAATCTAAGTTAATCAGTAATGATTATTAACATTTGTTAGTGAAAGTTATAAAATAATCCTTATTTCTTCGAGGAATGAATTAGCTAGGAACTTAAGCTTTAATGGTTGGCGTGAAATTAATAAGACTAATCGTACTTTAAGCATTATATACATATATATATATATATATTAGTACTGAGTTAAATTGTTTTTATGTTATAGATATAATTTAGTATATTCATAGTATCTAGAAAATTATTATTATGACTACATCTTAGAATAATATATTTATTACTATAAGATAAAATTAACTCGTATCTAATATTTAAACTTAAAACACTAATATTTATACTTTTTCTAGGTATATTTAAATTTATAATTTTTATTTAAAATTAATTTATTAATGTTTATTTCAAATTGCACAAATTGTTTTAACTTGAAAAATTACATTAATTTTACTCAAGCCTAGGTCCGTCAAACTTTTAATACAGCTATAAAAATGATTTATATAAAATGTTTTGTTTTTTTTTAAACTATATTACATCGTACAATAACCATAAACATGAGAATTAAAACATTTAATGTAACTTGTTTCGTTTAATGTTTTAGATACTTACTGACGATTGAACTATCCAGCTCAAACACTTGAATTAGCGCAATAGCTAATAAAAACGAAAAAAAGTAAGTACAATTCGTTCTGCATGGATAAGACAATGTAATAATATATTTTTGATCAATGGACGTGATTTATTTTGACCACTGACATAGAATGACGAATAATTATGCTAATCGTAAGTTTGTTCTCCCAATACATTTAAGTGCAGTAATCGCACGTAAAATCGGAAATGGTCGAAATGCCGATCGCCGCGATAGGGAATGGCCGACAAGAAATTGTAGGGTAAAGAGAAACAAGTTTGAGCATTCAGCTTAGTAAAAAGTGAAATATGCAGTATTATCAACATATAGTGTTTTAATGTTAAATTATAAATACTGCACAAGCACCGAGTATTGTAGTGATTGCGATAAAGAACCTCGAACTACTCTGTGTGGGTACTGGTTAGTCCGGTTTGCGGTCGCAGGGATAAAATAATAACTTACAATGACATACGATGGTCGAAATACAAACGGGTATCGATGCTCAAACATTAGACTATTGGTCGATTCAAATTAAACCCAAACGCTTTTGTACTGCAAATAATTTATTTTCATAGATCATTGGCTTCATTAAGAAAGCTCAATCATTAATCATTTGATGCGCTTTACCATGTAATTCAATGAGTCTAGTCTTTATATCTATTATATTTTTATACTCTTGAATCATTATAATATTTTTTGCCGGTTAACTTAAGTATAGATGATTAATATGGAAAAAATACAAATGAATAAGTAAAACGTTCATTAATAGCAATAATTTAATAGAAATATGACATTTAGTGTAACCATGTTTTTATGACCAAGTATCATTTTTGTCAACAAATTATTAAAAGCCAAATTAAATGCATTTTTAAACAATGTAACGGTTTAATATGTAATATTATTAAGATAAACTTCCAGTTTTCTATTTGATGATAGCTGGATGATTATTTTTAAAATTTATAATAAAATAGAAATATTATTTTAATAAAGTAATTGAAATATTAACAATTACAATATATATTATGTATTATTCAATTATAATATATTATATATTGTGTGCATAATTTTCGTATCCAAAACAATTTATTCTCATATTCATTTATATACTATGTATATACTTTATAATTAAAATTATAAAACCATAATTTTGAATGTACGTATCAGAATAATGAAAAATTAGTCGATTATTCCTTGTTTTGTTTTAATAATTGAAGTAATCCAGTTATTTTGTTCTTATATCGAAAAAAAGTGAAGAGTCTAATTGAACGGATCCTCTAATTTTGAAAGTTATTATTTTGCGCTTAAAAACTATTCTGAGTGCACTTTATTTACTCTAATGTAAACCGTTTGCATAGATAATTATTTTTCGATGCATTCAAAATATTTTAGATTTAGCATGATTTAAATTATTTAGAATGGAGGTACATATAACACTTTCTAGTTTAAAAACCGTGGTTGAAAAAAAAAATGCTCACCAAAATTGACCCAAAATACAAACAATATGTGTAATTATCACCAATATTAAGATCGATTATTTTTTCGATAAAAGATGTGCATATATATGATATAACGTAGTGAAACATATTAAGTTTAGCAAAAATTAATTAAATCTGTCATACTTAAAAAAAATGCTTACATCAGCCCCGTACAAAAAAAGTTTGTCAATTAAAAAAATATTTATACACAGGGTGTACCGCTGAGGGCTTACACACTTTGGGCCGAGTGGGAAAATTGGGTTCGCCGCGCAAAGACTACAGTGAGCTATGTGTTGGTACAGTGTGTGTGTGTGTGTGTGTGTGTGTGTGTGTGTGAGTGTGTGTGTGTGTGTGTGTGTGTGTGTGTGTGTGTAATGTGTATTTGTGTGTACTAATAAATTATGGAAAACAGTAACAAAATTAAATAAAGTGGTTACACAATGTATGGTAACTATATGTTGGTGTATATTTTTAGTACAATAAATAATTAATATAACTCAAATAAAATGCACAGGATAATAAATAACAGACAATAAATATAAATATAATTCGGTACGTATAAATATTCCCTTTTAGCCCAACAATGGAAAAACTGAAGAAATGCGAATAAATTTATTTTTTTTTATAATTTTTATTTGAAATATACAATCTATGCCCAGGCATAATAAGAATATGTGCTATAAGCAATTTCACATGTAAAGGGTGAGGGAAGAAACCATCCAGTGATCGCACTTCCTTTTGCTTATTTATAAATGGATCTCATATATAAATTGTTGTGTTAGTTGTCATAAAGAAGGTCTCTACACCAGTTTCTTTTTAGTAGACGCGGTGGATTTCCAGGGATTGTGTGAGTAGCCAGTCCGGATATATGAGGATTTAGGTGAGAGGGCAGTTTATGGAAGAAGCGTTTGTAGAAAGATTTGGCTTCTTCGTGTATAGTTTTAATTTTTAAGTCAGAATGGATAGAAAGGTTTGAAACATAATATGGGGCATTGATGATGGAGCGAAGGATTTTATTTTGTGTGATTTGTATTTTATTGCGATTCGATTTCTTGGTATTGCCCCAGAGTTTGGTATTGTCCATATAGGCTTTATTAAGGATTTGTATATGAGCAACTTGACATTTAATTTTGTATGTTTTTTAGTTAATAATGTTTTAAGTTGTCGCTGACGTGCGTTTAGGGCGAGTTTTTTTTCCCTTACGTGTAATGCCCAAGTGAGGCGCCGATCAATAGTTAGCCCTAGGTACTTTACCGATTGAGATGAAGGGATAGGTATATTATTTAAGGAAACTTCGGGACAGGGGGCAAGTCTAAGTGTAAAGGTAGTGTGTAGCGATTTTGACTGATTAACTTTAACTCTCCATTCGTCGTACCAATTTGACATTAAGTTAAGATGATGTTGAAGATTTAGGGAAGTAGAAATTGGGCCTTCATTAATTGCTATGATTGCCTTGTCGTCCGCAAACTCAGCTACTAATGTGTTTGGAGTAGTAGGTTGATCAGCGGCATATATATTATATAGAATTGGTGACAGTATGCCACCCTGAGGGACACCTGCACTAATGTTTGCAATGTTTGAGAAAGATGAACCAAACCTGACTTGGAAGTGACGGTCTGTTAGATATGATTTTATTAACAGGTAGTACGTTGGTGGAAGAAAAAGTTTTAATTTATATAAAAGTCTTTCATGCCAGACGCGATCAAACGCCTGAGACACATCAAGGAACACGCAGGAGCAATATTTTTCTTTTTCAAGAGAAAAAGATATGGCATCTACTAACCTATGCAGCTGAAGTGTTGTAGAGTGGGAGGCGCGAAAACCAAATTGAGTATTAGGAAGTACATTACTGGAGTATATGCAAGGAAGAATTATTTTTAGAATTAGTCTTTCGAATATTTTGGCGAAGAATGGTAAGAGACTAATTGGTCGATATGATACAGGTAGATCGGGAGGCTTTTTTGGTTTAGGGAAAAGAATGATGATTGAAAATTTCCAAAGTAGTGGGAAATATGCCAATCTTTGAGCAGCGTTAAGTATAATTGTTAGCAGAACGACTGCTCTTTTCGGGAGACACCTTGCTACTTCAGCAGTGAAGCATTAAAATTAAAAACTGGCGGAATGATGGTGGGCGTAGACTGGCCAGCCGAGACCTAATGCCTATTTCAAATCTTGCGCTAATGTACAACATATTTATGATAATTCACGGCGATTAGCGCACGCTCGATTCGATGTATGATAAATAAATATATAAATAAATCATTTGCGGTGATTTGCAAACAGAATACGATAGATCGATGACGCAAAAAACTCGTGGCGATTAGCACCACGTTTACAGTTAATAATTGGCGATTAGCGCACAAAAAGCTCAATACCGAAAAATCACAATGTATGGAATAATACGATTAACTAGATATTATTTACGGCGATTAGCGCGCGTAAAAAAACAAATTCAATGAACACAACCGCGTTGTGTAAACAAACTACGGCGGTGGGCACAAGACAAAGAAAAATCACACACGAATATGACTATAACTCACGCACATATTGGTATTTTCGGTAACATAACTCACTTTTGTTTATTTTGCTTAGCTTTTTACCAACACATTTAATTCAATTAAAATATCAAATATTTGTAGTACTATCGTCACCGTGGGTCTTATAAAAAAAACCAGAATTTGATTTTCTTCATTATCTTAGGAGTTATCGCAATAGGTAAATCCTCAGCGGAACTTTGCAGTAACATTTAAAAATATCGAGACTCTTAGGTCGGGTGTGACTCCTCGGTAGAGTGAATTACAGACATGGGTAATTTATACTGCTGTATTGGTCTTTTAAATTTAAAATCAATGCTTATATCTACTACCATTGTTTTCGAAAACACGATTTTGAGTGAAAGTGGTCCGGAGGATCAGTTAATAATGTCTTAATTTATAAAAAAGTAAAACACAATTTTTTAAACTGGAATCCTTGAAAAAAGAGATATTTTTGATTGTCATTTAATCTAAATTTTAAATACCTATAAATAACATTACAATTGATCCTTAGAAAATGATTATATACTCGTAAGTGTTCTGTAAAAATTTCAAGTCCGTTATTTTATTATAATTAGAGTTATGATTCAATAACCAACACCTAACCTAACCTCTTAATTTATATCACAAAAACAACCATTTCATCAAAATATAATTTTCTAAAACTTATACAATTTTTTCATTTCCAACTAACTTTTTTTGGTTCGATGGAAAGAGCAACTTATAGTTTTCAAGGAGAAAAATTGTTGACATAAAAAAAATTACATGATAAAACTAACACATTCCTCGTTTCAATCACAATCTAAAAATAAACCAATTTTTGGTTACCAGATTGACTGAATTCCACTTTATGTTTTTACCTTTTTTTTGTGTTTTATCTTGGAATTATAGAGATTGGAAATACCAAATTATTAAGGCTGACGAAACAATCAAATATTCGATAATCAGTACTAATTTTAATTACTTATCTCTTTTTTGGTGTAAGTTACAATGCATATTTTCTACTACCTGTGGTGGTGCAAATGACATAACTTTATTTTTGTGCCAGTTACAACCTCACGTAAAGGGTAAGGGCTTTAAACTAATTTAGACTTGTCAGAATAAAAACCAGTTTAAATGAAAATGTACCATCGATAGTAATTCGAAGAATTAATTAATTTTTTACAGAATTATATTTAAGTACTTAACCAGAATTTTATTTCGTCCTCGAACGATAAAAGTTGAAAATTATGATTTTCTCCAAAGGTTATTTAAAATTTAGTCATATCTAAGTATTTTTGTTTTCAACTTATGAAGTGTTATTATATTTATTTAAGATAAGGACAATAATTTGGTTTTGTTTTTGTTTGTCTTTTGTTGCGATTGAAAGTATTAAAGTTCAGTTTCGAATAAGAATTCATGCAATTCATTTTTATGAATATAGTTGATTTTTCCAATTTTATTTATCTTAATATTATTTTTTTTTATTTATTGTTTGTTTTAAAATCAACGAACCAAGTATAAATGTATTATACATTTAATATTATTTTATTAAGTGAGATAAAATTATATTGTTTCTCATCTTAAATTATTTTTAGAATGTTTGTATTGAATTTTTTTCTCCTATTCTTGGTACAAAATGTTGTAGGCCTTAATAATTTTATGATATATCATTTTTAATTACTTTATATGTATAACCATTGATTTTAAAATATACTTTTTGTATATTCTAAGATCAATGGTATAACTAATAATTCAAAAATAATGATTTTATGACTGGTTTTATGACTTATTATTATTGAGAGTATTATTTAATTTTACCCATCCGTACTGAATAAACTTCAAATTTTTTTAATCATATTATTCGCATGCTTCTAGTATGTTTATTCACATCAGAGTGGCAAGCTCAGCAATAACGAAATTCGTATTTCTGTTTTTTTTTTTTTTTAATATTTAAACGAAAAAAAGTAGTATTACAAAGTCGTATATGTTCATTGAAGTACGTATTATATTTGTTTCCTTTTTTACGAAAATGTCCTTTTAAAATGTTTGCATATTTTGTGTTGCATATAGTTTCATTCGCTGGATTTACCTGTATATTACTAAGTGAGCACTTATCAGTTGTTCAGCTAACTTTTCAACCTACCATTCGCATTAACATTATGCTATTAAATTACGTAAATGTGGTATTAAACGTATATAATACTTTTTATTCAATTATTTAACGATAAGATGATTTTTTTTAAATTATATGAAAATGTTTATTTGAAATTTAGGTTTTAAGTAAATTTAGGGTTCTTATGGATTTACAAGTATGTTTACTACACAGTCTTGGGTGGAAAAAGTTTGCAAAGAAGTTCCATGTTGATTAAAAACAATAATAAGTTGATATTTCAAAGTTATTATTTTCGAAATTGTCTAGGAAATGTTGTAATAACTTATCGTAAAATATTTGTAACGTAAAAGCTTGCAATATTAACAAGGTTTTAAGAAATCTAAAAACTTTAAATTGTCATCGATTACTATTGTTTTATTGATGCGGTTCAGGTAATCAATTTTAAGGTTGAACCTACTCAATTTATTATTTCTATCGAATATCATTGCTGTTTTCAAATGTATTTTGTAACCAACTATAACATTTTTGCTAACAATGATAACATAACTACATAACATGTGTATCAAGAAAAAAGCAAATCATCTTCAAACCATTAAAACTCTTAGTTTTCTTATCTAAACTCTAACAATGGATTCAGACATCAAAGAAAAACTTAAGTCTACAAGATCCTTTTCGCTTCAACTTATCGTTTGAGAAAATGGGAATAACTAATAATTATTCAAATTATATTCCATTTGATTCTAATTATGAAATTGAGAATCATAATAATTAATCTATGAAATACTATGACCAAATATGTATAATAGTTTACAAAAAGTTCTCTAAATAATTATCAAAATTCAAAAAGACGTTTTGAAAAAATCATCTTATTTTTTTTTTTGAATATTATTTTTATGATACAATTGTTTTAATTGTTGTAATTCGAAATTAGAAATAAATCATATTATCCTTCATTATCACGTTCCATGAGTATTGAAAATCATAAGATTCATTAATGGCTGCAAAACAGTCATATTAACACTATAGTAAATCAGGAGAATACTGTATGATTAAATTAACCTAATACTTAGTATCGATTTTAAAATATTAATAACCATAAAATGTTGCGACGAATGTCCAATATTCTGTAGTTATCACGTTAATACACGTAATTATAAAATTATATTTGTTTTCTTAGGACTTTTTCTAGAAGAATGTTCAATTTAATATTCTTCGTATAAATGAGTTCAAGTTATAAATTTTCTTTTAGTGAATACAATATTTCTTGTTCACAAATGCTTTGCGCTCTCTTATAAATTCCGAAATGTTTATTATTATTTTATGATGCGAATCTCACAGATTACCTGCACAAATAACTTATGAATAATATATTGATAATAGTATACCTTTAGTTTCTGAATTACGTAATTGTAAATAAAAAATATTTTAAGAAGTATTTTCAGATGGAATTTCCAAGTTCTCGATTTACAATACGCTATTACATTTACAAACCCGAAAAACCAATCATACGAACACGTATGAAAATGTAATATATTGATGCCGTCCAAACTAAATTAAATAGGTATAGATGTTGCTTAAAGCTCCGTTTGAGATGTTTTCAACACACATTTATCGTATTTTCTAGCTCACGAACAGTAGTATATAGTATGTAATGTATTTGTATAGAGAGCAAAAAAATCGAAACGAAACTGGAAAAAAAGCAATAGGTTAGAAAAAAAAAAATTACATAATAATTGATTTTTTTGGTTACGTCGAAATACCGAGAAATGAAAATAAGGCCCCGCTGCTCGAAAAGCATCAAATAACAATACAGAACTGTTGTCAGTTTATTCCATGGACTGCCCGGAGAACGTTATACGCAAAAGAAAAGCAAAAAAGAAAAATATAGCATTTTGAATAAAGGACTCACCTGTAGAGAGACACTGAATTAAGAGTCATAAATCACACGCCAACCAATTTATAAACCCAATAAATTGTGACAAAAGATGATGATGTCATTTTGAACCGATTTTATGTAGGTCGTGATTCAAACAATTTAACGAATTTAATGTAACGTGATTTAACGTACACTAATTTAATACAAAGAAAAAAAACGTGAGAGTTTCAAAATCTGAGAAATCGAACATTTTTATATGTTACTTACGTTTTTTTTTTGACTTATAATGGTTTTAGAATGTTTTTTGAATGTATATGTTGGTCTTGTCTGAGAACGTTGAACGAAATTAACGTTGATCTTGTAACTGTACTATTACTAATCTTATCTGTCGTAAAAATGTATAAGGTCTCTAAACACTCCATTTAAATTTTCTTGACGTTTGTTGAAAAGTAAATATAGCCGCGGTAATTTTCTAGAGGGATATAACTCCGTTAGAGTCGTACCAAAACTAAGAAAGCGAACACGAGGAGCATAATTCCAGATTTTGTTGATTTATTCGTTTCCGTTTCATTGTCTTCGTTGTTTCTAACGAATAAATAGAACGAGAATTATAGTTCTTCGTCACTGTACATTAATTTTGGACTGCAGTTACTTTTACCTGAAGACTCGCAAAAACAGTAAAAAATATGAGATGTGTATTCTTACAGCTTTTAGCAAGGTTTAGTTATTGTAACATTTTTTTTTTCGAACATCATCTCTTAACCGTCCGTAGTGGTATCTCAAGCTAAAATGTAAAACTTAAATTATGTATGTAACAACATATCGTCCAAGTTAGTGTTTATATACTGTTTATATACACGGCATTAAATTAAATTTTATAAACCAACCCTGGTCTTGGTCTGCGTACGACGGAAATGCGTAGTGATTATTTAGCTACACATAATATTTCAAGCAGTAGGAGAAGGGTCTTTTTCTAAATTATCGTCATACCACGTCTTACGGATTGCTATGAGGTTCCGCAGTTTTGACATACATCGCGAACATATTATAAATTGTTCTATCAAAATTACCCCCTGTGAAGGGGTTGAATTTGTGTGTTTTTTTAATATTTCGCTAATAAACACCAAATGGGAGATGTTTAATTGTTATTGTTTTACTTATATTTTTGCTGGTAAAACAACAAGTTTAGTGTACTCATAAATGCGGCCTTCGCTTACTCTGGTATTTTTACCATACGAATCAGCTTACAGTGGATTAATTTAATATATTTATTTTTCCTTTTTATTTTTTTTTATTTTGCCATTATCAGAGACATTACAGCAATACAATAATTTAATATAACTATACAATATTCTTCATTGGACGTTTTTCGAGAAAATTTCTCTAATGACATTTAATTTATTACTAGATTGTTTCGTACGAAAATCCATTAAATATTAAATTTACTGTAGATGATTTTATATTTTTTTATAAAACTGCAAGGTACAAGTTGTTTTAAATAAAAGTTGACGACAGTTTTTAATACATCTTAATAGACCTGTTTTGACGTTTTTTTTTTTTTTAGATTTCCTCTGGGATTACAAAATTATTAGATTTAATCAATTTGGTAAAAAATATAAATATATAAATATTAAAGAGAAAACGTTAGTGTTTTCCATTATCGGCTATAGTTTCTTAGATTTGTAGTGTTTTACATTTCTAGATTCTTCTCCTATTTTCGGTGTTATTTGGGAATTTATTGCGACGGTATGTACTACGTTTCTGCAGTCGAGTACAGCTATCATCGTTTGCCACAATTATACTTTTTCTTTTGCTGTTAGCACGCGCTATTATTATTATTGTAATCTTTAAACGGATAGCAACAAATAACGTAACTCATCATAATTATTGTTCAGACCTCAGCGCATTACACACATAATATGAAACCGTTAACACTTATGTCGTAAATCATTTCGTTGACTCACATGTACGTATTGATGGACGACAGAAATTTATCCAGTAAGTTACCGTAATATAATAATTGTCTTACTGAAAAATATTACATAAACATATTATATTATTTGACGGCTGCAGCGTGGCGCCAAGTGTACAAATAAATATCTATTGATTTCTTCTTTATGCTTTTTATGGGCCATGATATTTTGCTCTTATTTGATGGCCGTTTACGATAGAAAAAAAAGCATTTACAGCTATACAAGCTAACATAAAACATGATAGTCTCAACTCACAATTGAAAAGTATTATTTCTGGGCCCATAAAACCGTGTACGGTTACACAACACGGTTACCGTGAAAACGAGTTATTGGATGGATATCGGCAGAGTTTAGGATTGACACACTTGGTACCGTTTTAATAATCGTCACCTCACTATAATTTATTTTAGTGCTATTTTCAGCACATAAAAGAGACGCAACGGATAGGGCTATTTCAGTTGGCAATTTAAAGGTCTAGTTCGATATAAAGATTTCGGCCGATCCAATACTAATCAATAATAACGGTTTTAAATCTGTAAGTATCTAATTTTATGAAGATTTCATAAACATTATACAAATAACAAAACGCACTTAATGGAGCAAACCATTATATTATAATCATTATAAAATACTAAGTTGTTAACGTAATAAGAAAACTTGGATCACACTTTAAAATATATATTTGAATTACTATTTAACTAAATCAATTTTGTTATTTTATTCCAATTAGTTTTTTCTTTGTTTTTTTTTCAATAAATAAGAAAAATGTTAATAAATTCAAAAAAAGACCACTTTTTAGTACCAACAAGTCAACATTTCCTTTCAGAAAAGTACCAGGTTAGAATGTATCGGGGCAATTCGTCTGGCGAAATCATACACACAAACACAAAAAAACAGACACATCATGATAAAACCAACACATTCCTCGTTTCACTTAGAATCTGAAAATGTAATAATATTGAAACATTTGATTTAGACTTGGTCGACAGTTTATGTTAGACTATATAATAATGTAAAACAATTAACTCTTATTTAACTGAGTCACACAAACATTACGCGATGTAACCCATTGAGCGATGGAACACACTTAAAAATAAATATCGACATTTCAAATATTTCAAAACACATTTTGTTAACATACAGGGTGTCCCAGGTCTATTTGACTAATGCAATAACTTTTTTTCTATTCAATATTTTTAAGTTTTTTTTTTTTGTAATGATTTGTAGAGCCCTGCGCTATAATTTGTATATCTTATACTTTATTTTATTTTTTCACAACAAAAATAAATAATTTAAATTTTGTATTTAATATTTTTCTAATAATCCAAGATAGCTATTTCATAAATAAGTATTTAAAAACCATTTTGGCGTTTAAAACTTTTAATTTGGTTAAGTCGTTCATTTTTAAACAATTTTCAAAATGTGTTAAAATTCAAATTTATTTCTTGCTAATCACTGTTACTGCTGTAGTCGATTTTCAATTGTTTTCTTCCAAGAAACAATAAATTTGTTATCATTAAAAGGTTGATAATCAATATTAAATACATACACATACTAATACGTATTTTATCATAATTTAACATAATATGATTATAATTTATAACATGATGTACCTACTATTACTTATTTTAAATCATCATCATTCATCAATATTTTATTGTTCAATCATTTAAATACGTTTAAACAAATTTAGAACATTTTGATTTTGAATTATGAAACAAATGACATGTGGTTTGAATATTAATTATAGTTATTCTGTAAGTCCTTTTTAAATTTAAAGTTAGGTTAAGTTGATATTTTATGGATCAAACACATTTTGCCGTAATCACTAAAAACCTTAAGACTTGTCTTCTCATATTTTAAGACAATTCTATTGTATTAAATTTATGAGAAATACCTAGTAATACTATGGAATTATCAGATTGAACATAATTTGTAGAAAATATTTTTGGAAATGCCTTTGGACACAGGTACATATTATTATCATTAGTTTGCAAGTTAAAATTATTTTATTTTAATATCTTTATAAACTTTTGGTAACTAGATACAAAAAAATCAAAAATTAAACATACATATAATAACATTTTAAATTCTCAACACTTCAAATTACTATTATCAAGAAAAATATTCAAAATTAAATATTATGTAGATTACCTATACACAGTACTACAATTGAAGATTATAATTTAATTTGAATAGCAAAATAAGATTTTTGTTAAAATGTGAGTATCATTTGTATTAAATTAATTTATACTTCAACCTAACCATTTTAATATTAATATTAACATTTATTAATTTATTAATAAAATGAATTAAAATATTCTCACTGTTAACGAAAATATTCTAGGTGGATGTCAACATTAAAAGTATACATATTTGGTGAGAGTTCAAACAATTTCATTTTCAATCACATGCAGTTAGTAGTATAATTAATGCTTTGTACCTTGCTGTTTTAATACTACATTTGTATACTTACAATAGTTACTATTGTAACTAGTTGTATGTACCTATACATAAAACCATCAGAAGTTAAATTGAAACCAGTTCATCTTAAGTATAAAACAACATGAATCAAATGTTTCATTTTATTAAAAAAAAAAATGTAAATGGTAAAATTGTAGATCATAAAAAATATTGTTAGCTGTAAGTAGATATATAATATTAGTGTTTTACATTTAGTCATTTAGTTCATCAGGAACTTTATGTATTCAATATTAACCATATTTATAGCTCTGTTTATATAAAAAAAAAAAATAATATTAATGTAAGAATTTAATAAATACCTATAACAACTAACATAACAGAAAAATAAGGGCATTCTGAAATAGTTTTGATTGGCTTGAAAGTGTGTAGATAATTGTTATGGATAAACACGTTACTACCTATTTCTTTAGTATTTCTCTGAATATTTCATAGTGTGTTAGTATGTTTACATAATTACTAAGAATAAAAAATAACCCATGAAATAATTAAGTTAATGATTTGAAATTGTTAGAATAGGTATTTAATGTCAGCTTGTCATGTACTTTTTAAGACTAGGGACTTCAACCTTTGAGAATTTCAGAATAAAAGATAAAATAAATACTAATTTTCCTTAGTTTGTTATTCATTAATAAATAAAACATAAAAAAACATTTTCATACTATAAATTAAAAATATATCTAACATTATCTTGGTTTTTATATAAAATGTAAGTTGTAATTTATTATATCTATTTTTATTTTTACTATAAAAAATTATAGAAAAAATATAGTTGCAACACTTAATTGTTGTTTTATTGCAGATCTCTTTGTATTAGAAAATTAATACAAAGCTTAATTTAAATCCCTTTTAAGATTTATATATTGCCAGAGTTCATGTTAATAACAGATAAAATCAATAATTTTCTACATGACATAATATGTGACATTTAATATCCTTCTGATGGTTAAATTGTTTGAAACACTTAAGAGTGTATTGTTTTATACATGAATACTCTGCTAGTTGCAAACCGTTGCGTAATATTATAATTATACTTTTATTTGTTTTGAACATTTAGCCAACAAATTGTTAACTTATATTATAGGTGTCGGTTATTTTTTTTTTCTTCAGCTAGCGTCACTAGTGAAAGAACCTTATACATACATGTATAGCAGAGAATGTTATTGAATGTTATAAATCATTTTAGTTACCTGAATATCGTTCAGTTTTTTAATATCATCCGACAACTGACTATTGTTTAATTCTAATTCATTATTTTTTAAGCACTCCAGTTCATATTGACGAGATAAATTTAAATTTTTCTAAAAGTAAAACCAAACTTTTGTGATTGTTTGAACTTAAAAACTGTTATAAATTAATTGTAACATCCTATGTATAAAAGTAGTTTTTACAGTTGCTAAATACTTGTTTAAGAGATATGTTATTCATACAATATTTTTTTTTAATAAATTTGTAAATAATTGTTTAATATATTACCTGTTGTAACTCTTCATTTTCTAAAACCAAATCCCTGCACATATCTTTATATTTTTTATATTTTTTAAAAATGTCTGTTTGGTCACTTGAGTGTGTAGAGCCCAAATCGGAGCGAGACAAACGATAACTACTCATGATGAAAGTATTTATTAGTTAATATGAAATACACTGTAGCTCATACAAAATGTAAACCTCGAATTATCAATTATAATATTATATGAATTGGGAATTACTGGTTTTATACATATTGTTTCATTAATTATTTACATACCTATTCTAAAACTTAACTATTTTAATGATCTTAATTGCATATTTGAATAATCTATAAATATTTTATAATTAAATGTGATGTTAATGGGTATTAAATGAACCAGTTTATGTATGATTTTTGAAATATAAAATTCAATATTTTTTATTTTTATCTTTCTTAAATATGCCTACTATTTATAGTAATTTAGAGTACCGTGATATGTTAAAATTTTTTTATGAAAGTGGAGGAAAAAGTACAGTAAAAGTTTCTCGTCTGTATTTACAAAAATTTCCAGAAAGGAAACAGCTATCTAAAAACACATTTTGTAATATAGAAACAAAATTACGTAATACAGGTAAATTTTTTACTATCAATAAAATTTCCTATAAAATTAATATAACAAATTATGTACCTAAAACCTAATACATACATGTATAATTCAGTTATTATTATACAAATTTTAAATTAAGATATACATTAAAAAATAGTCTTTTTAGGTCGTTTTCCAAATGGTTTCAAACCAAAAAAAATTTATGTTATTGATGAAGAACATACAGTGAATGTCTTGGCAGCTTTCAGAAGTGATCCTCATGCATCTGTCAGGTAGCTAAAGAAACGGACATCAGTCGTAGCTCTATACATCGTATATTGAAGAAAAATGATTTCCATCCATACAAATTGCATTATGTACAAGGATTGAAACCCTCTGATCCAGATAGAAGGCTTCAATATATTTCAAAAATTATTTGCCTTCATGACCACAATAATATTTTGAAAAAAATATTATGGACCGATAAAAGCTGTTTTAATAATAATGGTATTGTCAATCGGCATAATTTTCATTACTGGAATGAATCAAATCCATTTTGGACACGTGAGTCCAATGCACAAGTTCGCTGGTCTACCAATGTGTGGTGTGGTGTAATAAGTGGTTATTTGATTGGACCTTATTTCTATCATGGCACACTAACTGGCCAACGTTATTTAGACTCTTTGACTAATACACTACCAATGTTATTAGAAAATATTCCATTAAATCTCCGAGTAAATATGTGGATTCAGCAAGACGGTGCTCCACCACATAACTCGAATATAGTCCGTGATTATTTAAATACAAATTTTCAATCGAGATGGATAGGAACTAGAGGTCCACTAAATTGGCAACCACGATCTCCAGATCAAACACCACTCAATTTCTTTTTGTGGGGTTACTTAAAGGACAAAGTATACTCCCAACAGTCAACGTCGTTAGATGATTTAAAACAACGCATAATTGATGTATGTAACTCTCTTACTTTTGAAATGTTGGAATCCACGACAACTGGAATTCTGGAACGGTATGAAAAATGTATAATGAAACATGGCGCACACTTTGAAAATTATTCATAGTTACTACTTACTAGTTACTAGTTAGGTATATTGTTCCATAATATTTAATTTGTTATATTATTTAATGTTAAGAAATAAAACTGAACTTATAGTTGAAAAGTTAAATTTACAGAGTTACATTTTACTATTTCTTACAATTTAGTAGTGATGGGCAACGATATAATTTTCTGTATCGATATCGTTCAGATTTTTCCGATATTATATCGCGATATCGTTATTTCTACGATATCGATATCGATATCGATATTCTCCTTAAATGTGTTCAACCCCGATAGCTGTATCCTAGAAAATAAATTCATAATTATTTTATTTTAATATTGTCTTGAATTCAAATTTGAAAAATTAAAATGTATGTTCTTACCAAAGTGTGGTCTGACGTCCTAGTGGATTTATAATAAGAGTTCAAAAAGAGAAGATTGTTAACTCGATCTGTAGATAGTCTACTTCTTTTCTTTGAAGTTATATTGCCAGCCTCACTAAACAGACGTTCACATGGGACACTAGTTGCGACTATCGACAAGTATTTTTTTGCCAATTTTGAGACTTCTGGATATAAATTTGAATTTTAAATAGATTAAACCAATTTTAATTCACTCATCACTAAAAATAATGTTTGTAATTTGAAAATAATTATCACTGTAGGATAAATGACAGAAATATAACGGTCAGCGGAGTACGTAACAGACGTTTACGCCGCACCAACGACACAAATTAGACTGTAGATTATGGAATATCCAGTGGTACTATACCGTGTACCTCTTAAAAGTCAGCAAAATATTCCTTTAAGATAACATTATAATGGATTATTAATACTTAATACTTTAATAGTGTACAATAATTGACATTTCACCGGAACACGTGCACCAAACGTTATCAGCTAATGGCTATTATTATTTATTAATTTATTATAGCTTAAAAACTACAAATATCAAATAGTAAATACCATGTATTTTTCTTGAAAAATATTATTTTCTAATTTTCGATATCGCGATATAACGTACAATACAAAAGCGATGTCGATGTCGGAAATTTGTCACGATATCGATATCGTATCGAATTATCGATATCGTTGCCCATCACTACAATTTAGTATCAATTGTTTAGTATCAACATCAATGGTAAGCATCACGTGACCATGTTAAATAATGATAAAATACAATAATGTATAATAATATTATGTAATGACTAATGACCTACCTTTTAATGATAACAAATTTATTGTTTCTTGGAAGAAAACAATTGAAAATCGACTACAGCAGTAACAGTGATTAGCAAGAAATAAATTTGAATTTTAACACACTTTGAAAATTGTTTAAAAATTAACGACTTAACCAAATTAAAAGTTTTAAACGCCAAAATGGTTTTTAAATACTTATTTATGAAATAGCTATCTTGGATTATTAGAAAAATATTAAATACAAAATTTAAATTATTTATTTTTGTTGTAAAAAAATAAAATAAAGTATAAGATATACAAATTATAGCGCAGGGCTCTACAAATCATTACAAAAAAAAAAAACTTAAAAATATTGAATAGAAAAAAAGTTATTGCATTAGTCAAATAGACCTGGGACACCCTGTATAATAACTAACAAAAAAGCAACTAAAAAGTGGAAAATAGCAAAAAAGTTAAAAAAGTGAAATATAATATAGATTATGTTAATATTCTACGTAGTAAAAATCAAATTTTTAGTTAACATATTTTTGTTTTAGACTAATTAAAAAAAAACAAAACAAATGCCTAAAATTCCGAACTTTAATTTGATAACTCACTACATTACGATAATAAATAAAATAATCATTAAAAATTATTTACTTTTGGAGCCACTGAACAGCTTATTTTTGTCATATATCAACGAAACCTAACTTAACTTAATATATTGCATACTAAGGTTCACTGGCACGTATATAAATATTAAATTAAGAACGGCTTATTTTTAATAAGCCGGCGCATTGTAAAGGCAAAAGTGATACACGAATAGAGTAAAAACTATCTACGATGGAAACAAAGAACTTTTCAAATACTCCATTTGAGGCAGGTTGCTGGCTTATCCAGTTTAATATCCATGATATAATTTGTGATGGGACTAGATACCATTTCCATATTAGATAGGTTCCCGGTTTATTCGGTGCCCGTTTTAGACGGATTCCACAGTACATAGATCGACGCGGAAAATTTCATCTTGAAAACCATCCATGTCCATCATGATATTAAATGGTTATGTGCTTTATTGCATTACGGTTTTAATAGTGAATAATGATTATCTTAGATTAATTCTGTAGCTCAGACGATTATTCATTTTAAAATTGTTGTAATTGGTCGCCAAATTTCGTTTTCATCGAATATCGTCAGTAAAATATAATAAAGCGTGTTTGTCGAGTTTTATTTTTTTAAACATACCTGACTCAGTGCCCATCTTTATTTTTCAAATCGTATTTTATTAAAATAACGATGCATTATAATTAATGTTTACTGCACGTAGTACCTTCCCAATATTTCATACTTACAACACCAAATAATTTTAAATATTTTGTTTATTTATGATCGCAATAATGTTACGAACAGTAATAACAACGTGTAAATTACAACATTTCACGTACGTTACGTATTACGTAATACCAGCCGAACATTTGAATATATAAATGCTTTTTGAAGCATTATCATTACAGTTTTCGAATTATTCAACCTAATTAACCTTAGCGTTCTACATTCGTTACTAATTCACATCCACAATTGTACACGTATACAACAAAAAAAAAACTCCTTTTAAATATAATAATTTTTTTTTTTGTTTTATAATTCACCGTATACATACGTCGTGTACAAAACAAATTAATGCAATACCGTTTTGTTCGACACACGATATTATGTTTTCACTATTGTGCACAATATTCCTCGGGGACTACGTACGCAAATTGTATTTGTTGAGTAAACACGTATTTATTTATAATGTAGCGAGAAAAACAAATTAATTTTTTTCCGTGACCACCCGCCATCCACACGAAACCATCGCAATGACGATATAATGGATCGAATGAAAGAACATGTTGGCCTATAATCTAGTAGAATTATCGGAGACTATCCGTCTTTTCGACGTTTTCATTTGAAAAATCGCGTATTTCTCCGGAATAGATATTTATAGTAAACATTTTGAATTTCATTACCATTCTGTTTTCCACGTATACTCCACGGCAAAATGATGTAGCTTATCCACGTGCCTGCATCTTTTGCATTTTATTGCTGCAAGGTAATCAAGCCCGGAGCCGCCGAGAAAGCAAGGGGTTTAACAAGTTTTTTCCGCTAATGGTGAAACGTAAGAACGATACGTTGTTCTGTATTCCACGTACGACGAGTTCATATCTATTGTGGCTCAGTATTGAAGTCGCAGTGCACGAAACCGGTAGAAAAGAAAAAAATTATTTACGTTTATCAGCATGTGCAGCTTGAAACGGTACGGTCTTCCGGTCGTACCGCCTTGTGATAAATAACTCGTTAAGTTTTTATCAAAATAATTTATTATGTAGAAAAATATTTACAATGTAATAATAGTAGTAGTTATGTGGGGATTTAATGGATCAGGATGGATTCTCCGACTGCCCGCTCAAGCAAGTGGCGTGTCGGAAGATGGAGAAGTGGACTTTGTCTTCGACTGCCCGCTCAAACAAGTGGCGTATCGGTAGACAAGGAAAGGAAGGGATACAAAATATACAAAAGGTGTTTTAGGATCGTTCGATCCGCGTCATGGTGTAGGTGGCCTTGAGATGTGGGTTGGCTGGTCGGTTTGCTCAACGATCGGAAGATGTCGGCAAGTGCAGCTCGCTGGTCGTCACCGAGATTGCTTGCTGGTCGAGTGCCGTATATCCTGACAGGGCTGGCTGTTCGCGTTGCCGTGAAAACGGCAGTTTTAAGGATTCAGGATATATGTCACTCGATCGGCAGGTGTCTTCGGTGTCGATGTCGTCAGCAGGTGTCTTCGATTGTCGATGTCGGAGGTCTCGGCGTCAATGTCGTCGCTGTTATCTTTGATGTCGATGTCGGAGGTATCGGTGTGTCTCAATTTTCCACAGGTCTCAAAAGTATGTGTTTGAGATGAGTGGATGGAATGGAGTCTTGGAATGTCTTGGGTCGGATACGCTCGTATATTAACATATCCGTCGGCCTCCCGGACATCGCTGATTTGTTGGCCTTCGATGATTATTGTCGATGAAGAATGACATTTTTGACTCACCTTTGGTGCTATCAAATAGCAATAATATTAAATACGCGCTGTACGCGATGTTCAAGTTGAAAATAACAAAATCCTTCTATGTAACACTTTTAGACTCCGTGTGCAAATTAAATAGTACACCATAAAGTGAATGTAATATAATAAGATCTTAAATTGTTTAAAAAATGGTTTAAAAATTGCGTACTGGAAGCAAACAGGTATAAAGTATTTTTTTACTAGTGCTCATTAAGTAATTTTTTCGTTTTGATTTTTTAACTATGAAAACGGTAAATAAAGATACAGACTAAGAACAAAAAATTAATAATTGCAGTTGAAGTCTTACTATTGTGAATAGCAGTTGAATATTATAATAAAAAATAATACATTTTCACTACACTGACTAAATGTACTTTATTATTACCAATGCAAAGTCATACGCTTCAATTTACTACCAAGCGTCGTCCCAACATTTTACGCTGATATGATAGTTTGGTGTCCTAATAGTTATTATTTAATTTCATATAACTTTTATTGAATGCAATACAATTATAGTATACTATTAACAGTTAACAGGCAAAGTAGAATACAAACATTAAAATAGCAAAAGTAGAATGTAAACAAATAAATAAATACAATAAGACAGCATGTGCACTAATATTAGTACATAACAATATTAATAGAATCGCGCAATTTATCTATGGCGCATTTAAGCTATGTGCAACATACATTGATAGGACTAAGCATACGGTATATGATAAATTTTATATTCTCTGTTTATTTTTGTAGTAAAATTAGTTGTTAGGTGTATCATTAATTAATTTATATTTTAATTTTTGAATTACATAAAATTCTATAATATGACATGCTAATTGGCTATATGACTACACAAAATGCGATATTTGTATGTAGATCTAACTGCTCATTAACATACTTTTACTTATATTTTATTACATTGTACGAAAAAAAAGTATAAGTCACCAAAATAATTACAGTTCCTATTTAATTAATTACACTTCCGCATTCAAATGTATTATTATAGTATTAAAAGTAATTGAAATACCGGAACATCTATAGCCACAATGCTTCAACAAAAATTAAAACCTTGATTTTAAATTTTTATAAAGCTTAAACTAAATTAACCTACAGTTTTTGTTTTGAGAACCTATTCAAAGTTATTCCTTCAAAGTGTTTTGCGCGATTTTGTATTACACATTATTAAGACATATTATTATATTTTTAGCATTGCATTCATTGCTAATGACACATTATTTAATTCACCTTTGTATTCGAGATGCTAAGTTTTAGGCCTGACCATATGATTTCCTCTGATCATTCAATTCGGTATATATAAGAAGGCGATATAAAGTCTGAAAACAGATTTAAATTTGACAAGAAGTCTACTGGAGAATGTTCAGGTCAGTTTTTGAACTCTCTTTACCCATCTAGTGACTTCCTTACACTTAGTTTGATATTTTAAAACTTTTGTAAGTCATAAAATAAAAATGGAAGTGTATTGAATAACCTTTACTTCTATAGTTGATTTCGCGATGAATTCGAATTTTTTTTTAAAAAAAAAAATAGATATACTAAATCGATCGGACGAATAGAAGACGTTTGGTTTTTTCTTACACATAAATATAAAACATATACGTATTCGGGAGCATCTGATTTAACCGACTTAGCAAAAATTCTGATGGTACCAAGCTGACGGCAGGATATAATATATTAATATTGTCTATACTCTATGTACTTATAATTGTATTTACTTCTCACTTAAATACGGCGCGTGTAAACAATGAAAAATTTCCTAAGTGTGACTTTTACAAACCCGTGGGTTCCTATCGCTTATTTAAACAAGCTTTTAAATGAAACATTTAAAGACCAGATTTCCGTTCTTAAATTGTGGTTTTCAATAATTTTAGAATGCTTTTTGTTTGGTTTTTAATATTATATAATAAATGCCATTAAAATATGTAATTTATATTTGATTTAGTCAGTTGCTCGTATCATCAAAATGTTTTTATTGTGTTTTAGTTTTTAAAATTGTACTTATTTTCAATTCGCATTACGTTGGTGTACATATTTTCCAGAGGTCCAAATCTTGTCCAATTCAGAATACTATATTCTGTAATTGAAAACAGCTTAATGATTATGAGTTAAGAATGGACATTATTAGTTAATTACATTTAATAATTTCAAATTTGTAAAAGTATTTAATATTCCTTTGATTTTTATAAACGAAGTTCATTTAAAATCGTAAGATAATATTATGATAGTATTTCAGTGACAAAAAATTATAAATTATGAATTAAAATTGTATTGAAATTCAGTTATAAATCACAATCGTTATGCGTATTAATCACAATATTAGTTTGAGTTATTTTATTACGAAATTTTAATATTTTGTTCCACTTGGGGCAATTGGACGACAAGAATTTACTGACTGATTATACATTTTACATTCAACAGAAATAATGCTTACATGTTGTTTTTTTTTTTTTTTGATTCGCTTTGATATATTTTCAGTACCGATGCTTGTCCGTTAGTCGATAATGTGCGTTCGTTTTTAATATGATATGAAAACATCTTAGAATATTACATTTTTCTCCGTTCGTAGTTTTAATACAAAAATCTTTTTTTATTATTATTTTTTAATACAATTTGTGTATATTATTACTTATACCATTCGTGTAGTTTTCTTTATTAATTGCATCTCACGTTGTTTACCATTATTCATCTAAACATTTCAGTAACAGACGAATTTTACTTAAATAATTGCTTTTTTTTTAGTTTCACATTAATTTGAGGTAAGCAACCATACGAAAGTCTGCTTTGAAATATGTATATAATTACACGTGTACTTAAACGTACGTTGACCAGTACATTTTGGCTTAAGCAACAATACATTGCTGTCATAAATAATTATTTGATTTGTAACCGTGGATTATGCTAAGTGAAATTAATGTTGAATATTCATTAAGGTCTACTAGAAGTTCGTTGTAAATTAGATCATTGGAAATTGTCGAACAATATTTGGAAAACGCTTATTCCGGAAATTAAGGACTTAGAAAAAAATCATCGTTTATTATAAGGATTTAATTTTTTTACTTATCGAATGGCAATATACATGGAAAAATGTATTAAATTCGCAAGAGTAGATCGAGGAATTAATAAGAGTATTGTGAAAGGGCCAGAGTTTGACAATATAATTCAGAAATTAATACAATATCTGAGATATACATAATGTAGTGGAAAGTTTATACAACTGATATTTTATTACCGAATTATTTTATTTTACTGATAACATACATTTACTAAAGTTACGGCGGAAACATTATTTGCATTTTTGTAATGTTAAATATTCACAAATATAAGTCATAAAATTATTTTGCTTGGAACCTAATCAAATTTTATCTCTGTTTACATGGGTTTTAATGACGACGTAGAGGACGAGTATTAAAGTTATGATTCTATATCGTGCTTGAAAAAAATGAATTCTGTTTTTTTTCGAGGCCATTGAGGAAGTTTGGGGATTTCAAGATGTGAGCAGTGAGTACGGATGTCGGCATCTCCGTTATCATACAAGGATATTGAAATTGTTCAACAATAATATAATCGGATGAATTAATACTACTGATGGAGTTTCAGTGTAGTATTATTGATCAAACACTTTTTTACTGACCGTTGATATATCTGGAACAAGCTACACAGGTGTACTAATTGTGTAACTATTTAACAGTATCATTTGTTCCGATGTATTGGAAAAGCTCAACCATAATTATTGATTCGTACGTCGCGTAGAACGCGAACATCAATCACTTTATCAATTTTCGTGAGTGACCACTGTAGTGTTATAACTAGGGCCCGGATTTAATAATAATGCACTTAAAACCATACAAAAATGCTCTAAAAAACAGTTAAAAATATGTATTTACCCGCAATAATGTCTTTAAAATATGACAAATATATTTCTTTTATTAACTTATTATTTTTATTAGATACTAATTAATGATTAAGTAATTTATCATTTTTATTTAATAAGAAAAAAAAAAAAATTGAAATTGATGACTTGTAACTGGCCACGGTATTGACTGAAGAGTTGCGTTTCACTGATTGATAGAGTCTGTATTATTCATTATGAACATACAAAAATATACACTTAAGATTATGTCAAATTCTTCGTTTACTTTTAGAAATGTAGAGCGTTGCATTGAACATTATTATATTGTTTAATATTTTCAAACATCAAAGATCTTCTGTTGTCCGAAAGAATATTTTTGTACGTGGACATATTGCTCAAGTTTATATTAAAAACGAATAAAATTACAAAATAATTGTAAAAGTTGCCCTAAAAATGAAAGAAAAATCGAAAAGTTCAAAAAAAGCGAAATATGCAAAATAAATGTTTCGTAACTGAAGTCTCTGCTACACGAAACAAATTATGTACTTGAATAGCGTTGTCTAAGATCATCCGAAAAAAGATGCATTTTCAATTGAAATCCGGGCGACCCAGTTATAACTATCGATTACACCCGAAATGGTCTTAGAAAAAAAAAAAAAAATTGTTACATTGTGCTCTTACGTCTTCCGACCGGAGCACATCTCGCAACGATGTTCGCTTTGCACGCGCACTCACGTCGATACATTTTTAGAACTTAAATTGGGCAAAACGCGGCCGCCCGAACGTATTGGGAAAAATGCCGATCGGGCCTTTGCGCTATTGTCACGCGAGTGTTTTATCACAGTCGCGAGACCGAACTACAAACGAGGAATGATCAATTTTCTCATTGTACCCCTATCAAATAATTACGACGGCCATGCCGTACATCCTTGCGTGTTATACGATAAAACATTACACGCAGGGGGCGTTTATATTGATGACGGTTTCGCGTTAGAATTTCTGCGGAACGGAAACGGCGTCGCCGCGGAAATATAACGCGCGCGGCATACACGTAGGTACCCTTTTTTCGTATATTATTTTATATTATATTGAAATCGTGCGATCTGCAGCGCGGGGCTCGCAATCAATTTATTTGTTCCGTCTTATAACGTTCCCACATTTCACCATGGCTTTATTGCGTTTAATGAGGTCGAGTGTGTAGTGTGCTAGCGCGCGTTTAATCAAACGGAATAACACCGCGCGACGCGGGGAAACTATACTCGGAAAACGCGATGCCGTACGAATACGAGTGTGTGTGTGTGTGTGTGTGTGTTATGATTGAGTTGGCTGGGAAATATCTTAAAGCTCGTCGATATTATATAATCTATGTACAGGGTGATCAGAATTTCATGTTACAAAATGTATGTGCAATCGCAGAAAATAATTCCTCTTTAGAACGTGGTTTTCTTAGCTTTACGAGAGAATCGCTGTAACATGAAATTCCGATCACCATGTATATATTTGCACACGGTTCAAGAACCACTCACCCACACGCTGGTCGTTACATCTCAAAAAAGACTAAACGTAAGAGTTCGAAATTCGACACAGTAGTTTCTCTAGCACTTAAAATTTGCAATAAGAAGGGATCTTAAAACATTTTGAACTCGGCCAATACTGTTTTGTGCGAAGCCGAGTTATTCAGTGTACAGCCCAAACCTTTAAACCTATTTATTTGAAATTTTAAGCGAATGTGCTTCTTATAATATAATGTACTGGGTACGAAAGAATTTTTAAAAAATTGCATTTTTAAGGGTCGAAACAGACTTGGGGCTCTGGGCCGGATGTGTACATTTTTTCACCTTTAATTAGCTCGAAAATAATTCACTTTGATTTTTATAATCATCGATTAGAGTATGCTATGTGAATCAATAAGGTGTAAATAACTAAATATAAATAACATTACATCATACGACGAACGGGCGCTTTTTTCAACCAAATATTATTTTTTACATCGAAATAGTGCTATAATATGCTAACTATCGCTTTAATCTAAAATAGTATAACATCCCTCAGGCGAGTTTGGGTATAATAATCAATCAGCTAGCATAGTATACTATGTTATCATACCGAAGGTTTATATTCATTAAAACCGAAAAATATATTGGTTTTATTAGGATGAAAAAAAAATGATCTCTAGGTAAATCGATGTTTTCGGACCGGACGGTTTTAAACATAAAAACTATATTATATTAGATATGTGTCGATAATATACGTGTCGTAAGCTATCTGTTTCGTTTTATTTCCTTGGTCTTACCCGTATGGAAATAGAATCTGGTCGGCATGGTGGTACCCAGCGTAACGTGATCTTAGAAACGAAAATCAGCGCGAGCACCAATTAGTTTTTTCGATATGGACCGTATATGTAATCTATATGCACCTTATAAAGATGTGCACGCGCGCGTGACGGTCGGTAAACGAGATTCGGAATTCGATACAAATAATTGAAACGGTGCGTTCGCGTTCAAACACATCGTGTGTACTAGATGTTACGCGATAAAATGTTCAAAAACAACGGTGTGCAAGAAAGGGTGCACACTTGTGAAGGACGACGGCTTCTTTACGTTTATTTCGCGGGAAACGTGCGAAATGATTTTATAACATATTTTTGACTCAATTTCAAACCCTGAATACATCCGTTTCACATAACTAATTCGTTCTCGTACACGTGCGGCGCAGAAAAAACGATGAAAAAAAAAAAACAACAATTTTACAAGCAAATTGGTAAAACAATGAATTTCTCGTTATCCTACAGATTTATAGCTTTGTGTTTGCATTTTTATGTGTACTTCAACATCGGAAAAAAAAAAAAAATACAAAACAAATTACTACATTATACTCGCTTAACGATTGAAAATATAATTGTGCTAGCGAAAAATCAATGAATATGCAAAAACACAAGTAAAAAACGTTTGAAATCGGCGAACATCATTATTAATACACTCGTGTGTTCGAATTGGATAAGAGTAATACTAAGTCGTTCTGCATCCCAGTCGACCGATGATATGGTACGATGTCGGTCACCCGATCGGCCTTTGTTCTCGAGTCATTACTGCGAGCCGTGTACGTTTATTTGTTGTATTTATTATGTTTTTTTTTTTTTTTGTATTCAGTGTGCAAACATAAGCTTATGGAAATCGCCGCAACTGTATTGTCCCCCGGAAAACGCGATGCGTATCATCGAGTACGAAACCGCATTGCGCCGCGACTTTGCGGTAACGCAGAACTTCTCCAACACGATGTCCTCGTATAATCGCGGGTGACCCCCGAGGCCTACGCAACAGTACCACCACCGATAGTGTCGCGCAGGGTCTAGATTATTTTTTATCCCCACCCACTATCTAGTGGAAACTTCTCATATTTAATCTAGATAAACGATGAAATTACTATGTACCTAATTGTCAACTAACGTTTAATTTATATCCGCGTGGATAAATACAATACACCGGGAATAAGCACTATAAAATTAGTGTGATTACGATTGTTTGAATCTATTTCTCATGAATTCGATTGAATCACAATTCTTTATACATATACGATGAATACTTCGTACCACGTGTGCATTTTTACAGTTTTCACACGAATAAAACACTCACCGTACTTGGTTTTACCCAAAAGTTGATTTAATATGCGCTACAACACATTCCAAGCGAAAAAAAAATCAAGGATAAACTATTTATGTAATTAATGTTTCTGTAATTTAATAATTAATAGTTAATGAACAACTGTACGGTATATTATTGTAACAAGTCGTATGTTAAAATACTTAAATATCCTTAAAAATCCAACAATTTACTACGAATATTAATTTAATTATAATTTTAAAAAGTAATATATTTTTGATAAAAATGAAACTTTCTATACGTCACAAATTAAAATGTATTCATGCATCTATATACCAATACCAATTTTTGTATCCGAGTTTACCACAGCGATTATATTATAGTGAGCGAAAACTATCTTAACTCATGAATCTGGACCACCAGATACTTGTGGTCGTAAAATTATTTGAGAATAAGTTATTTCAAATTTTTTATCCACTTTCTCAATGTATATTATACATACGCGTAAATTCCTTTACAACATCGTTGCTTAAAAAGTTTTCAAATTACGATTATGAATAGATAAGTTGGACCACCAGCTCCTTGTAGAAAATTTTCTAAATTTTTTATACTTCATTGTGTAGGCCGGGTAAAATATGATTTCTAATTTTATATGCAAATTGCTTATGATGCGCATAACTCGCACACGAGTAAAAAATATATCTTGGATTTGTATAATTGTTGGTCATGAAAAGGTTAAGTGTAACTTTTCAATGTTACATGCAGGAGGATAATAATAAATTATGACTTTGTTTCCTTTTAATATATTATGTTAAATATTTATGAAATTATCTTGTTTAAAAATTAAACACATTTTATAATAATTTAAAAACACATTTAGAACTATACATTAGGTTGGTATGTAGTTTTTTGTTTTTTTTTCATCATGGTTAAATAAATTGTAATTAAAATAAGATTTCGATTACATTTCCTGCATTATTTTCGATAATTTATTTTTGTAATTTATTTTTATGATTTTATTGTAAATTAATGTACAAGGATGATGAGTATAATTTATGAATACAATTTTACATCGTCAAAATAGAATGATTGTTATTCAAAAGTTTAAAAACTTTTTTCATATAATAAATATTGAATTAAAATACAGTTAATTAATTAAAATAAAATAATCGATAAATTTTAAGTTGTTATGTATTATATTATAAACTATTTTCATTCTTTATAGCAGTAGATAATGATATCAGGAGTTCAAGAAAACTAACCTAATTATTTTTAAAAGAATATTTTTTTGAATAAATAATTTAACGAATAGCACACGATGTCACGAAATTATAATACGTACGATTAAAAGCTTCTGAAGTTGTTATAAATTATATTAAGACTTCAAAGAAAATAATAAGTTTATCACGAATTGGTGTTCACAGTATGTTTTTAACTATTATTTTCACCAGCTGCTTCACCGATGTTCGTGTACGTATGTATAAAAAAAATATATAAATTTGATCATAACAAATTAGTCATCTGCTTAACTAATGAACATACTAGGTTAGAGAGACCGTTGATTGATTTTGTTAAATCGCTACCCAGCGTATGACGGTTAGCCAATAAAACCCTCGGGACGTGACAAATTTGCTAACAGCATATATTTATACTGACCGGCCGGTCCGCTCGACCAACCTCTAACGTTCACCGTGCTTTCCATGGAAATGCTATTGGGACGGACCAGGAGTTTACCAATTGAACACATTTCTTCCAAAACTTCGGCCACATAGGGTTTCAACAAATCGTGTTACGACCGTGTAAAAGTTCCGTTTAAAACAATAAGTACAGCGAACATGTTACGATAGGATACGATTGTTTCGTCACAATCTGGTGTACTCGTGTGAACACGATAATATTACTATACGTACGAATATGTGCTTGTGAAGTTAAAATGAAAAAAATAATAATTTTGCTTTGCCGATCTCGGTCACGCGGAAAATAGTTTTTAATTCAAGAACTCGAAATGAGAATCTCGAAAATATGTTCGAGTGTAATGTGTCAATTTATAAAAACAAATAAATAAAGTAATAACGCCGCGAGCTATTTGAAATTGACTGAGTATTCTTTTAATACGCGAGACATGTCTCCTTCTACAGATAAATCGTTGTATATTATTTGACAATCTTCGCAATAGCCGCAGGTTTAAAATGTGTAGCCTCGCGACAGTACGACTGGAGCGCTACGGTTATCCGAAATCAAATCACATCATACACGATAAATACAACACGATCATCGTTGTCCTAAAATATTATTGTTCGCTATAGGCTTTGGGATGACTGAGCATTTATCTTATGTTGTCAAATCACTTGCGGTGTCAATTTCTCAAGTTGGTCAGTCAGTAAGATCGACCTGTTAAATTTCCTTTATTTCAAAACGGTCGCGGGAGTGTGCTGTACCGTAATTATAAATGGTAAAAATCCGTTTCACCGGTAATATTGTATTCCGCCGTCTTCGTTCATAGTTTTTAAATCGATATTCAAGAAGTTTGATTGCCACAGTCTAGTGTAAAATACTTTAAAATGTATAAAGTACAAATAAAGTTGCTGAACGAATGTAAGTATAAGTTTGTTCGTAGAAAAAAATATCAAAATGTGGTTTTTATAGGTAATTTGTATATTGTTAAATAGTTGTAAAAGATTTATGTTTTTTTTTCTTGATGAAATAAGCACATATACCTAATTTACCTAAATGTTAAACACTTATAAAAAAAAAAAGTTCTTTGAAATTGTTCTAAACAATATTCTTTGAAATCATAATGTGTTGAATATTACTCAATATATTAATTTTTTTTAACAAAATAAACATTTTATGGACGTTATACAAATTTGTTGAGACCTATGAAGATTTTAAAACTCTTTGTCGCATAGCAATTTAGATTTTTTTAATCTCTAAAAATAGTTCTATTTGCAAATATTCGTGATTTCTAGTTGTGTTGTTCGGCGATCACTTTCAGAATATCCCTTATTCATATTTTAATTAAGATTTATGACGGTTCTATATCGTGTGTATATCTTACCAGCAATGATGATGATTAAAGAATTGTTGGGGAAATTAATGAAATGGTTGAAGTTGTTGGTCGTAGGTTGTTGTCTTAAATAATTGGTTTTTACAACATTGCCGTTGTTCAACAAAATTCCATATTACTTTAAACATGGGCCGCGGATTATTAACATGGCCTACAAGGGGAATTGTAATTGTTTTTTATAAATGTGTATTCCTGTTCACACGGTTGTACAATCGTTTAGCTTAACGGGTGATTTCATCATGCACCAGTATTATTGTTGTACACGGTTTTTTGAAATTAACTGCTGAAAAAAATGGCTCTTTTAACGATCACTTTTCCAACGAAGACTTCAGAAAAGGAGCGATAAAACAAAAAAAAAAAAAAGTTTAAAACCCCTAAACGAACCTAAGAGAAACTAGACAACTGTTAGTGTGAGTATACCTGACGTTGATCGAGCTCACCAATCATCACGCGTAATGTGTTGCCTGTAATTACATATGTACTACATAAAGAACATATAATAACAAATACAAATTATAACAAAAATTCATGTTATGTGTTAATTTCGTATGAAGAATTATTATTTTTCACTAAGCCACGGGAAATCGATCTCTTGTAATATTTATGTTTGAATACACAATAATTGAACTTAACGCACGCAAAGAAAAACTGTTGGACATTCAAACAATTTCGAAACATATCAAATTGATCAATTTGAACCAATCTGAATCAATTTGAATAATTATGATATTTACAATGATTTAACGCTTTTGAAGGGCACAGTGTTTTTATCATCGCCAGTCAGCCATTTATAACAATGCCTATAGTTAATATTCATATTTTTGGTAATTTTAGTAACTTTTCTTGCCTGGATTAACAACAATTCCTTGAAATTATTATCAACGACTATATTCTCGTTATTACCTAGGCATTTATTTTTGACATTAATTAATCATCATCATTGTTAGTTAAATATACATAAAGGGTGATTTTTAACCATCCTAGACCCCCGTTTTGGTCGTAAAAATCCTTAAATTTGTACTTATGTTTTCTATACATTTTTTGTTCTCGCCACCTATAGTGTGTCCTGTAGCAATAAAAACATTGATTTTTCAAAGGGAATACCATATTTTTTTCGCGAAATATTATTCAGTTAATTTTTGTGGAATTATTAAAATTTAAAACTGTGTATGTGAAAAGTTCAAAAATTAGAGTTTCTCGACTCAGTAGCAATTAGCGATTGCGATTACATGTGATTTCAAATTATATCATGATATTCGGTACAATGTCATTCGACTATTTTCCTTTATACGTAAATTAGAATAATTCAAAAACTACACCTTCAAATTCTGAATTCGATACATCGAAATTCGCAGAAAAATGACCTCAATTAAATACTGAAAAGAAGAAAAGGTGTTTCCATTTGAAAAAAAAAGTTTGCATCATCACATGATGTCATTAAGGTGGTATAAAAAAAAAGTTAAGGAAAGTATAGATTTTATGATAACTTAAACATTAAAAAAATTCCAAATTTAAGCAATTTCATGACCAAAAAAGGGTTACCCCCTTTTGCATGGTTAAAAAATTGCTTTTTATATTCAACTGACATTACAATTAATATAAAGCATTTTTTTTTTAAATATTTTTCATTGATTTGTAGTACACTGATTGATCTAAAATGTTGTGTTTGAAATTGTTCACATAAGTTTATCGATCATTTACTAATTTATAGAAAATAATACGTGTTGATTCTTTAGACTGAATTATTTACCCAACAAATAAATATAATCCATATTCATTAATTTATTTATTTGATGCTGTTTCTATTTTTTTTTTTGTGCACTTGGTGGGACTCATATGATTAACACATTTGAACTGCGGGAAATCAAATGAATCTGTTGAACGTATAAACTAAATTTACAAATTGAATTGAGAATTGACTTATTGTTAATATACTATAACAGTTTTAAAATAACCTCATGAATTCGATTATTATTTTCCGTAACGGTGCATAATATTATTTGTGCGGGGAGCAGTCAACCACGCCATAATTTGTTCTATCGGGGATTGAGTGAAAACATTAATCACAAGCATAACATAAACTCCTTTAGACATGAAAATTCCTTGTTTGAGTCAAGTTATAACATAAATAATGTAGTCGTATAGTGTATAAAGTATTAAATTATGTATTCGTATGGTACTGTTTAAGATATATACCTATTCAGCTGTTTACTTGGATATTAAGTAAAAGCAAAGTTATATAGTGTAGTTTTGTGAGGGAATAATTTTAAAGTTTTCATATAAATAGGAGTTCCTATTGAGCTTTTAAACAACGTTGATGACAGTACCTATAGAATACTTAAGCTTAAATATTATAATATAAATAAAAACTAAAATACTAAAAGAAATTGAGGCAAAATGCGGAGGTAAATAAAAAAGAAAGAAAAAAATAATCGAATATATTTTGTATCGGTTACATAGGTTGGTGTTCTACAATAAAAATGTTATTACTTACTTTATAATGTAAACAGATTATGAACCATAACATTATTCCAAACATTATCAGACAGATATTAATTGCGAATTTGTTTTGATACAATTAATATATTAATAAATACTATAAAAATAATTCTTGTTCATTGAAAGAAATACACGTGAACAATTGCATATAATATACTAATGTAATATTTTTAGTCGAGTACAATCAAATGTTTTGAATTTTTAATCAATTTTTTGCTTTTATAATATACAGCTCCATATTATTGGATCCAATTAGTGAAAATCATCAACTATCGAATGTGCATTTAAAAAAATAGTGAATTGGAATCAATAATCATAACGCGATATCGTTATACGATGTGCATAATATACGTAAATAAATTACATTATACGTTTATGTTAAATTGAATACTAAGAGGCTGATAAGTGCAATTAAAACACATCATGCCGATTAAAAATAATAATAATACGTAGAGTATTGGGTAAATTTTTTCATTGGAATATTATTGTTATTGCACGGGAATGGAAAAATGTTGTAAAACGAACAACAATGCAAATTACAATTATTTTAAAAGAGAATCGATTATTTTCGTTAACCTTTCCAGAAATATTTATAAAATACTAGTTCATCGGGTCGAAGTAATTGAGTACCAATCAGGCGAGGACGCGGCGTTGGCACACGATCGTCTGTCGGTGGTTACGGTGTAAAGAAGTGACGGGCCAAAGGTCGAGTTGCCCGTATAGTCGTTCTCCGCTTGTTTATTGCGCACACGAGCTTTGTTATAAAGGCTGAACATAATTACTTGTACGAGATCGAGGAAAATAGGCACATTTGGGTAGAACTGTTGAAGGTTTGGTGCATTATGCGGTGTACAGCACTTTATCGCGTTTCACACTGCAGCGATAGCAATATAGTTTTTAGTTCGTCAGAGAGCTTGACAGTATATAATATACATATATAGTTACGCGTTGACAGACAGTTATTGTGTTCGGGGATGTTTAAACTAGATTTTAATTTCTGTACGCAGAAACGACTAGTCTAATATTGTAGTCGAACGTTATAATAATACTCTGAAATGACGGCATAATATTTTTTGTGACACTACGCTGCGGACGGCGCGAATCACTTCGTAGCCTCGATTCGTGTGATCGGTTTGTACAATATATGTTCATCACCGGGGCTGTCGGGACGAAGTTCTCCGATAAAAAGGGGTTAAACTGTCTTACCGAGTCGGAATGTTAGGTTACGGCAGGCTAGTTAAAGATTGTCCATGCTTGCGTTACGATTCGCCGTGGAAACTGTTCAGAAGTAGTTTTACAATAAATGGTCGCTAAAAGAGCCGACGCTATTAGGTTTGTCGACAGAACTTCTAGTCATAAGTGGCACAACGACGGCAATTTAACTGCTGCGATATGAGTTTGACATTTCGGTCGTATTATTATTTTTTGGACTCGGCAGGACGACGAATTCGTCAAACTCTCGGGCCACAACAGTGATTTTTTTGGTGGCTTACATTTTTTCTGCGTTTCTTAATTTACTTTTGGTATGAAGAGAGGGACCTGAAGTCCTCACGGTGTGCAGTTCTGTTTGCTATAAATTGTGGCATATAAGAGAGAACGGAGTAACGTGTACAGGGCCGTAGAATCATTGTGTCGGCTGATATCGAACCATCATCTTATTGACAAAGTTTTCGATTTCTATCTGTTTTCATGGTAGAAATGGAGTTCAAAACGAAAATATAAAGATCTCCACAGCCAGATGAAGTATCGAATAATGTAATATTTTTGGAATCCTTCTTTACAAAATATGTTATTTATTGTTATATCAATAGGTAGCTTACTAGATAATACGCAAAGCTTTAACAGATAGTATTTTATTACGATGAGAATAAAAAATAAAATAAAATCGTTTATTCTGTTGTGTTCGATGGCGATATTCTTGAATTATTGCCGACTGGTTTATTTAAAATAAAAATCGTTTTCAATTTATTTTGAGCCTTAAATTCGGCTAAAAGGTTCTGTGAATTATCATGCATTATTGAATACGTTCAATATCATACACTAACGAACCGAGACGTTTTCACTATGACTATACGTGTTATCAAAGAGATTTATATTGTTTATTTTTCTACCAAGAGACCTAATGATCCCGAAAGAACCCTTCTCTCTTTACAATTCACCGAGGTGTAAAGTTTTCCGAGAAGTTTCTGTGTATAATACCCATCAATAATTATATATTGCCCTATATTTACGATTTACCTCTACTTTCTCGGTTCTCGTATTATTCAAAACTACGAAACAAATTGTAAAATCCACGAAACGTATCAAGTTGTGGTTGAACAAGAAAAACCATTCGATATCGTGATAATATAAATATTTTTTTCCCTTAACTCGGACAAGTCGTAAAAGTTTAACTTTATAATTGTTTAAAAGAGTGTTTTTGAAGGTTTTTGTCTGACATTGTTGTCCTGTAAACTTTTATTAAAGAAAAAAAAAAGGAAATGGAATTAAATAAAACTTTTGTTTTCAGTCATCTTATAACGTAGTGCTACTTTTTGAATAAAACGATTTCATCATACTCAAACACCTATAAGTACAATACTATTTTAGTGATACTAAAGCGAACATTGAAGTGTAACGAAAATACCCGAAACATTAAATGTACGACAGTGTTGATTTTTTCTAATTTTGTAATTTGATATAAGTATCTTAATTGTTTTTCTAAACTTTTGGTTAGTCATAAATGGAACAAAAAGAGTAAAGCCTATATGTCTTATAATTGGTGTGACGTAGAACCGTGGTCTTAACGTTGATAATCCAAAAATATAAATCCACGTGAACTATTGTTTTAACCGAGCATATAACAATACCACTGTAGACCGGTAGTGTCGTAAAAACTCGTGTAACTGATGTCGCGTACACACAGATTACAATCTTTAAAATAATACACAGATTGTTTATCCTGTAACGGCCACCGACTTCTATAAATGTGTTGTATAAGTTATGACTAATTTCTTGTCACTCATTTCATTAAATTTAATTAATTTTTCTTACCGTAAAAGTTTTACGGTATACGGATGATATTTTATGAGTTCATATCATGTTTATGAAAGCGTTTGAATTGTTTGATCTGATACTTACATTGCGTAACGTAAAACTCTCATTATAACATGTAGATTAAATATATGGTGTTATTTTTGTACACGTTTCATATTATAATATGTATGCTGTGTTAAACGCACGAGGGTTTCTAAAACTAAAAGTACAATAACTTCATTTCTACAGAACCAAAAAGAAACAAAATTTCATTGCGCTGCTCAAATAAATAACGAGTCAAATTTTGTAAAATTGATTTTAAATAATAGTAAAAATATGTAGTTGATTAATTTTACTACGGTTTACTTTATCAATAGTTGAGTGTAAAAAAAAAAAAATAGATAGTATATATATTATTTACAGTTCAATGTTATGAGATTCTGAGTTTGCATGTATAACTTTGATTGAATAAAATAATAAATATAATTATTTTTTAATTTTCAATTTTATACATTTTTAATTCATTTTTAATTCATTCCAAAGTACATACATTTTTAACTTAGAATACACTATGTACATTAGAGCGTATATTTACAGTCGTTGCATTGTGTTTTATACGCACAATGTAATGTATAATAATTTATACAATATATTTCCGGTCCAGGTGGTCAGAATCCTCCAAAACTTGGGAAATAGCTTTTACCAAAAAAATAAAAACTCTGTCAGTTAATTTAATTTAATTCAAGACTAAAAGGGTTAAGTAGAGTTGGTATATTTTTTTTCTAAATGAGAGTACAGCTTACAATTGTTGATTACCTTTATTTACTGAGCTTAACATCGTATTAAAAAAAACAATTATACTCCTATGTTAAGGATAAAGATAATTGTTAAATTATGACACTATCGATCAACGTGTGCTTAGAAATGAGAATATCATAATGACAGAGAATATTTATTTAAAAAAATTAGACATTAAAGTTTAGATTCTGAGAGAATCGAGGAATATACCTATATATTGGTTTTATCATGATGTGTGTGTTTTTCGTTTTTTTTTTCGTGTCATCGTACTCAATGATGACTAGAAGGTTTGTTCCGACGTATACAAACGTGATACATTTATGAAAATAAATTTAATTTAGTTGATTATCCAAGAAGGTAATTTTATAAATGATCAACAATTTTCCGAATAATTGAGAAAAGCAGAGTAAAATAGTGCGAAAAACTTCAACCGAGACCGAGAATCAAACCCTCCGTCTAGTATATTCATCACGCACTATTCACTTGTTTATTTTTAATAGATTTTTCAAAAGATTTTCTTCATTTGGTTATTATTCTATAAAAATGAATCGTACCTACTCGAAACATACAAACAAGACACTATCGATATTAGAATTAATTGAAATCTTTCAAAACATTTTTTTTTGCAATTATTTGGAACATTTAAAGTTTAACCGCACTTCAGTAAGAAAATTGTTTCTACTACTATATTGACCATCTTTAGAAATATCAACTGATCCAACTGACCTCGTTCACTGAGAATCGTTTTTTCGAGAGAAATGGTACATTGGTTTCAAGTTTAAAGACCCATCCCTATATCTCACCCGACCGCGGAGTCCCACTTGTCCTAGGAGTTTTTTCAATTATCATCATACTATTTAAGTTCTTTTTAAAATGTTACTATAGTAGATTTATTAATTTATACATACATTTATTGGAAATGTAATGTACGTTATATTATATTTTAAGGAAAATATTAAGAAAATATCAAATGAGAAACGGATGTTTCTTATTTAACTGTTTATTTCTTGAGAGGTAATACAATAAATATTATATGGTCAGTTATATTTTATATTTAATATTACAGTATACTTAGTACATAATAAACAGTGATTTTAAAAAGCACTAATTTAATATACGGTTAAGGAGAAGTCGATCTAGGACATTCGCAAGTGGCAGTTTGATGTGGCCATTTGGACGTAGTCGTCATTGTATTGTGTCACGTACTCACGTATTATCGTATAACATCGTTTTATCTATAGTTTATGGCATGTATTCTACCCTTTTGCAATTTCTAAATCATGTTATGTGTCTGTATACTTTATTGCGTTGTTATACCTTGGCAAAATTGTTGTTATTTTTATAGTTCCATTTGATTATAGTTTATTTGTATTTTGCTTATAGGTCCGTGTAAAAGTGTGCATCAGTGAAGTTATAAATGTACGTACAATTTGGTTCATCGAATCGAACCATGATGGTAACATTTTTTTAGGCAAACGTTTAATAACCGATTCTTATTAAAAGTTTATCGACTGTTTGCGAAAAGTACAAGCTGGGCCAGACGTGATATGTAGTCTACTCGAAGCACGAAATAGTCTTCTCAAATCTTTTTACAATATACATAAATGCAATTTATCGATTAGATCAAAGTTGAATTATAATTTCGTTCTCACTCGGAATTTCATTTGTCTTCTTCTTAAGTTTGTTTTATTTGAAATTTGGCTCATTTCAGTATTGTTTTATTTATAATTTCATTAATTTCAATATTTTTTTATTTATAACAATTTCATAAATTTACACATTTTATTGTTTTATAAAGCAACACGATATTTTACGACAAATTACAAGTTGTAAAATTATATTTATATTTGTTTGACTTCCAATTGCCCATACGGCTACGTAGAAATGTCTCTGTCGGTTCAAACGAGTACGTCCAAATAATGGTCACGTTTAAATGTCCCTATTAGTGGAGAAGTTGAGTTATCAAACGCTCATAGCACATATGCGATTAGGTATGATAACTTAGAATTTAAAAGTTTAATGAAATTTGATGTATTCTCATGGAACAATAATAAGATTGATTTTCATATAATAGAATTGCAAAAACTATAAGTAATTAAGTAACTAATTAATACATTTAACGTGCAGGTAAATACATATATTAATCGGACGATATTGAAAACTGTATATTATGAAAATGTATTTCAATTTAAAGTGGTTTCACTATAAATACGAAATACAAATATATCGTATATCAAGTAAATCTGATCACGACCAGAGAAAGGGAACCATGTTTGCATACAAATCTCAGATTCTGTAACAATAGTTCTAGTTATTGGTTTACACATAAAATACATTTATTTTTCGATTCTAATAAAAAATAATTCAAATTATTTTATTACAGATACCGGTTCATTGTTATGATAAATAACACTGAATTTAAGGATAGTTTATGCTTTCTTTCAAAAGAAGACCATTCAAAATGAATAGAATCTCAGCACTGGTATTGATTAATTTAATTTTCAAAGAAACCTAAGAAAAAATGTTTTTGTATTCTTAAATTTATTTTTACTTGAGAGAAAAATAGATATTTCAAACAATTCAATGTTTTATAACAATACATACAAATAAGAAAAAAAAAATAGGAATTTTAATAAAAGAAATAAAACCTGCAATATGGTTATTAAAATTACCTATCTTAAAAAAGTTCGAAAAAACGTGAAAACGAATCGCTTACATTAATAATGTCAATAAGATTTTTCTGTAAACAAATTTTCGGATAGAAACTATATGTACCTAGCAAAAGTCCCATTAAGTACATCATAAGATTACAAAACGACGCAGATAATACTTCGGGTAAGTAATTTGAATAAGACGTTAAACGAAATGAAAGAGCAAGTAGTAAACAACTTGGGTAAAAATAATGTTCATATTCGCCCAATGAAAGCTAACATTTCATTTAACTACCTGCATAATAAACGATCTTTTAATATCATCGTGCGGGAGCGACGTGTCAGTTGACCGTCCAACAAGGGCGGATACAGAGGTCCTAAACGGAGGGGGCAATTTACATAAATTTAATAAAATAAACTAATAGAAATTGTCTTATTATTAATCGACATCAAATGAGTTGTGTACAGAAATCTGTCATACTCTCAAGAGAAACACTGGTGATGTGTCTTATCGTTATAGAACGCAAAAACTTTTAATTTTGAGCATGAAACTTAATGAAAATCTTATACTTAAAAAAACTCAATACCTATTAAACCACATTAAAAAAAGCATTTTGATACAAACAAGTCGAAAAGTGTTATTGAATATCGGTATGATTGTAGATTTGTATACATTATAAAGAAAATATTGAATTTGCACTGACATTTTTTGCCACAATTTCAAATAAAATATTTGATACTCTTTTATGTACGGAGGGGGGCGCAAATGCCCCTATTGCTCCTCCCTTGCCGTCCAATGTGGTAGCTAAAGTCCAATGACAATATTATGAACGTTTAGGCGCATAGGCACCATAAGTCACTAATTCACGAACGCGTGTACTGAAAATTAAATATTTACTTTTGCAGGTAACATGTATCGGCGACACGAGTCTCTTATCAGTCAGGTGACGAAAACGGCAGACGATGTGCCCGTGATCGTGACTCGATTGGCGAGCATGGAAAAGAACGACATTGATTACTATCCCTTTTCGCAAGTACTCCGGATACGTGTCCTGCAGGTAATCTACCTAGGATTTGGCATAAAAAAAAAAATAAATAAAGAACGCTGTTTATTCGGGGTTACAAATTAAATAATTTTTCCGGTGCGCACGGCGGAAATGAACGCAACCCGAATTCGGACAAAATGAACGAGTTTAAGACCGTCCGTAGAACATCATTTGTTATACATTGATACACGTAATGTTAGAAATTAAACATCCGGATTTAATATTTCTGAAACACCCTTAATCGTAGAATTTTTGATTTTACATAACTATTTCCTAAAAGGCTGTACAATATTACACTATTCAAGCATAATTATGTAAGCCATTGTTTTTTAAACTAATTAACTGTAACAGATAGATTATCTCTAGTGTTATGAACCGTTCAATCACAATAGCATATCGATTGAATCGGTTTAAAAACAAAGGCATCCATCTTTTGTTCTTATTCACCTATAAGTCCTTAGATTTAATGAAACTTTTGTACTTTGGACCATGACAAATTTTGGCTTTGGAAATTTTATTGATCAAATATTATTGGTACACACCTTTTCAATTGTTTCGGTATTTTATTTTCGATACGTTCTTTTATTATTTTCTCACCTAGCTAACGGCCATGATGCCAGCACAGCACTTGTGGAATCCATAGTATATTTTGTGTTCTCTTCTACCGTAATAAGATATCTTTTTCGTCAGTTATTAAAAAAAGTTATTACCAAGTACTTTTAAAATTAACGAACGTGATATTATAAAGAGTCAAGAAAGTATTTATATTTTTCGCTCGCCTCCATGTAAAAAATAATTTTATTAAATTTATATTTCAAGTTATAACACAGCCTTCCGTAGACACACTTAAAAATGTATAGTTTAATTCACACAATTGTGATCGACATGCGAGGAAATTATTTATCATACGCGTAGGTGCGTGTTGCAGGTGCAATTAATATTTGAGTTTATCGCAAAAGGAACAACTCTATAAAATATACGTTTAAAATTCAATGATATTCGCATTTATACTTAACGTCTTTTCAAGTGCCCAACTTGTACAGGAAATATTATACTGGAATTTTTTTTTTTTATTATTTTTGATTTGCACATTTTTTATTTTACTCGTATATCACTCAACTCCGACGACTATTGCAAATCGTACTAAGCCCGTCGCGCACTACAATCTGTACAACCCAATAGGTTTCTTAATAAATTTTGTTGTTTTGACTTATTTTTTAGATCACGAATAGTTCAAAGAAATATCAACTGTATAATAACAGAGATTACTTTTTACGATTCAGACGTTTTACACTAAACATGTGCAACACTGAAAAAAATATGAAGCTTGTGCTTTCGTTTTTATATTAAACTAATGATCATTATTTTTTGGATAAACTAAGCTCCACGCAGAGTTACTTTTTAAATATGTGATAAACATTCCGTTTATTTTTGGTAGCACGATATTATCATCCTTTGCCGAGGTAAACAAAGAATCTTTTTTTTCATTTTTATAGCATGGGATTTTTTTTCATTTTGTTTTGATAGGTAGGAACATTATTATTATAGTATGCTTTGGGGCTTTTCTAGAATACTTTTTTTAAGTATGATTTTTCATTTAAAACCATATATTTTAAGAAAATCACTTTAAATTATAGCAGTCATTAAAAATGACTCAAAACGCATTTCTCTCAAATGAGTTTTTATTGTTTTTAGTCAGTGTATTCTTATCGTGCTATATTGAAGAACCGCAATTCACTTGCAAACACATTCATACTAAATTTGAGCCAAAATATTTTCAGTTAAAAAATTTAGTAGGTTGTCAAAATATGAATAGAATTTAACAAACATGTGCATAAAGTTTGGTAAATAATTCAATTATTTTTTGTTTATGTTTAATGATAATCAAAAATTATATTAAATATTTTCAACTAAAACATTGGTTTGGCATCACACAATTATTTATAAATAATTAACTGTGTTTATGCATAGTACATATTTTAGCATATACATTCTAATTTAGTTTATACACAATTAAATTAGAAGTTGAACATTTGAAATTAAAAGGTAATAAATAAGTTTTTCAATAAAAACTAATTACATTTTTAAAAAAATATGTATATGTAAAAGATAGTTAATTATTGATTCTTGACATTTTCATCAGATTGTATAATATATCATCATTCAATTTAGAGCAGTGTTTATTTCTATTGTTTTTATAACTTATCTTAGGTAAATTCTTGGTAAAATAAATCGTTGGGTTTGAAATCAGAAATCAAAAATCGGAAATTGGTAATTGATAATATGCCTTTCGTAGATTGTCAAACCGTTTTAATTTGAAAACATCATGGGGTTCTGTACGCTACGTTATAATATCCACCTCGATGGTATTTTAGTCAATAAGCAGAGGAACTTAAGTACTACCTGCATAAAATAATTTCAAATTTTTTTTTTTTCATGTATCCTACTATATTGATTTTAAAATCGGTTTCTTTTTTTAACCTTGGACTGGTGATTTTTTCACTTTAAATTAGCTGGGTGAATAACTTTCGTTTTTAAATCACCTGCTATTTAATGATAATTCACATTGATTTAATAATATTTTTACCAAAATTATAACTTAATAGATAAATAATTATAAATATATTTCTATAGACTTTTTACAATATCATCATTGTTTTTTTCATACATAAATGCCACATAAAAATGGATGGTTCAATATTAAAATCTACCTGAAATATGAGATGGATAAACTTCTCATGAATAATAATAAGTATTTTATGTGGTTCAGCATCACTGTAAGAATATAAATAAATTTATCAAGTTATTTTTATCCGAGCTAACCGGTCATTAACCATTATAATTTAAATAAAGTACTGTCCATTTTTGCCCCCGTTTTTACAAGGGTAATTCATCTCTTCTAAATCACAGTAACGTTTTAAATATTTTTCACCAAACTTATCCAATCTTTAGATGTAATTTTTATTTTTTATAAAAATCTAGAACCGTATTGAGTTCTTGATTATTTTTTCCATTTCTTTATAATATATCTTGTCTTGTTATTTCGTTTCTACTGATTATTTTAATGTTAAGAAACTATAAAGTATTAGTTATTGCACTTGAACCTGCAGCTAAAACAATATTATCATTTATTTTTTATTACTTCTTTATTATTCGTTTGATCACGTTAAAGTTCTAATCTTATCCATCCGGTACGATTATTTTTAGCTTTTCTGAATTTAGTTGTTAAAAAAATAACATCACCATATTAATACAATCCATGTCACTTAATACTTAAAAATGTATTCATCGCAAATTAGTCTTACCATTGTGTAACTGAAAGTAAATTTAATTAACAAAATTAATTCCAATACGCGTGGTGCATAACATTAATATGTGCAACAATTTACAAATGAAAATTTATATATACGTGTATAAGGGTGAAAATGGTTGGTTCATAATATCGTTTTGATCGTACGTGTATATTGCCCAAAGCAGGAACGCTTACGGAGTCGAATGTTCTAGCAAACGCATTCGTTTGTTTTATTTGTATTCGAAAGATACACGAGATTATAATATGCAGGTGGGATCGCAATCAACCGGAATACCATATAGTTTTCGATTGCATAACCTAGCGGCATTATTGCTTTTCTGGCTATGCGTTCCTCTTTCTATCTCGCCGCAGAACAAATATTATAACATGTATATCTACATATATTGTATTAATGTTTATATACTTACCGGAAACTATTATCCAGGGACGAACAAATCATTTCTATTGGAGAGTTTGGAAGGTTGAAATTATAAGTGAACGAAGTCCATAGAAAAAAATATATACCATTATTTTATTAATTTTTATTTTTTTATTTCAGCAAAATCAATATCATTATTTCAATACAATAATCAAATTACAATAGTTAAATTATTACAGTGATAGTGATAAGAGCTGATACGTATACCAACTGAGCAAGCTCGTTTCTGGTATACGGAAGTTCCTATACATATTACTTATATAATATAATAAAATAAAATGACATGTGTCTTATACAATTCAGAATGATATATTTTACTTCTCTAAATAACATTATCTTATAATTACAACTAAACGATACTAATAGATAATCATTTATATTTACACATAGATACTTTTTAATAATTGATTTTTACACACATTCTCATCTAGGTCATTTACTATTTTAGTAATTATATTTTTTATATGATTTTTGTTAATTATATTTTTTACATTGGTTGTATTAGACTGATTTTCACATTCATACTTTATTAGACACTTTACATCATTTCCTAAATTGTTGAATATAGTTTTGACCATATAATCGGGAGCACTTTTTGTACTGGATAGTGATATATAATTAATCCAATTTGACGCGGTGCACGTGGGGTGCGGCCGGGTCAGGTTCGGTGGTGAGTGGTGAATTATGATATAAAAACAAGTCACGGTTTTTTTTCTGTGAGAAAAGAAGTGTTTGTTTAAGTTGAGTGCGGCGAGGTATCGAACGCACAGGATCGGATAAAATGGTGTCACACAAAAGAAAAAAATAACGAGCAAAATAAAATAATAAAATTGGTACCACGGGGGTACTACTGTATATTCGCGTAGCGCTTGGACAGAACAGAACTCGCGACGACCGAAAAGCACAGACAACCAGTCTTTGGTCGTTGTGCCCCCGTGGTACCATTTTTATTATTTTATTTTGTTCGTTTACTGTTCATGACTCAAACGTTTTACAATAACTAACTTTATTGAAAATTACAATTTATCGATCCACTAGCAGGTCCAGTTGACTTTGATTGCTTTCCACCAGTTGCCTACCATCTTTATAACAAATTGAAAACATTTAAGCATACGAATATCATGTTTTCCCCGACGTCACGGTCGGCTTAAGTCGATCAATCGTTAGTCGATAAATAGCTTCGGTGTGGGTTTTCCCCAACATCGGTACAGAATATGATTCAGTGATTCGTAACTTGTGGTCCGCAACGCTATCGTATTGCCGGCCGTACGCGCGAACACTACGTGTGGATGTTAAATGATGAAAAGTACGAACGAATTAGTTATTTTAAATGGTGTTCATATGCATGGTCAAAATGTGGCGTCAAAATATTACTCTTAAAGGGGTCTGCGTGCCTCCAGAATAATTCGACTGGTCAAAGGCAAAAGGGACTCAGTGACAGTCATACTTCTTTCCAGTCGTAGAGTTCAACGTACCGAAGGGAACTGATATAAAACATCGGCCGGCATTAAGGTTATCGGAATATCGAAAAATAAGATTTTTTTTTAACCTTTATTCGACCCGATACTCTTTGAGAAAACACTTTTAGTATATTTGGAATGTGATAAAAGCGTTTTTAGCTTCTTATTAGTTTTAATCACGATTCAAGATAATAATATTAAACATGTAATTAATATTTGTTTTATAAGAAGTTTCTGAATATTGTGTGCCTTATAGTTATCTCTTATAAGCAACTAATATTGATCATTCCTAAATAAATTGTGCTATGGCTTACATATTTCCTAAAAACTGTATGTCTTGAAATATCAATAGAAAAGTGTCGGTTAATATCGGGTATTGGGCATAAATTCGATAAGTCGATAATAATTACGATAAAATTATTTTCAATATCGGCTGATGGTTTTAAATTTTAAATATTAGATAAATTATTGATCTTATATCGGTTACAAATACCGGTTTATCTAATATCGCGAAAATCTCTTATCGGTTCACCCCTAATTTTCAAGAGGGCGACACTTCATATGTTCTTATTTTTGGAATTGGAGCTTAGGTTTTCATTTGAAATTTAGAAATGAGGTTATAATATATTTTCATTCTATTTCATGTTGAATGGCCTGACACTATAGTTATATTGAAAATATAATAGTTTTTAATCACATTATCAATATAATTAAAAACACACCATTTTTGGCGTTAGATACAGATTTTACTCGTAAAACCGTGTTTCATATCAATATTATAAAAGGTGATTAGTTATAATAGTAGGTAAAAAGCAAAAGGGGCTAAGCGAGATTTAGGGAGATTTGAAAAACAAGACTTTGTGTCGGCACAGGATACACTTGAGGGGGCATGAAAAAAAAACAGTGAAAAATATAGTTTTACGGTAACTTGAACATTGAAAAAAAATCAAATAAAAGGATTTCTATCGGCCAAAAAAAGGAGGTGAGCAAGTTTAAAAAATCATCCTGTATGTCATGTTGCATAGGCCCTAAATCTCGCTTAGCCCCTTTTATTTATTTTTCCTTAGTCCATATAGCCTTTTAGTGTATATAATATCTTATTCCATTATAATAATAGTTATTATTGTTATTACGATCATCTGCTCAACACACAAAACGCTTTTTATCCGCAGATCGTTTGCGGCATACTGGCCGTCGTCATGGGCAGCGTCGCTTGCATCGAAGAGAAAGGATCGTTTGCGAACCTCGGGCTGGGCATACCGACCGGACTCAGCACCGTACTGGCTGCAGGTACGTGGTGTTTTCTCGTGTTTTGTATTAATATACACCGTCATAAACATAAGCTTTTCGACTGTAGCCTAGGGATCAGGATAACATATATTTCATATTTTAATCGAACTTCGTGTTTGAAAAAAAAAAGTTTAAAGATAATTTTTTACTACCATGGTATTAAATAGTACATCGTTTTTCTGGAAACCAAGAAAATTAATGTGGTTGGAGAAAAATAAAAAGGTTGAGACGTCAACAATTTGAGTAAAATAAGATCCCCAAAATTTCTATCTTAAAACTTTTCGTAAATATTAAAATAAAAAATTATTTTCGTTACCAAAAGTATGTGATTCGTTTAAAATTTGAAACGTTTGTGTTCCTTGTCCCTACGAGTCTCACGCACAAAACATAATTTGAATATCTTCAACATCACGGGACTCGGGAGATATCGCAACGGGTAAACGTGTCAGCGGGACACGTTCTATAATAATACCCACGACATGTAAAGGTGCAGCGTTTACAAAGCCAGACCATGCAGCCAAGGCAACTTTAGGCTACACGATGGCGTATGCGAGTGCTTAATTAATACGGTCGGTGTTACGCGGTAAAATATTATAATAATTATATTGCTTGCACACCGGTGCGGTAGGTTCGTTCGCGTCGTCTGCGGTGGCTACGTTTGATTATTTAACAACATTAAAAGGTACACGAGATTGGTCGTGTATCATTTAACGACATTTCTTTGGCCAGCGACAACGGCCGATCAGCTTTTTCTCTCTCACTCTGTTAGTCGGTTAGTCTCACGATGCACACGTTACCATATTATTACTTATCATTATACTACCGTTATCGGCTAAGGAATAATTATTTTGTCGTGTCGCCCATGGTGTGGATTATAATTTTGCGTTATTTTGTTTTGTGAATCTGCAAACTATCGTTTGGTTTCATTATTTTTTTTTATCATATCATTATGTTTATAGTGCCTACAACGTTGGCATCCATAAATATTATAGGTATGTTATACTCTATAATTTTTGCTATATAGAGCCGTTGGTCGGTGTTGCTTTCTATAAAACAGCTCAATTTTATATAATTGTATTAATGTATTATATTTTATTTTTATGTACAAGTATCGATGGCCACATCTATTGGTACAACGGAATTTCTTCCATGATTTATATGCGTTTTTTCAATATTTTTTTTTTTTACTCCGGTCCACATATGTTTGAATGCTAGGCTCTCCTGGAATCTCTGTTATTTCGTATAGCTTAGTGTACTTTAAACGTTTTTTTCCTGATTGCTGTGTCATGGAGTTTACACCCTTAAGTTTATCACTGATATTTGTCTTTTTCTCTCTCGAAACATATTTTACATTTAGGGATTTCTTTGCAATCACGTCTCGTGGACACATTTTTGAAATGTTTTCCCGTTGCTTCTTTGATGTCTTTTCAGTGTGTCCAGATTGCTTTGTGTTAATTTCAGTGGCAGGAGCTGTTCTTTTCAATGACTTTTCATCTATAGTGATAGGTTCTTCTGAAATTAGAATAGTATGATTTAGCAATTTTAATGATTTAATAATACAATTCGAATGGCACTTTGTCAACATCCAAAACTAACTCTTAGGTTTATCGACAGGAGCGAGTGGCTGTACCGTTGACTCCTCTACTGCTTTCTGATCGAAAACTTTAGTATCGATTGACTCAATAGATTTTCTTCCATGATTTATATGCGTTTCTTCAATATTAATTTTTGTTTTCAATGTACTAGGTTCTCCTGGAAGCTCTGTTATTTCGTACAACTTAGTGTACTTGATACGTTTTTTTCTTGAGTTCTGAGTCTTCGGGTTCAATCCCTCAGGTTTCGCACTGTACATCGTATCATTTCGTCGTGATACATTTATTTCATCAATGCATTCCACCAACAAGACGTCCACTACACTTGAACGTCGTTTTGCGATTTTCTTTCGTAGGTTCTTTGAATTTTTAGGGGTACTTGAAGATTGCTCTACCTTAACATCCGTGACAGTAGACGTTATTGCTAATGGACGACCTGATGCAGTGATAGTTTGCACTTCTGAAATTAAAATTATTTTTGTAAATTTATTGGTTTTATGAATTCGATTCGTAATAACTATCAATAACTTACTTTTTGATGTAACAACGGGGGCGATTGCCTCCACCGAAGACTTATCCAATGCTTTCTTATTCATAACCGTACTGCTATTGAAAAGCTCTGGTTCTTGCATTGTCTTATCAACAGATATCTTACATGGATAAGTATGCACATCTTGTACATTCGTTTTCGGTGCACTTATCAGAATACTGAGTTTTCCAGGCGTCTCTGTTGTATCGCATAGCGTCGTGTACTTGATACGGCTTTTCCCTAACTTCTGTGTTTTCGAGCTTAGACCTGTAGGTTTAGCACTGCAATTCGTCTCTCTATTTTCAATATTGCGTTTTTCCATTTTTCTCGGTTTGTAATCAGTAATTTTCGTTTTTCCTCTAAGTAGCGTTGACTCTTGATCTGTCAATGTTTTCGCGCCAATCTTGTGCGGCGACAGTTTGAGGCAAAACTTGTTCAATAAAGACGTTCTTGATTCGGATTGGAACACATTGTAAGTTCCATCGTAGTTCCTTGCCGAGAACTCTTTCCCGGTGGGTTCAACAACTTCTTTAACGGTCATTTCGGTCATTTTCACGTTATTCGTCGTTATAATATCTGGTTTCGCCAGACACTTTTTAATGCGATCACGTAATACTTCGCTGTCCGTCACTTGATTTGTTGTCTTTTCAATTAAGTTGAATTAATGTTAACAAGAGGCAATATAACGTGCAATAAGCTTTCGTTAAACATAAATAGTGAATATTTTTCATTTGATTTCGTAATATTATTTTATACATTATTAAATACGTGTTATGGTTGCTTTGGATACGTGAAGTGCTTTGTACTATTGTTTGTGGTGTATTTTCAAAAATTAAATAATATAGGATATTCGTTTATACTCATAATACCAGACGAATTGAGCACGATAATCTACAAGAACAGCGGTAGATTTTTGCACGTATTGCATTTTATTATAATAACTATTTGCAGTTGTAGCGAGTATAACAAATGAAGAAGTCAAATGTTCTGCGGTACCGGTAAACAGTTTTCTCAATTTGAAAATGTTCTTAACGGCCAGATTCAATTTGTTGTCAATAGGTTGTCTCATTCGCGTCGGTGGTTCTAGGGTTTTCAGCGAGTGGCGACCAACAAAACCGCTGTTAAACACCCTTTATACGTATTTGCACTTGTCACGATTTTAGCGAAAAACAAACGATTTTTTAATTTCGCGCCACGGTAAACATGAATAATAGGTCTTTTGTTGAGTCTCATCAACTGTCACCGTAAGCGTCAGTATCTGAATCGATGGTATATTTTCATATCCGTCTTGTGGCAGTTTCCCCACCGATTCAGTTACCGCTGGTCGATGGTTTCAACACTTTTGGCGACCGTTGCAAGAAAAAACGATTTAATTTTTTTTAGCGGATTATGCATTTTTTGACGTGGTGTACACCGCTACCGGCGACAACAACGAATACATTGTGATTACTTCGCTTTTACAGTCCATACAGTGTTTTAAATTTAGTTTTAAATTTACTTTTTATATCCAGTCAGTTGTTCGACGATTGTTTAAGTGTATTGATTTATCACTAAAAATTTATTTCGATTTATTCATTTAAAAAAAAAAAAATATGAAATTTAAGGGAACTTTAACGGTTTGACAAATAAATAATACCACGTACATGTATGCTACTTTGGTAATTAAAATTATAACCCAAATTTTAGTTTAAATTGAAAACCATCGTTGCGTCGTATACATGGATAGGATTGGCATTCGATTTGTTGAAACCTTAAAGGTTATATTATAATACTCTTTAAGTATGAGATTATTTTCTACTGGTTTAAATTGTAATAGTAAATAATTATATGTATATATATATTAGGGTGGTCCTTAAAATTGAAGATCAACATTTCAACTGCGCCACCTTCAAATTTGAAACTAAACTATAAAAAAATAATATCTGTATAATTTTATAACGATAGTTCAACCCTAAGACGTACCTCAAGAGGGTTGAAATTTCTTTTAAGAGGGTGTATTTTCGTTTTTTTTATATACCTAAAAAATTATTGTAATTAATAAAAAAGTGTACATCATATTATTTTTAGACAATGAATTTATTTAAATTAGTATTTATAATGTACAATTTTAAATTGTTATAAATTTTCAAATGTGTTTTGAAAGTGTACTTCGTTTCGCGTCAGGATACTTATGCCGGTAGTCGTAAACTGTCTGCATCAAAAATTGTTTTTGTTCCTCGTCTTTAGTAATTTTGTCATTGAAATCAGTTATTAATTTTACTCCCCTCTCAGCTGCATCATTTACAACTTTAACTTGTTTAAGTACAGATATACCTTTTTGGTAGTTGACATTTTTGTACCATTCCTCTGGGTTTTGGTTAAGGAAATCTGTATCAATGTTAAACCTTTCAAAAAATTTCATCGATGAACTATTGATAAAATCAGAAATTTGTGAACTTTTTAGCAATGTTAAATTATTCATCGGGGAAATATAACGTTTAATATTTTCATTTCCATCTTCAATCTTAAGTGAATCTACCATTTTTATTTTCATTGACAAAGGAATATTTGAATCAAATACATCAAATACATATTGTACTTATTAATATTTAGTGTATAGAAATCCATTAATATTTTCCGTATAAATCTCATGGTATTTTTTAAACAGTTTAAATTTTAAACCTAAATTTAATACTCACAAGGAGGTATGAGTGGGTAGATACTTGATCGGTTAACAGCCGTCCATTAGTTGATACAATTTTATTAAGTTAAAATGAAACAATGATTTTTACGAAGAATTATTTCCCTCCGCATTTACATCGTGGTGTTGTAAAAAACAATTGTTCTTTAACGGAATTTGATCACAATTTCTTTCCGAGAACAGTACCTACCGTCGACGACGGTTTAAGATTTTTTTTTTTTTTAATTAGTTATGAATCATGGAATTTTAATTCATAGAAATCAATTCAATGCACACGTGTGGAATGCGTTTGAAATGATAAATTTAAATAATTCCGAATAATTCTACACAACGTAAAACGTTGTATTAAAACTCCAGCATTGCTATACGTGAACCAATACGTTTTCACACCATATTATTTTTTCCACGGATTTCGACGAATATATCGCATATTGTTATGTAAACGAAGCTGTGCGGGGCTTTGAAAATAGACAAAGCTATAAACCCATTTCCATATTTTGTGATAAAATAAATTGTGGATTATAATCTATTGCGTATTATATATATATATATATTAATGTTTTTACCCCTATCAAACCCTAAATAGTTCACTGTTGCGTCAAAGTGTATCGCATAAATAATGTAAAGTGATCATTACACTCGAGAAATAGAGAGAAAATGAGAGAGAGATAAAGAGAGAGAAAGTGAGAACGGCGCGTATTCTAATTAAATGTCCGCTATAGGTTTCGTTCAGACACAAAATACGTTTGAACAAAAATATAGCGTTAGTCTTACGTTTGATTGAGATCTAAAACTCGCATTGATCTCGCTAAAAGCCAGTATATAAAGTTCATCGAAAACTTTTTATCGCTTTCGAGAAAAACATACATCTGTGCGAAACAGGAACGTCTTTCATCAATAGAACGGTTGTTTTTGTTTTATTTTCACGCGAAAAGCACCTAACTTCTCCCTTTTGTTATTGTACCTATTTTTTTTCCGGGCGATTAAACATCTTGCAAAATTCGATCGAATACCAGTTGCTAGCCATCCATTACGAGGTTATTGAAAATATTTATATTCTTATGTAGACGTGTTATTAACAATAACAATTTACGATTATTTAAAATAATATGTTCTTCTATTATGCTGTATGTGAAAATAAAATTATTTAATATTCGTTTTTAATAATTTGTATTATAGTCTCATCGATGCTTCGTCATACTAGGGATTCACATTTTGTATCTCATTAATAATTATTGTTTTCGTTGAAGGTTTAATCGAAAGTACATGCAAGTAATATTATATTGAAAAATGTAATACTGTACCATAATAATTGTATCATGATAACAATTACCGTTAATTAAGTCTAATGATTTTAGATTGCCATTTTTCATAATGAAATCACATTGAAAATACGACGTTCAATTTTCTAATAAATCATAACGTTATAAACAATATAATATATCATTTTCGATTCACTGCAGTTTTCGGATACGATTATTTAAAAAAAAAAATCCCGTTAGAGAACGTCAATAAAAACCATTTACGTAAAGTATTATTTCTATATCCATATTCCTTATTGTTACGATGGATGATATTTGCCAGGTGCTGATGATTTGTTTCAACTTCGAAACAATAAAATCGCACACGCAAGAGTTAATAAAACAATATGTTCTGTGTCTGGGCAGAAAAGTAGCCATGGACTTAGGATATTTTGTACAATACGGTCCATACGTATGTAGATGATTTAAGGACCGTACGCGAGTATAGCATATTAATCGAAGCGTAAAAGACGTTTGATGAAAATAAAAAAACTGTTTGAATTAATGTTCAACAAGGAATACAATTATTTGAAGGCTTATTTTTGTTATTTTCGTATTTAAATTCATACCAAAATTATGTTATTAATATTATAATATTTTAATCATATACTGTAACCAGTGTAACCGATAGTTTTTTTTTTTATCTAGGTTATTTCCGATAAATACAGAGTTAAAGTCAGACGACTAAGACTTATAAGTATATTAAACTTCATGATGAAGTGTTGTTTTTTATTCAATGTGTAGAGTGGTCAGTGAAAGAGTTGGCTTATGAAATTAACTATGGTGAATAATTTCACCTTTTTGACTCAAAAACATCGAAAAATAATCAATGCATGTTTTTAATAACCATAATCTACTATTTAGGGAATTTTTACACAAATTGTTACCAGAAATATTTTTTTTAAGATACTTTACATATTATTATAATATTTTCATAATTCAGTTTTGTGGATTTGTTTATTACCACTAATAACTCGAGAAGAATCAATTTTCAAGCTATAAGTAATAAAAAAGTAATGTTAGTTATAAAGTTCAGTGCATTTTTAACTAAATAATGTTATAGAATTTCGTGAAATCTGTCAAGTTTTGTCGGAATTTTAAATTTAAAAAAAAAGAAAAATTGCCGCCTAGGTTTTTAATATATATCTACACAAGTAAGAAAAATGTATAAAGAACTGTGTATTAAATTTTCATGATTTTTTGCCGAATCAAAATTATGACACGACATTTCACAAACAAATAATTAAGAAAACGTGAAAATTTCAAATATGGCACAAAAAAGTTTAAATATTTTGAAAGACATCTTCTTTGGGAAACAATGAAGTAAGCATTCTACGAAAATTGCATTTATTTACGATTATTCATAATGGAGAAACGATAACATATTTTTTATGGTAACTTGAACATTTTAAATAAAATTTAAAATTAAAGAATTTTTCGGCCAAAAAAAGGTTAGCAATAAGCATGTTTAAACATAGTTCAGAATGTTGACACATTGAGTAAAATAATGTTCACACAAATCCATTTTTTAAATCTGTTTTACCTATTATTCTTTCACGGCTATACGTAGCTATTAGATACATACTTTATTGTTTCTAAGAATGCCTTTGCTATAGACTTTTACTAAATTTTCAAACATTCAATTTTTGGATATAATAATATTTTTATGGATATAAGGGTTAAGATTTTCTTCCGCTGTAGTCTAGTTAGTAGTAATTATAACAATTATAATAAACTTAAGAGTTCATTTTAATTTTTATTATATTATATAGACATATATTGACATTTTTTATTTTTATTTCGATTTTGTACTTATATAAGTTTCAGATCTGTTTATTCTCTAATTTTCATAATAACCAAGATTATGCTGTTACTACTGTTACTTGAATGTTAGATAAATGAGTCTATACATTGCAGACTTTGTTCGTTAATCGTAAATTTAAAAACTTTTAATAGTTTTTCGCAATCAGTGAATGCTGATCATCCTGAAAAAAAGTCCAACATCAATTTTTTATATTATATTATAAGCTGCAGTTGCCAATAAAATACAATTCTTAGTTAAAAGAAATTAGAAATGCATCTCAGAGAACTCAACCATTTTAGGCAAATACTGGATATACTTATAAATTCTGAAGAAAATAGTTCTGTTTTAACATATTATAACAGTATAGAATATATGTATATTACAATTAGTGAAAAATAATTTTAACTAGAATTGTTTTTTACACCCATAAAACAATACCATACGCGAATATTTTGCATTAGAAAAACGTCATACGTTATTGTACTTTGGCATTGCGATACTATTGTAATAAAATATCTATAATAAAACAATTCCATAACGGTCTTCAGGTTGTCGGCCACTAGTATCGATATGTCTGAAATGTTTTACATTTGAAAATATATAACACGACTTAAGACCAGCCACCTACAATTATGATATAAAATGATTTGCAATATTGTTATCAATTAACTGTCAATCATATTAGTAGAATTTTTAGGTTCTTTCGTAGCAAAAATCTGACGGAAAAAATTGATCTACTTTTTTATTTTTAAAAACATATTTCTCAAAAAAATTGATACACGGCTTCCGAAGAATAACACCACTTAAAGAACTAGTGTAACTTTAACAAGTACGTAATACAATTTACATAATTTCAGTGTGACGTTTAAATAAAAAGTGCAACTGAAAACATGCTTAAAAAGATCATACGTCAACAACCCAGTTAAGCACATCTTGCCAGTCCCATTAAAGTTGCTATCAAGTTACCTTAAGGAACACAAGTGAATAATTTATATCACGCACCTCACTGTTATAGTACATTCACATCTGTTCAATTTACATCCATTTTATGACTTGGTACATTTATATTTGGTTTTCTTAGACATTAAAGTGCATGGTTTTCAATTTTCAATTTTAATTTTTCATTTTAGAGGACAATAATGATTTTATGCTTAAAGTAACGTCAATCAAAAATTTGAATGATGACGCCAACAAATATTATTGGTTGTTCCTAAAGGTCCTAAACAGTTTTAAAAACGAATATATTAATTGCTAAAAGTTTCAAAGATTTTAAAAGTTACTCAAATTATATTCAATAAATATCAGGTGATTGGGCGTTGAATGACTTTATAACACATAATAAAAACTTATTTTAATAATTGAATCGTTTTCGGAGAAATGTTTCGTTATAAATATGATATTTGTACTTCATGAAAGTAAAAAGGTCAGTCTGTACAGAAGCATGTTCCGATATCCATTTCCTATTGTTTGTGCATTTAACACACTCTATAATTATTAGCTAGGACCCGATTGAAGGTGAGACCTTACAATTTTACACGTAAATAATATATTCATACGTAGACATTTTCGAGAAAATTATCCGAGTCGATGAAATTAAGTCGACCGTAGCTGTCCATTTGATGCCGACTACACGATAACAAACAATTCAATATACAATAAAAATAATTGCCACAACAAAACGAGGATGTTTTTCTTCAATAAGTATTTATAAATGCCTATATAATCATTGAGTACTGAGAGTTGACATAAAAAATACTGACATATTTTTAATTAAACCGTTCGATTGGAATTGTACTTGGATATCAGACTGTGATTCATACAACCGCCAAAACAATACTTTCTCGTCTGACGACCAATGATTTAGGTTAGTTTGTTTTGAACTATGATTTGTTGTTATCATTTTATGCGGATCGTAAGACTTATATTTATGTTAACCAATGTGAATGTTTGTTGATGCCTGTGGTCTTAAATACACATTTTGTTTGCTGTTTGAAATACTGATAGGAATTTAGCATTTGTGATATCAATTTTGAAATTTGTGCAAGTTTTATAGAGGATTATGTGGTCTTAGAGTCGACCACAAGCATCGAAATAAGTTTGTTTTTAATTTATTCCTTATTATTTTTTTTTCTTCGTCAAATTCAAACTGCTGCAACAATGACCATGTGTTGCGTTTTTAATAATGTTCAACGCAATTATGGAGGTTGTCGAAAAAAGGAAAATTACTGTTTTAAAATTATGTAGTACTACATAATATACGTAGTATACCGACTTCTAGGAAGCTTGTAAGAGACAGGGATTGATTATAAAGTATGATATTTACTACACGGTATTGTCAAAGTTAAGTACTAAAAACGTGACATTCATTGGTACACAACTAATACCTATTGTTTAAACTGCAAACTGTTGGATTCACAAGCCGGTAAATTGGGATTCAGTTATTATATTGTCTTTAACGTTGTATATAGTTATAGCCCGAGATTCAGTGCTCGGTGACAAATAACTAATAAACGCAGAATACGGTGTCACAAAGATTCGGTTTTTTCGTAATTTTTTTTTTTTTGGTGTACACATTTGTAGAAGAAAAACTATTCTTGTACAAAACTACATATTTTATGTTATTATATTTTTAATTGTAATATTTATGAACGGTACGGACATATGTTTTTTTGAAATTGCATTGTTTTACATTTGAACATATTTGATATTATTAATCAATTATAGTTCAACCAAAAATACAATAATGTAAACACATTATGTCTCAAGACCTGTTAAATATTGATCATTGGTTGTCTTGTTAGTATTGAATTCACGATAAATCTTTATTGAACTGATATGTTTCGTAGAGTTATTGGGTCGGTGAGGTTACGACTTTTTATAGTACTTTTCATAAATTGAAATAGTAGCGACGAGCAATGGACACTTCAAGTAAATGAGTAAATAAAGTTAACAACCCAATACAAGTATTGGTCATCCCATGTGGTCCACTTTGATATGAGTGATATTATAAGTTCACCTATTGGTTTGTAACATATCGAACTTATTTAGTTAATTTATATTTAAATGTAGGTTTATCGTCAAATAAAAACAAAACTGCTCAATATTTAAATTACGCGGTAAAGCTTTTGAATTGATAGGCTACTATGGCATATACCTTAAATGTATATACTCGTAGTTTTGGTTACGAAACTTTATTTTTGTTTTGAAATAATTCTAAAAGTCGGTAGATGAACGGCATTTGCTTATATGACTTATCATATTATGTGTTCACCGTGTGATTTATCGACCACTAATTATGATTCGTTTGGAGTCTTTTTGTATTTTTTGTATTTTTTTATTTTTATTACAGTCATTCATCATTGCTTTGCAACTATCGACGAAAAAAGGATATATAAAACAAACGCCGAAGTGGTATTTTATTATTTTTGTTGAAGATTTGATTTTAAAATAGATTACCTTGGTCCGAGAAAAACGTATTATTTTTTTTTATTAGTCAGACCAAAATTCTTCCCGTGTAAACCGTCAATCTTCGAGGATAGCCGTTACGGGTTGTTTTCATTAAAAATAAGTCGTTATCTTTAATACCCATGATGTACGTTGTTCTTGTATTCCTGCAGTCCGTACAAAGTGCACGGAGGTTTAACCTTTATTTGATTATTGCTGCAAATGTACGCGCAATATTTTATAAATTCGTACATCGTATCGTTATATTATTATTATGTTCATCGGACACGAACATCTCTGATTAAAATTTCTAGGGCCGTGTTCTCTATACTCAGAGCTGCGGGAATTTGAGTTTAAGACAAGAGCCGCCGAAAAAAAGTCCGGATGTTATTATACAGCATTTATAACGTTTAAGCATAACAGCCATGCTTGATATTATTATTATGCACCCCGTTATGAATAGCTTCAATAATTTATTTTCGAAGAATAATCTACAGTGCTACCAACGGAATTCCATTTACAGTACATCATAACAACGAATAACGGCCGAAATTAATAATAGAAATAATTCATCAAGGAGTCGCGTACAATATGATGATATTACTGATGGGAGTAAAATGTTTCACCAAACGCTAGAAGTTTGTATGGTTATATATGATTGCGTTGTAAGTATGCGATATGAACAAAAATTATTCAAGTTTAGTCGTGGACGCTCTCTGATTTTGAATGTAAGTAGAAAGTATTTATTACTCCTTTGATTTACTTAGCTCATTATCAAAGTAGGAATTACATTATTTATTCATTTTACGGTTTTAAAAAAAATGTAAAACAATCCGTTATCAGCCAAGTAGATATTTT